>JACEFZ010028221.1:22500-75000 GCA_014155875.1 Cepaea nemoralis
GAAGAAGAAGAAGAAGAAGAAGAAGAAGAAGAAGAAGAAGAAGAAGAAGACGAAGAAGAAGAAGAAGACGAAGAAGAAGAAGAAGAAGAAGAAGAAGAAGAATCAATGAAGAATGCTTAAGTGATTTCTTTAATAGTCTATTCCCATTCCTCTGACCGCTTTTCAAGCATGCAACGTGTGTGCGATTGAACGTTCTAGTTGTAATATTGCAAAATATGATTTCTATTTGAATTAACACAGTGAAGATATTAACACTAAGCTCTTATCAATGATTATGTAACACAAGACAGTAAAACACGTGACAAACGGACAGACAAATGGTCGATTCTGTGTCATGGCGATTACTCATCAACATATTTAATTGTGGATGTATGCAACAGGGCTGTTGTTGTTTGGTAATATATTGGTTCTTTTCCCATACTGTTGTTGAATGTTTGTTGATGCAAAGGCTTGTTGTTCAGTTGGTGTTTGGTTGTTAATGGACTGGTTGTTGTTCGGTGTTGTGATTGATTGTTTGTTAATGCATTGTTGCTTGTTGAGTGTTGTGGTTGATTGTTTGATACATTATTTGACAGTCTAAGACTGTCGTGTGCACGTCTATGCTAGGTCATGGACATGTTCAAGAATGTGTTTCACTTGTTCCTGTGCCGATGATGATGCATAGAAAAATTGACTTCCAGAATGTATCACCATGGTAAATATAACACCTTAGACCATCATTGGCACCTTGCTGCCTTGACAGACGATAGTTTGTGCTTCAAAAAGGCATAATAACTTTTACCCATGGTGGTAGCGAATGTGACTGATAAGGCCAATTCGCGTTGTAAATTTTCGTTCACAGTGGGTGCATGTGAACACGTGGTCATTTCCACCATCTTGCACCATCTTACATCTCACACGCTCGGTGTGTTACTTATATGCAATAATTTTCTCCGTTGTCTTTATTCCATTTCTGATGATTGCCCTCCATGTAACAGGTTCAGCGGCGACTTGCTCCCAATGTGCATTATCAATGCCTGTATCAATCATGTCCCGCTTACACACATCTTTGTATCGTAGTAGAGGCCGACCCTGAGATCTCTTACCCATCTGTAATTCACCAAAAAAGATGTCCTTTGGTATTCTACCATCATCCATCCTCCTAAGATGTCCTATCCATCTAAGTCTACGAAGACTGAGCATGGAATAAACCGTCACACAACCTGATCTTTCCAATACTTCAGTATTTGTGATTTTGTCTTGCCACTTAATACCAAGAATTCTTCGCAGACACCGCATATGAAAGCTGTTTAAACGTTTCTCTTGGTGTGAGTAAGTTGTCCAGGTTTCACTGCCATAAAGAAGAGTACTAAGGACACAGGCTTGATAGACAAGGACTTTTGTTTTGGCAGTAAGCTTCCTGTTCTCCCAGACTCTTTTTCTTAACCTGTTCATTGTTGTTGCTGCCTTACCAATCCGGATGTTGATTTCCTGATCTAGGGATAATTTGCTATTTACCACTGATCCTAGATATGTAAAATGGTCTACCATCTCTAGTTCGGCGTCGTCAATAAAGATTGATGGTACCCCATGTGCACCTTGTGACATAATCTGTGTCTTCTTTTTGCTAATTGTTAAACCAAATTCAGAACAAGCATTGGAGAATGCAGATAGTAGACATTGTAATTCTTCCTCAGAGTGGGTCGTAACTGCAGCATCATCTGCAAAAAGCAACTCTCTGATCAGTACCCTCCTAATTTTGGTCTTGGCCTTCAATCTCTGAGCATTGTAGAGGCCGCCATCTGAGCGTGAGTGAATGTATATACCACCATCCTGATCACGAAAGGCATATTTCAGTAGAAGTGAAAAGTATATTCCAAAGAGGGTGGGAGCTAGTACACAACCTTGCTTAACTCCACTCTTGATTTCAAACTCTTCAGAAGTTGCACCATCAAACTTGATTATACCCTTCATGCCTGTGTGGAACGATTCCACAATGGACAGAAGAGTTGGTGGGCAGCCAATCTTCTTTAGTGCCTTGAACAGACCCTCACGACTGACCAAATCAAATGCCTTTGTGAGGTCGATGAAGGCAATAAACAGTGGTTGATTCTGTTCACGGCATTTTTCTTGCATTTGTCGCAATGAGAATATCATATCAATGGTAGACCGGTTCTGTCGAAAGCCACACTGTGATTCGGGGTAGACTTGATCTCCTAGGACTTGAAGTCTGCGCAGAACAATTCTGGCAAATACTTTTCCAACAATACACAGAAGTGAGATACCCCTATAGTTGTTGCAGTCGCTCCGATCGCCCTTGTTCTTGTACAGTGTTATGATGCTTGAATCTTTGAAATCCTGTGGGACTTGTCCTTCTCGCCAGCATAGCTCTATTAGCTGGTGGATCTGTAGAGTGAGTGTGTCTTGCCCACTCCTGATAACCTCTATTGGAATCCCATCCTTACCTGGAGCCTTGCCAGATGCAAGTTCATTTATAGCACACTTAACTTCTGTTATGGTGGGAAGTGTGTCCAGGTGGTCAAGAGTTGGTAGAGCCTCTATGGCGTTGAGGGCATCATCCGCTAGTTTGGTCTCACTTGAGTAAAGCTCCAAATAGTGCTCTACCCATCTGTCCATCTGCTGTTTCTTATCAGTTATGATTTCTCCAGTCAAGGTTATCAATGGTGCACTTCTTTTTATCATTGGACCACAAGCTTTCTTTATTCCTTCATACATGCTTCTGATGTTTCCCTTATCACTTGCGATTTGAATGGACTCACATAACTTGATCCGATAATCATTTGCACACTGCCTGGCAGCCTTTTGCACATCCTTCCTAGCTTGCCTTAGCTCACTCAGAGTGTTACGCGTTGGTCTTTCCTTGTTTCTTAAGAGAGCTATCTTCTTCTTATCAATCAAGGGCTGCAGAGTCTGGCTGTTTGCCGCAAACCAGTCCTGCCTCTTATGATCCACAGTGCCGTAAACCCCTACGGCAGTTTTATAAAGAGTTTCCTTAAGTTGACCCCACTTTTCACTTTACTGTACAATTTTCTGGTGTATCAGTGAAAGCGTCTTCAAGTTGCTGTTGAAACTGAAAGCACTTTTCAGGATCGTGAGTGTTAATAATATTAATCCTGGGGCTAGATTTGTGTTTAGCTGTGTAGATTCTCTTTGGTCTCAGTCTAACCCTTGCAACAACCAAAGAATGATCCGTATCACAGTCAGCACTGTGGTAACTTCGAGTCAATGATATATGGTTCAGATGTTGTCTCCGTGTGATGATGAAGTCCAGCTGGTGCCAATGGCCGGATCTTGGATGTTTCCATGTGACCTTATGCAGCTCTTTTGTTTTAAAAAAGGAGTTTGTAATACATAGGTCATTTCTGGTGCAATGCTCCAGCAGCCTTTGCCCATTTTCATTCATGCGACCGATGTTGTATTTTCCAAGGCACACTGGCCATGAACTCGAGTCCTTGCCCACACGAGCATTGAAATCACCGAGCATATAAATGTAGTCAGATTTTGGAACTGCCTTGATCACGGAGTCTAACTCCTCATAGAACGAATCCTTCACATCATCAGAGGAATCGAGTGTCGGTGCATATGCAGTAATAATGGTGGCAAAACCACAAGAGGTTGCCACGCGCAGGGATAATAGTCTTTCATTTCCTCCTGCTGGAATTTCAATCATTCCCAGTAGCGAATTCTTCACTGCAAAGCCCACACCGTGTTGCCTTTTTTCTGCCTGCCCTCTACCCTTCCAAAAAAAGGTGTAATTGTTTTCCCTGAGTGACCCTTCCTCAGCGAGGCGAGTCTCCTGCAGGCCAGCAATATCAATGTTAAGACGATTGAGTTCGGCATCAATCACAGCCGTTTTTCTCACATCGTCAATATTGGTCAAGTCAGTGGAAAATCCTGGACACATGGTTCTCACGTTCCAGGTTGCAAGCCGTAGCTTGAGGTTTCTATTTTTCTTTTTATTAGTACCTGGTGCATTGGTTTTACAGCCTGCGATTCAGATTTTGTCCTAGCCCCAAGCACCCATTGAAGCAGGCAGGCTGTGGCGGATCAGCACCCAATTGGCCGGGGGCTGCCCAGCTTGAGGCGGGCGGTAGCTGATCAGTGACACCTGTAGGTGTCTCCCACCGTCAGAGGCAACGCGTGGCGCCCCATGTCTACGCCAATTGACAGGGACTTATAACCCGTAACAGTTGCCTCTCGCTTTGATTCCGAGACCGGTTAAGACCAGGGATGGAGTTATTGCCTCTCCATAGCACAAAGCCTGGGCTAAAATATAGAGATCATGTGTTGCCCATGCAGCATGATCCCTCTCTCGGCCTGCCTAGTTCACTCCAGAGGAAAGGTAACACCTCTACATCTGGAACAAGACAAGCTGCAGAAGCTGCCGGATCAGCAAAGCAATGCTCTAACTGTCCGCCTGTCGGAGCTTCGATCCTAGACCAGCTGCCAACCAAGGCTTAGGGCCTGGTCTGCCCTGCCATGACATTTTGTCTTTAGGTTGCATTTCCTCGCACCAGGGTAAGGCTTGTACCCTCCCAATTGCGCTCTTCCGCCCGAAGCCGTTGGCACAAGGTGGGGTGTCGGGTTTGGTAAGCGCCGCCCAACGTTCGGCGCTAACAGAAAGCAGGTAGTACCGTCTACTGTTATACGGTAGCTCAGTCATATCTGACTAAGACCTGACCTGAATAACACCATAATAAATGCAATACCACAATAAACGTAACAACACTGTAAAAGGAACATCACAGTAAATGTAACATTATAGTAAATATAACAATACAATAAGTGTAACATCACAGTAAATGTAACATCACATTAAATGTGTCATCATGGTAAATGTTACAACACAGTAAATGTTTTTTTTTTTTTTAAGCATATCCTATACAGGACTTAGCTGTCAACACCAGCATCTTTCAGCTGTATGTTGATCTCTTGGCAAGATTACGCTCAGTAGTTTGCCATTGCTTTCTGAGCGGCCGGCTCAGTATCCCGCAAGTCACGAGCGGGGGTCGAACCGCCTCAGCTCTCGCTCCGCTACGAGACTCTGCGTGATAAACGGGATTACAGAGAGAAAGTGTTGTAACCCTACAGCCAGAGAGACCGGCACAGTAAATGTTACATCACAGTAAATGTAACATCACAGAAAATGTAACATTATAGTAAATAGAACATGATGGTAAAAGTAACACCACAGTAAATGTAACATTACAATAATATAACAACACAGTAAATGTAACTTCACAGTAAACGTAACATCACAGAAAATGTAACATCACAGTAAATGAAACATCGCAGTAAATGCAACAACACAGTAAATGTAACAATACAGTAAATGAAACATCATAGTAAATGGAACATCATAGTAAATTAAACATCATAGTAAAGGAACATCACTGGAAAGGTAAAATCACAGTTAATGCAACATCCTAATAAAAGTACATTCATATTAAATGCAGTATCGTAGTAGATGTAGCATGACGTCACATGTAAAAATCATAGTAAATTAACATCACGGTAAATGTAACATCATAATAAATGTAATTTAGTAGGGAATGTAACACGGAATTCTTGCACTGAGCTAAGAATCTCCCTATGTGATCTATAGGAGGCGACTAGAGCACTTATAGAGATGACTGTGTGCAATGAAAGGGATTCTTTTCCATAACCAAATCAAACCAAAGTTGTAGAAAGCCATCAATATCCATGGCGATTACTTTCAGACTGAGACAGAATGAAGAAATATAACAAAATAAATAAATAAACAATTAAACAAATACACACATTAAACAAATCAAAATAAGCAGACAGGCCAACTACCACATGCTGCATATCTATGCTTTGCTGTCGAGTTCTCGAGGACAGAATGCAGATTTGTACTAGCACCTCTTCGTTTTTGGGTGAAACATAATTCTTGCTAAGAATCTTTGTCTTTGTGGATTGCCACACCAGCCAAACTGGCATTCACTGTGACCGCATTTACACACACTCATCATTTTCGTCTTCTGCTTGTCTGTCTGTCTGCTTGTCTGTCTGTCTGTCTCCTTGTCTGTGTGTCTGCATATTTATCTACCTACCACCCGTCCTGCCTAACTACCTGCCTACCCACCTACAAACCTGCTTACCTACATACCTGCCTGCTTAACTATTACCTATTTATCTTCTTCACTACCTTTCTACCAATTTACCTACCTATTTATCAGCAGACCTATTGTCTGCAAGTTTGCCTGTCTGTCATGTCAGTCTCTCTAGCTGTCTGTATCTTGTAGATTAGAATCAGGTTTATCGATGCCTAGTGCCTAGAGCAGTGCTTCTCAACCGGTGGGGAATTTCCCCCCAGAGGGGAATTTAAAGGTTTCCAGGCCGGGAGGTGGGGGGGGGGGGGGGGGGGGGAATGAAGATTATTTCAAGATCGTGTTAATACAAGAACCGATTACATGATATTGTTTTTCCCTCCATACTTTACGGTTCTGTACTCATCGCTCTTCTGATATTCGTCTTATAACGTAAGTAGACCCACAAATCATGTTTTATGTATGTAGACGTCTAACTTGTTCTAGTATTCGTTATTAAAGTTAGCTTCCATTATTACGTATTGTATTCCATTGTAGGGGCAGGGTGGGGGAGGGAGGGATTTATAGGGAGGAATACGAAAGGGGAGGAATGACATTCTCAACATATGGTGAAGGAGGGGGGGGGGCATGGTCCAAAAATGTTGAGAACCACTGGCCTAGAGTAACCTGAAATAACATATATGGCGACCATTACTGTTCACACATGACAAGATTAATCTGCATAAGTTTATGTTGAGTTGAGTCAATAATCGACATCATAGCCCTCGAGACATTCCTAAGCATGCTGCATCTTCATCGTCAACAGTCAGCGAAGAGTCCCAAGATTCCATTATATTTATTTAAAAGCCGTGATAACCCCAGTGTTTTCCCAATATTACGTATTTTCTGGAGTGCACGGTCTGCAATGCGACGATAGAGAGTGGCGTGCCTGATCACGGTACGTCCTTTGATGCAGGTGATGTAGACACCTTTCTTACACACTGGGAAACATGCCGGGTAATGTCCGTCTGGTCGGCGCGTGCAGCCGTTGTCCGTGTCCCTGATACAGCCTGCGGGGAGGATTATCGCTGAGTTAGCTCAACAATTATGTACATAAGTGTGATAGTTGTCAAACTTATTCAAAAGATAATTATAATATAAAGTAATTTATTATAGATATTATTAGCTATTTAAGCTGTAGTTACAGCAACAGCAGTGTTAGTAATAATAATAATAATAATAGTAGTAGTAGTAGCAGTAGTAGTAGTAGTAGTAGTAGTAGTAGTAGTAGTAGTAGTAGTAGTAGTAGTAATAGTAGTAGTAGTAGTAGTCGTAGTAGTAGTAGTAGTAGTAGTAGTAGTAGTAGTAGTAGTAATAGTAGTAGTAGTAGTAGTAGTAGTAGTAGTAGTAGTAGTAGTACTTAGTAGTAGTAGTAGTAGTAGTAGTAGTAGTAGTAGTAGTAGTACTTAGTAGTAGTAGTAGTAGTAGTAGTAGTAGTAGTAGTAGTAGTAGTAGTAGTAGTAGTAGTAGTAGTAGTAGTAGTAGTAGTAGTAGTAGTAACAGTAATAGTGAGTGGCACCTTGCCGTCTTGATAGACGATAGTTTGTAAAATAAGAGTTATTCTCCGTAACAGAACGCCTAGGCTGAGTTTAAAGATCATGTGTTGTCCATGCAGCATGGTCCCTCTCTCGGCCTGCCTAGTTTTCTCAGTGAAAATGGAAAAAACAAGCTTCAGAAGCTGCGGATCAACAAAGCAATACTCGGACCTTCCATCCTAGACCAGTTGCTAACCGAGGCTTAGGGCCTGGTCTCCCCTGCCATGACATTTAGTCGTTGGGCTGCATTTCCTCGCACTAGGGCAGGAGTCACTAAACTACGGCCCGCGGGCCGGATCTGGCCCGCGACTTCATTTCATCCGGCCCGCCGTCGGTACTCGAACTTGCTTGATATAACTATGTCACACGAGACGTTGTGATATAATTTAAATGTAAATATTATGTATATTATTATTATTATTAATAGGAGATCTTCACACCTCCTGGCTGCACTAGGTTGTTTATTTAGGTGGCCCTATTTATAAATTTTGCGAACCTTATTATGAGATACATTCTATTACCAAATGAAGCCGCCTGCCGCGACTCTACAAGAGTATGGAGTAGCATATCCCTTGATACCCTGGTATTAATCAGATGTTGTTGTATCTTTATAATTACATTATTATGATTCCCTTTACACTGACCTGAATTTCTTCTGATATCTCTAAATCGTTGTTTATACATGTTAGCCGTAGAGATAGAATGAGATTCTCTTTGTCTTCTTATTCCTCTCTTCTTCTACGGCCCATGAACAGTCGGCGTTATGCTATTATCGCTATCATCTCTGTGCGGTTACACAAAGGTACCTATAAACTGTATATGTACCTTTGATGAGCTGTAGCTTCACCAGTGACCCCTAGTCCTCTGCTTTTCTTGTGTTTCAATAGGATTTTAATTATGTTTCTAATGTAATGTCTTTCTCATTTTCAGATCCCGTGTACTTCACCCTTAATTATGGCTAGTAGGAAAAGAAAAGTGGACGCCGAGTGAGGAGTAAAGTACTTCTTTGTGGAAACAAAGGACCAGAAAACCAGCTGCGTAATATGCAGCGAAAGTGTTGCCGTTTTGAAAGAGTACAATCTTCGGCGTCACTACGAAACAAAACATCCATCAACATATTAAAAGTTTTCTGGAAAATTACGCTCTGTGAAATATGAGACCATTAAACGTGGTTTTGAAACGTAAAGAAATCTCTTCACGAGAAAATTTGCTGAAAATGAATCTGTCACTCGTACAAGTTACAAAACAGTGCATAGGATGGCAGAACGAGGAAAACCGTTTACTGATGGCAACGTCATTAAAGAGTGTGTGTGTCATCGAAGCAGCAAATGACTTGTGTCCTGAGAAAGCCGATTTGTTTGGAACTATCAGCCTTTCGGCAAGTTCAGTTGTGCGGAGAACAGAAGAACTTGGAGAGAACATAGTGCTACAGATACGCGAGAAAGCTAGGAACTTGTAGTATTCTCTGGCGCTGGATGAGTCTATTGATCTCTCGAGTACGTCACAACTTCTCGTGTTCATTTGTGGTGTCAATTTGGATTTTCAGATAACGGAAGAGTTGGCGTCCATTTGCAGCATGCATGGAACAACAACTGGGAAAGTCATTTTCGTGGAAGTGCAAACAATTTTCCAAGACTATAACCTTCGGTGGAATCAGCTTCGAGGTGTTACAGTTGATGAGGGAAAAAAAACATGACTGGAGTGAGGAAGGGTCTGTTGGGGCAGATCAGGACTCATTTGGAAGATTTGCAAATTCCGGGCGCTCTGTTCATACACTGCATCGTACATCAGCAAGTACTCTATGGAAAAGATTTAGATATTTCTTGTGTACTGAAACCAGTAGTTTCTGCTGTGAACTTCATTCGGGAACATGCACTCATTCACCGTCAGTTCTAGGCTTTTCTTGAAGAAATTGATTCTGAATTCTGTGACTTGCCTTATCACATATCAGTCAGGTGGCTCAGCTGCGGTAAAGTCCTGCTTCGTTTTTACAAGCTCCGAAACGAAATAAATGTTTTCCTCACTGAAAAAGATAAAGCTGATTCTCAGCTGTCAGATCCTACCTGGCTGTCAAAGTTGTCAATTTTGGTCGATATGAATGAACTGAACTTGAAACTTCAGGGAAAGGATTACCTCGTCTGTGATCTCTACAGAACCATCAAAGGATTTCGAAGAAATCTGTCATTGTTTGAAGCACAACTGGAAGGAGAAAACCTTTCTCATTTTCACTGTTTCAAAGAGTTTGGAGAGATTTTCAGATCTTGACAGATTTGAGAGTGACATCCTTCTGTTCCAGAATCCGTTTGATTGTAACCTTAATGGTGTGCTAGTTGAATTACAGTTGGAGCTCATTGAGAAGGAAGTACCGCTGCTTACCTGATGTTGAGTTTCCGAAACTTAAGAAATTTGCCGCTGGTATGGCATCAGTGTTTGGAACAACTTATGTCTGTGAGCTAACATTTTCAAAAAGGAAGTCTGTGAAGTCACCACATCGAATGAGATTGACTGATGAACATTTGAAAGCAATTCTCTTGATTGGATGCAGCAATTCAAACCAAACATTGATGGTATTTTGAAAGCCACACGTCAGTTTCACAAAACTCACTATCCTCTTTTGCTGCTTAGTTTGTGAGATTCGGATATGTGCACAATATGTCTGATGTAACTATCATTTTGCTAACGTCGCCTTCTTTGATAACTTTGTTTAGTAAATAAATATAAATATGTTGGTTGTCTGTGTTTGTTTGTTTGTTTGTTTGTTTGTTTGTTTGTTTGTGTGCATTGCACGATCTTTCCATGATTAACTTAGTTTTTCGTCTTTTTTTCCCAGAGCTTTCGTTCTAGCTTAAAATTATTGTTAAAGTTAGTTGCATATCCTTTACAGGACGTTTTCAGTCAACACCAGCATTGTTTGCTGTTGTTGATGTCTTGGCAAGTTTATGTTCAGTAGTTTACCATTGCTTTTCGAACGACCGGCACCCATAACATAGCGTAAAAACCAGCGCAACGTTATCTGCTGCCAAATCGCTCGCAGCTGTATTTCGAACGTGGGTATACGGGATTACGAACCGCGTCCGTAAGACCTTCGCCACGGAGACCGGCGCAAGTATTGTACAGAATGAGTATCCGGCCCGCGCTCGTCATTTTGTCAGTTATCCGGCCCGCCGTGAAAAAAGTTTGGTGACCCCTGTTCTAAGGCATTGATCATTTCTACTGTGATGTTATCATTGTTATCTGTACCCGGGGTCTTGCCGGTTTTCATATGGTTAAGAGCATTCTGAACTTCCATCTTTAAAATTGCTGGTCCTTCATTATTATTCCGATGATCATATTGTTCTTCTCTTGTATCATCATCAAGGTCTTTCACATAATCTGACCACGCATGTAAAATCTGATCTTTTTTCTATTATGATTTTGCCATCTTTGATTTTTAGGAAACCCGTTGATGTGTGTGTTCTTTTGTTAGTTTTTTTTCCCCCTCGAATCCATCCTTTTTCAGGATATTGCGGTCAACACCAGCATCTTTCAGCTGTATGTTGATTCCTAGGCTAGATTACGCTCAAAATAAAGTTGATTTGATTTGATTTGATTCATCAGCACGCCACGACTTTCTGAGCGACCGGCTCCATACTCTCATAAGTCACTGGCGCGACTCGAACCACTTCTAATTCTCGTGCGTTCACATCAACCACGAGAGTATTCGGGGTTACGGAGAAAGCTGCTAATTGTTAGTAATGTCATTAATTCTTTTGTGCATTAATTTGGTATTCCGGGTGTTGTGTTGGTGTTCAATTTACTTGCAATTTTCCTCAAGTCATGTTTCTTTTGCCTCTTTGCATAGCTTTTAATTTTCCTATGAATCTCTTCATATGTTTCCTTGTTATTTTTGTTATTTCTTCTTACTTCCATGAGTTTTAAGATGTCTTCCGTCATCCATTTCTTGCGTCCTATTATCTTTATTTTTGGGATGGATTTTTCTGCAGCTTGGTTGACTGATTTCTTTAACATTTCCCATTGGTCACTGACGTCTTATAATAATATTTCCATATCGGACAATGCATCGAATCTGTTCTTTACCTCTACGTTGAATTTATCTTTTATTTCCTCACTCTTCAGTGCTTGTAGATCAAATTTTGTGTTTCTTGGTGAATATTTGACTTTCTTTAATTTTATATGTAAATTGCTTAAGATTAATCTGTGGTCGCTGTAGCAGTTTGCGCTTGGTATAGTTTTTGCCACTTTTAAGACATTTCGAAATCTTCTGTTGATGAGGATGTAATCAATCTGATTTCTAATCTTATGATCAAGACTCCTCCATGTCCATAATCTCATTGGGTGCTGTTGAAACCAGGTGTTTCCAATAATCAAATCTTGTTCTTTTGCCCACTGTACTAGTCTGCAACCTCTTTCACTCTGTTCCCCTAGTCCATACTTGCCCACTATGCATCCGTCCTGTTGATTTCCATCTTTGGCAATCAAGTCACCCATTATGATAGTTACTTCAGAATTCTTGCATTTCTTGAAGGCTTTCTCTAAATCACTATAAAATTCATCGATGCTGTCATCACTACTGTCTGCTGTTGGTGCATAAACTTGTATGACGTTAACATCAAAAGGTCTTCCACTCAACTTCACCAGTAACACTCTGTCTGATACAGTCCAATATCCTTTGATCGATTTTGCTCTCTCTGTATCCATTATAATTGCGACTCCTCGCTGTTGTTTCTCTCCATCAGAATAGATTATTCTATATTCCTCAGATGTCATAATGCCCATTCCTGTCCATCTGGTCTCACGTACACCTAAAAGGTTAATATTTAATCTTCTCATTTCATTCTTAATGTTATCAAATTTCCCATCCCCACTCATAGTTCTTACATTCCAAGTTCCTACTTTCAATGTTGATATTCTTTTGCACTCAGTCTCCTGATGACGGTCTGGAGTCACCTGGTGCACATGACTACCCCTACCGGGCGAGGCTGCTCCTATGGAGCACCCATTTACGCCGTTTCTCTGATTATCGATAAGACTGCAGTACATGATACTCTTGGCATCTGTAAAGAAGGTAGTTTGCTATTGCTTTCCTTCCTAACAGTGACCATACTGGTCGATGACCGTAGCCAATGTCTCCCAAAAAAGAGATCCTCTGCCTTCCGTCGTGAAGCTGGAGACCATAACCTACAACTATCTGTCGGCTGCTCTTCAACTTCATCCACCACCTACACCCATGGCTTCACGTAACCCTGATCGGGAGCTAAACGGGTACTCCACCTTGCCCAAGGGTGTCCCATAAGCTAGCGGAGGGAAGGAGGCATCCATCAAGGCATTACTATCATGTTATTATGATATTTTAAATATTCTCTAAGGAAACGTAATTGCACCAGCATTTGGGGAGAGAGAGAGAGAGAGAGAGAGAGAGAGAGAGAGAGAGAGAGAGAGAGAGAGAGAGAGAGAGAGAGAGAGAGAGAGAGAGAGAGAGAGAGAGAGAGAACTATTTGTTCAAATTGAATGAAATTTACAAACATAAATGACATTTCCTCTAAACATATTTATCAACATAAACCCCATAGACTTCCAAGGTCTTTCGACGTTAATGTAGGTAAATTTTCTTTAAATTGTGGGTGGCCTTAAGAGGCCAGTAAAAAAATGTTGTTTCCCCACAGAGGGGAAAGCTATTGCGACGCATTGGAGAGTTATCATTAAAAGTACAGTTTTAAGAATTAAACATAAACGTAAAATTGAAAAAGTTGATAATAAAATGTAAGTAATAAAAGATTAAACAAATGTTGTATAAACACTTTAATAGCTTTCTTCTCACGATTGCAAAACTGACTGCGGTATTAACTGTTTTATTTATCAAATAAAAATAAAAGATTTTGATGTTAGTTAGTGGTATTATAGCTAGGTATACCATTTTCTTTTTCAAGTTCTAGTAACCTCCCTTGTAACAATATTAGATGTTTATGTCCCCCTACCAAGCGCAGACTGCTACTGCAACCATAGATTAATCTTAGGCAATTTACATATAAACTTAAAGAAAGTCAAATATACAAATAGAAACGCAAAATTTGATCTACAGGCACTGAAGAGTGAGGAGATAAAAGATAAATTCAACGTAGAGGTAAAGAACAGATTCGATGCATTGTCCGATATGGAAATATTATTTCAAGACGTCAGTGACCAATTGGAAATATAAAAGAAATCAGTCAAGAAGCTGCACTAACAACAATGATAATCCCAAAAATAAAGATAATAGGGCGCAAGAAATGGATGATGGAAGACATCTTAAAACTCATGGAAATAAGAAGAAATAACAAAAATAACAAGGAAATATACGAAGAGATTCACAGGAAAATTAGGAAGCTACTGTTATGCAAAGAGGCAATAGAAACATGGCCTGAGGAAAATTGCAAGGAAATTGAAAACCAACACAACACCCAGAATACCAAATTAATGCACACAAGAATTAATGACATCACTAACAAAAGAACAGACACATCAACAGGTTGCCTAAAAACCAAAGATGGCAAAATCATAATAGAAAAAGATCAGATTTTACATGCGAGGTCAGATTATGTGAAAGACCTTTATGATGATACAAGACAAGAACAATATGATCATCAGAATAATAATGAAGGACCATCAATTTTGTTTGTCGGGGTGTTTTTCTTTTAGATATCTAGCAATTCCGCGGAGCCGGTCTCCCTGGCGAAGGTGTTAACGATTTTCTCCGTAATCCCGTATATCCACGTGTGGGGAAACAGCTGCGCGAGATTCGGTATTTAATTATGTTTCTAATGTAATGTCTTTTTCATTTTCAGATCCCGTGTACTTCACCCTTAATTATGGCTAGTAGGAAAAGAAAAGTGGACGCCGAGTGAGGAGTAAAGTACTTCTTTGTGGAAACAAAGGACCAGAAAACCAGCTGCGTAATATGCAGCGAAAGTGTTGCCGTTTTGAAAGAGTACAATCTTCGGCGTCACTACGAAACAAAACATCCATCAACATATTAAAAGTTTTCTGGAAAATTACGCTCTGTGAAATATGAGACCATTAAACGTGGTTTTGAAACGTAAAGAAATCTCTTCACGAGAAAATTTGCTGAAAATGAATCTGTCACTCGTACAAGTTACAAAACAGTGCATAAGATGGCAGAACGAGGAAAACCGTTTACTGATGGCAACGTCATTAAAGAGTGTGTGTGTGATCGAAGCAGCAAATGACTTGTGTCCTGAGAAAGCCGATTTGTTTGGAACTATCAGCCTTTCGGCAAGTTCAGTTGTGCGGAGAACAGAAGAACTTGGAGAGAACATAGTGCTACAGATACGCGAGAAAGCTAGGAACTTTTGTAGTATTCTCTGGCGCTGGATGAGTCTATTGATCTCTCGAGTACGTCACAACTTCTCGTGTTCATTTGTGGTGTCAATTTGGATTTTCAGATAACGGAAGAGTTGGCGTCCATTTGCAGCATGCATGGAACAACAACTGGGAAAGTCATTTTCGTGGAAGTGCAAACAATTTTCCAAGACTATAACCTTCGGTGGAATCAGCTTCGAGGTGTTACAGTTGATGAGGAAAAAAAAACATGACTGGAGTGAGGAAGGGTCTGTTGGGGCAGATCAGGACTCATTTGGAAGATTTGCAAATTCCGGGCGCTCTGTTCATACACTGCATCGTACATCAGCAAGTACTCTATGGAAAAGATTTAGATATTTCTTGTGTACTGAAACCAGTAGTTTCTGCTGTGAACTTCATTCGGGAACATGCACTCATTCACCGTCAGTTCTAGGCTTTTCTTGAAGAAATTGATTCTGAATTCTGTGACTTGCCTTATCACATATCAGTCAGGTGGCTCAGCTGCGGTAAAGTCCTGCTTCGTTTTTACAAGCTCCGAAACGAAATAAATGTTTTCCTCACTGAAAAAGATAAAGCTGATTCTCAGCTGTCAGATCCTACCTGGCTGTCAAAGTTGTCAATTTTGGTCGATATGAATGAACTGAACTTGAAACTTCAGGGAAAGGATTACCTCGTCTGTGATCTCTACAGAACCATCAAAGGATTTCGAAGAAATCTGTCATTGTTTGAAGCACAACTGGAAGGAGAAAACCTTTCTCATTTTCACTGTTTCAAAGAGTTTGGAGAGATTTTCAGATCTTGACAGATTTGAGAGTGACATCCTTCTGTTCCAGAATCCGTTTGATTGTAACCTTAATGGTGTGCTAGTTGAATTACAGTTGGAGCTCATTGAGAAGGAAGTACCGCTGCTTACCTGATGTTGAGTTTCCGAAACTTAAGAAATTTGCCGCTGGTATGGCATCAGTGTTTGGAACAACTTATGTCTGTGAGCTAACATTTTCAAATAGGAAGTCTGTGAAGTCACCACATCGAATGAGATTGACTGATGAACATTTGAAAGCAATTCTCTTGATTGGATGCAGCAATTTCAAACCAAACATTGATGGTATTGTGAAAGCCACACGTCAGTTTCACAAAACTCACTATCCTCTTTTGCTGCTTAGTTTGTGAGATTCGGATATGTGCACAATATGTCTGATGTAACTATCTTTTTGCTAACGTCGCCTTCTTTGATAACTTTGTTTAGTAAATAAATATAAATATGTTGGTTGTCTGTGTTTGTTTGTTTGTTTGTTTGTTTGTTTGTGTGCATTGCACGATCTTTCCATGATTAACTTAGTTTTTCGTCTTTTTTCCCAGAGCTTTCGTTCTAGCTTAAAATTATTGTTAAAGTTAGTTGCATATCCTTTACAGGACGTTTTCAGTCAACACCAGCATTGTTTGCTGTTGTTGATGTCTTGGCAAGTTTATGTTCAGTAGTTTACCATTGCTTTTCGAACGACCGGCACCCATAACATAGCGTAAAAACCAGCGCAACGTTATCTGCTGCCAAATCGCTCGCAGCTGTATTTCGAACGTGGGTATACGGGATTACGAACCGCGTCCGTAAGACCTTCGCCACGGAGACCGGCGCAAGTATTGTACAGAATGAGTATCCGGCCCGCGCTCGTCATTTTGTCAGTTATCCGGCCCGCCGTGAAAATAGTTTGGTGACCCCTGCACTAGGGTAATGAGTGTAACCTCCAAGTTGCACTTCTACGCCCAAAACCGTTTGTACAATGTGAGGGTCCAAGGTTTGGTGAGCTCCGCCTTACATTCGGTGCTAACAGAAAGCAGGCAGTATCGTCTACTGTAATACGGTAGCTCAGTCAAATCTAAGACCTGACACCAACAGTAGTAGATGTTTTTCAGCTTGACTGCTCATTTACCAAGCTTCACATCCATACTAAAGTACAGGTTCTATGTTGCACCTCAACAATCTTTTTCTCGTTTAAATTGACATCTTTTTATTGGTCAGTATGTTTTTCATCTTGCTAAAGACTACTTTCGTCATGACGATTTTTGTTCTAATCTGTTCAAGGCATCTCCCATGAGATGTTATTACCGTTCAGAGATAATTGTACCGATTCACTTGTTGAATGATATTTCCATTTACTTGTATATTACATTGTGGTATTTCGTTCTTCCTAGTGATGACCATAATCTGTGTCTTCTTACAATTTTATTCTATTCAACCGCATCTACTAATTGTTGCAGCTCCTGCTCATTGTTTGCAATAAGTACTTTATTATCTGCATATCTAATGCTATTGGGGACGCAGAGGTGTTTCCAAGGCACCAGGGCCGGGTTATATACTGGCCAAGACCTATTGACGCGTCCTCGTCGAGCGTCCTGGGCAACAGGTCCCTTCGGGGTCCTGGCTAAAGTCAGTAGGATCGCCGATTCCTCCGAAATCGGAGAGTGTCTGCCTGTACGGCGAGGAACCACCAGTCTGCACACCAATAAGCCAGACATGGGACAATGGATACTCACGCAAACCTCAGGTCCTGTATGACATCACACTGATGTTGGACAACAGGATGCCTTCATCCGACATACAGGACTTCGCGATGGAGCTCAAGCCAACGAACACAAGCAAGCAAGCAAGTAACGCTATTGATGTTTCGTCCCCCAATGACGATTCCATTTATATCTTCTACATGTTTTCACTAAAATATTTTCACTGTACAGGGAAAAATGATCTGGAGACATTACACATCCTAGTCTCATACCTCTCTTAATGAGCTGATATGGACCCACTTCATTTTCAATCCTTATGGCAACTTGTTGTTTTTAATATATCTATATATATAAAACAGAGTGTATGTGGCTTTGTTTGTGTTTGTGGTCAGCTATGTATGTCTTGGATGCGTTCGATAACGGTACATCCGATTGAGATGAAATTTTCTACACGTCTTCCTTTCATTCCTGTGCAACCGACTATAATAGTTTCTTAGTGTAAAATCTTCTACTTATTTAATAACATTTACTTTTTCATTTTCATTATATAATGTCTATATAGCAGGGGGACTTCACTCTAGAAAAGTTATTTCAAGGGGCATAACTTTTAATAACATTTCTATATACTTTATAGTCATATTGTTGGACTTACTTGCACTATTGTTAAACTCTTTGTCTATAGTTATTTTCAGGCATATGAGTTATAATAAATAATGATATAATCTTTAAGGCATTTTCAAAGTTTGCATAAAAATAATGCATAATGCATAACATTGTAACCCATCTTTTTCTGCTTACAGAACTTATCAACTGTCATGTCGGTGATTAAAAACAGTTTTCATTAAAAATAATGAATGGTGTGTGGAAGGACATTCTTTTAAGTTACTGTTTACCGGCGACACCACGCCGGGTCAGATAGATAGACAGACAGACAGATAGTCGGGAACGGAAGCTTATTTGACTACTTATATGAATGAATTAAATGACATGCTCCCCACCAGGGACTGGGTGAAGCCGGGCCGGGTCAGACAGACAGACAGATAAACAGACAGTCGGGAACGGGAGAGCTTATATGACTACGTATATGAATTAAATGAGATTCTCCCCACCAGGGACTGGGTGAAGCCGGGCCGGGACAGACAGACAGACAGATAGACAGACAAACAGATAGTCGGGAACGGGAGAGGTTATATGACTACGTATATGAATTAAATGAGATGCTCCCCACCAGGGACTGGGTGAAGCCGGGTCAGACAGACAGACAGACAGACAGATAGACAGACAGACAGATAGTCGGGAACGGGAGAGCTTATATGACTACTTATATGAATTAAATGAGATGCTCCCCACCAGGGACTGGGTGAAGCCGGGTCAGACAGACAGACAGACAGACAGATAGACAGACAGACAGATAGTCGGGAACGGGAGAGCTTATATGACTACTTATATGAATTAAATGAGATGCTCCCCACCAGGGACTGGGTGAAGCCGGGCCGGGTCAGCTAGTATATATATATATATATATTATAAGTCTTCCCTATCAATTTGGTTTGAGGTACAGATACAATTAAATGTCTTATTGACTGCTTCAATACCCATCATTTATATACTTCTTTTGCCCTGTTATTTCAAGTATATATGTAGCCCTAAAGCAACAGGTGTGTCTATGCAGGTTACAGGAATACCTGGTGCAGAAAGTAAAGATGTTTTCAAAAGTGATATCACTTATTCTTACCTGGTATCTCCGAATCTGTTGTTAGTGATGACGATTTTGGTGATGTTGGTGGTGAAGTTATTCTACGTCTCGGCGTGTGTGCCGTTGTTGGTGTCACTGATTTTGTAGGGGTCGTAGTGATATGTCTTGGTGTGGTTGGTGTTGTCGTGGTTAGCGTAATCTTAGAAGTTGAAGGCGAAGCTGTTGTTGTGATAGCAGATGGCGTAGTTTCAGATGTTGATTTTACTGTTGTTGATGGTGATGTTTTAGCTGTTTCAGTAACTGTAGGCATTGGTTCTGTTGTTGTTGTGAACGTTGGTGTTCTTGTTGTTGTCGTTGTTGTTTTCGTTGTTGCTGAAGTTGTAATCGTAGTTGACACCGTCGTGGCAGTAGTTGGCGAAGCTGTCGTAACCTGCCCTGTCAGTTGTCCAATGACTCTGGCAAAGCTGAGATCGCAATCAACACTCATCCTAATGAGCTCCTGCTGGTAGGGTTCTTCAATGCTCTTAATGTCCTCCACGGAAAGGTCTCTCTGGTGAAGTTTGAGGACCAGGACCAGACATGTTGCGTATTCTCTGCACAAGACACTAGTGGGGTTGTCCAGCAGACTGAGCAGCTCATCCACACATACTTGTTCTGTGTTTAACGGCTGTATATCTAATTCTGTAAGTAAATGAAACAGAGACGACATGCACGTGTTTGAGTCTGAATGCATTCTATGGTAACAAACTCAGCAAGTTTATATTCACCAAATACCTATATCACGCTTATCTCCCTGCCCGGTGGTTATAAGTTAAAACCCCATGGAATTTATGGGAATTCTTCTCACTTGACCTGAACCCTGAAGTCGACCCAACCTAAACTATGGACCAGGAAATGTTCTGGAAAGTAAAGACGGCAGTGTGATATTGACCAAATCAGCCAATGCCGATTGGTCTATAATAATACGGGGCTAGCACCATTTACCCAATACGGTTTAGAATATGATAATGCCCTTTACTTATTTCTTTGACTTTAGTACCTATACACACTTAATTTTCTTAATTCCGCCTGACCCAGTTTTATTAAATCAGTCCGCTATGTCTGAAGCGCCGGTCTCTCTGGCCGAGGGGTTACACTTTCTCTCCGTAATCCCGTTTATCACGCAGTCTCGTAGCGGGCCGAGCCCCCGCTGGTGACTTGCGGTATAACTGAGCCGGCCGCTCAAAAAGCAATGGCAACCTACTGAGCGTAATCTTGCTAAGAATTCAGCAGACAGCTGAAAGATGTTGCTGTTGACAGCGATGTCCTGTAAAGGATATGCGAATTTTAAAAACAAAAATGTCTGAAGCACCCTTAACGTCGCCTGCCCAGTGTGTTATTACTGTCATTTTTCACAACCTTGCATTTATAATTTGGGAGAAAATTAGGATAAAAAAATTAAAGCAGCTGCTGTACGGGACATAACAACAATTGTAAATAGTTAACTTTTGCCATATGGACATTTCAGCTCGTGTCATGAATGGGTCACCTGATTTTGAGACGCTATCAATGAAATGTCATTTGGGGAACCCTTTGCCAATAAGACAGCTCATAAATAAACACATATGTATTGTTTGGCTCTCACAGAAGTGGAAGTGTGTTCTCAAGCCTCCGCCTCTTTCTTCTACTCCATCATGTGTGGTTATTTATGAACTATCAATTAAAAGGATTGATACAGTTTTCGTTCGTCTCACCAATGGGGCATATGCTTCTCAGATTTCCATAGTCATAATTTGAGTGATAAACATTTGCTGCTTACTGTCTGCAGAAAAAACAAATAACGAATTGGAAAAAATAGTCTGATAGCGGAGGTAACAAACAGACTGCCGTATGTGTCCACATCATTCTAAAAGATGAAGAACAAACAACTGAATTGAGCTTCCCTGTTTCAGTGCACATTCAGTATCTTCTGTCAAGGATCTTGCAAACCTAAAGAATTAAACAGTCACACGTTGAATGTTACAGATGTTATTATCAAGTCCTCTAACATATTGTATATGGTGTTAGGCCTCTATTTCTGGACCAAGTCACATTCGAGTGGTCATGTGGTCAGTATCTTGTCGTCCATCTTGAACCTCCCAGAAATGTCCTGATACACAGATGTGTAAGGTGGAGTTCAAGTGGAGTCCGCGCACACTGGTTCATAAACAGCGTTTAGTCTCAGAAACTGGAATACCGTATTACAGGTCACAATGTCTGGGAGAGCAGTGACGATAGGCGTGCTTCTTGGAAGTAGAGACAGGTGTTGACCAGCATGGAGACTGACTCAGGACATGGCATAACATTGAGCATGGAAGTCGATGAGGTGGCACAGATAACCAGAGTTCGAGAAACTTTGGAGGGCCGTGGTGAGACAGATGTTGACCAGCTTGAAGACGAATTCAGGACATTGGATATCATTGAGCATGAAGGACCATGGGACGGCACAGATAACCAGATATGGAGAAACTTCGGAGGGCCGTGATGAGACAAGTGTTGACCAGCACGAAGAGAACTCAGGACATAGCATATCATTGAGCATGAAGGTCCATGAGGCAGGACAGATAACCAGAGATCCAGAAAATTCGTAGGGCCGTGGTGAGGCAGGTGTTGACCAGCTTAAAGACGAACTCAAGACATGGAATATCATTCAGCATGAAGGTCCATGAGGCGGGGCAGATAAAAACAGATCAAGAAACTTCGCAGGACCGTGATGAGAGCGACGTTCTGCATAGGATCTGTTACACACTGATGGGTCGATCTCTCAACAATTAGTTTAAGTGAAAATAAATAACGTTCCCGAGTGTGTGTGTGTGTAAAGAGAGAGAGAGAGAGAGAGAGAAGAGAGAGAGAGAGAGAGAGAGAGAGAGAGAGAGAGAGAGACAGAGAGAGAGATAGTCTGTCTGTCTGTCTGTCTGTCTGTCTGTCTGTCTGTCTGTATGCGTGTATGCGTGTATGCGTGTATGCGTGTATATGAGTATGCGTGTAAGCGAGTATGCGTGTATCCGTGTGTGCGTGCGTGTGTGCGTGCGTGCGCGCGTGTATGTGTGTGTGCGTGTGTGTGCGTGCGTGTGTGCGTCTGTGTGTATGTATGTATGTATTGTGCATATTGCGTGTATTGTATGTGTGTGTGTATATGTGTACGTGTATGTGTGTGTTAATGGATGGATTTAGTGAGTCGTTGATTGTGAGAAATCATATGTGTATGTGAGGGAGTGTATATGTGCGTGTTATTGAATGTGTGCATAACTGTGGGAGCTTAGGTAAATAATGTAAGTATGTATGCGGGTGTGAGTGTGTGTATTTCTTTATGAATGTGTATGTATACGTGTGTCTGCCTGCCTGTCTCATAACATGGTAAATTGCATTGCTAATGTTTACACCATTCATTTGACCATGTTTTTTTTTCCCTATGCACAGTGATGAACAAAACATGAGTGGTTGGAAGTGCGTGTCTAATTTGTGATCTTGTGAAAATAAAGTTCGTTTGTTCGTTCAATCTTTCGTTAGGCTCTTATCTGGTCACACAACTGTTAACTTGCTGTTCTCGCAGTCTCACCATGGTTGTAGATTAACAGTCATCAATTGATTCTCGCAAACGTTTTACTTCTCGTAGAGCGTTCAGTATATATATATATATATATATATATATATATATATATATATATATATATATATATATATATATATATATATATATATATATATATATATATATATCAGCATCGTCCATGGCTCGTCCCACAGCGGCCTTATCTGCAAGCTGTCAGCCTGCTCATTTCCTTGTACACCCGCACATCCTGGCACGAAAATCAGACTAATCTTTGCCAGCCGTGGCCACCCCAGAGACACCAATCATTGTCTTCGGACCTAACTCATCTCTATCTTCCTGAGCATACTCATTGATTCACTAAGGAAGCATGCCCGAGTAAAGGTCTGTGTCTCGAGGCATGTTATTGCTTTACTTACTGCCATGACTTCCATAGTCAGAATACTTGTGGTCAAGGCAAAAGCACCAGAGTCTTCCTTCACAATTCTCCCTTCAGCTTCAGCCATAAAATCCCACGAACTTCTCACTCGTCGAACGACCGATCCATCTGAATAAATGGCAGCATTACCCTCTTAAGAATTCTCGAAAATCAAAGCCTGTACCTCCGCGCTCAACACTAGCCGGATTTTCTTGTCTGCATTTTCTGTCTAGTTGGATGCTAACTGAAAAGGATGTACAGAAATCTGTTGGCATTCGTACCCACTCCTCGCCAGGTTCTAAGTCCTGGAGTGAACACACCTGTTGAAGAATATCTTCGGCTTGACCCATCCATGACTTTCCTCTTTTTAACATGCTACCCTTTACCTTTTAATTTCACTATGCAGTGGATGTTGTGTGTTTGCGTTGACTCTGAGGTAGGCACGTGCTCTGCAAGTTTATATTCTGTCCCACATGGTTAAAATAAATGTTTTGCATATCCTTTACAGGAAATCGCTGTCAACATCAGCATCTTTCAGCTGATTGTTGATTTCTTGCCAAGATTACGCTCAGTAGTTTGCCATTGTTTCTGAGCGACCGGCTCCATACTCTCATAAGTCACTGGCGCGACTCGAACCGCTTCCAATTCTCGTGCGCTCACGTCAACCACGAGAGTATTCGCGGTTACTGAGAAAGCTGCAAATCCCTCGACCAGGGAGACGGCCCCCACATGGTTGCATAAATATATATCCATCTATACAATGAATGCGACTCAACGTGCTTAAGTGGGCTACCTGAATTGTGTAAATAAGAACATAGTTTACATGTTAAGTTTGAGGGGAAAAAGTATTGATTCTTACCCAACTGTGCTTTCATAGCTGGGGAGGTAGAAGAGAAAGGATTATTTTAGACATTAATCTTATGGCTACTTAAAATATTGTCCACACAACTTTCATCCATCATTCACCGTCATACTCATCTGTCTATCTGTCTGTCTGTTTGTTTGCCTGTTTGTCTCTCTCTCTCTCTCTGGTTGTCCGTCTATATGTCTGTCTGTCCGACCTTCTTTCTTTCTTTCTTTCTTTCTTTCTTTCTTTCTTTCTTTCTTTCTTTCTTTCTTTCTATGTTTGTCATTTTGGTTGTGTCTCAATAATTATGAATATGCATATGACTAGTTTTCTTCACACAAACACACATTCACACACAAACACACACACACACACACACACACACACACACACACACGCACGCACGCACGCACGCACGCCTATACTACACTCATATATATATATATATATATATATATATATATATATATATATATATATATATATATATATATATATATATATACAGATGTCATATTTGCCGCTGGGTACTGTGTTAAACTTAAAGCACATATAGTTGGTTAATGCCCGCCTTTGGGTACCGCCACCTGACATTGTGCAAGTGTAAATGTTATTACTACAATGATATGCGTACTCACTAACGACCAGCTGTCATTATTACCTGTTTCCTGTTTGTAAAAAGATCCAGGGAGAAAGAACAATATCAAACGTATTGTGCGGCATAGGAAGGAAGAGGCAAACCATGTCTACTCACCAAGAATCATTGCTGTCAAACACAGACATCTGGCCAGAGAAAACATGTCTGCTAGTGGTGACTTGTGCTCCGATATACCTTGTATGACACTATTCTGTAATAGCTGCTAAAAAAAAAAAAACATGATCTATATATATTAGATAATGTTATGTACGTGTATTATATGTTATGCACATGTTTACTTATTCAGGACAAATATTATAAACACTTTTCTTCTTCAGTTGTCAAAGGCAAATTGGAGGTGGTTGAGTTGTGCGTGGATGGTTAAGACTCAAGAGTTAAAGCTTGTCGAGTTTAATTATAAATCCTAGCCTGATGGTATCACTAGTGAGAGTTACATTGCTATAGATGACCACGTCCACCCGCGACAAGTGAAACCCCTCCACGAAGCTGATACAGGCATCACTCTATCGCCTCTCTTCTCATTATATGCCCAAAGAGCGTTGTTCATAGTTGTCTGATAGTTATATATAATGGAGTACTTTAATGGTGGGTTTCTTCCCAACTACCGTTTTTCATCGCTTTATTATAGTTCCATACATGGTCTACTTTAATGGTTGGTCTCTTCCCAACTACCGTTGTTCATCGCTGTCTTATAGTTCCATATAATAGTCTACTTTAATGGTCTCTTCTTGGCTACCGCTGTTAATTACCCTAACCTGCCTGGCCGTCCAAGGCATTCGCAGCATTCGACTCATGGACCACATTTCCGTTGTCAACAAGTTCTTCCACGTGTGTTATATAGTATGCATTTGTTATATATTATGTTATAAGGATGGGACGCAGAGGTGTTTACAAGGCACCAGGGCCAGGTTCTATACTGGCCAAGACCTACTAACACGTCCTAGTCGTGCGTCCTGGGCAACAGGTCCCTTCTGGGTCCTGGCTAACGTAGTAGGATCGCTGATTCTTCCGAAGTCAGAGAGTATCTGCCTGCACGGCGAGGAACCACCAGTATGCACACCAATAAGCCAGATATGAGACAACGGATACCCACTCAAACCTCAGGTCTGGTATGACATCACACTGATGTTGGACAACAGGATGTCTTCATCCGACATACAGGACTTCAAGCTGGACCTCACAGCCAGCGAACACAAGCAAGCAAGCATGTTATAAGGATTATACGTATTGGGGAAGGTTTGCCTTGAGTTTAGGATATCGGCCTCAGACATCAAAGGGGTGTCTTGAGAATGGGACTGCACGGGGAAAAACCGACAGGAGTACGCACTGGTGGATGTCATAGTTGAAACAGAGGCAGTCTGCCTTAATGGTGGGAGGCCAACTAGAGGCTCAGTGTGACCTAGGGACGCAGATGCTGCTATTGACTTGACACTTGACACCCAGTCGGCGGTATCGGAAACGATATGGATCGTTTTATGGGATCATGGAAGTGACCATATGTCGTGTTCCGTGTTGATTTCCAAATAGAGCAAGTTCAAGTCTACAAGAGCATGCAGGGATTCAAATACGATCGGACCAACACCGTTATTTGACGCATCCGACAGAAGGCATGGATTAGACCGAGCAGACTTACTTTTGTGCAGGCCTATGGTGGAACCTCGAAGTTGAACTTGTGTGTGCGTCTAAGAGAGCGGCAACTAAGCAGATATAGAAATTACGAAAGACACCGCAAAATACACAAAAGGAACTGGAGATGGTGGAAAGAGTGAAAATTAGAAAGTTGAAAAGGCCAAGCTCCGCGCAGCAGAGGTAAAAAACAAAAGCTAAATGAGATAGTCAGTTAGTTAGTTAGTTAGTCGACAGATCATCCTCATTGCACATCGAACCATTCAAAAATCCTTGAGTAAATGAGATAACTTTATGAGTGAGCTGGGAGTGATAAGACTTTCGGAAGATTCTGGAAACAACACAGGCATGTGCCCAGAACAGACCAGTATATTACAATTCCAACAGCATATAGGGAAAACGGCATTACCATGACAACAGACAAGGAGAAACGAGAAGCTTTCCTTGCAGGTTAACAACACAGCCAGATCACAACGATGGAGACAGCAGGGAGGCTGTATGAGAGCAGCTTATAGTTTTCATCAAGGACGACGACTATGTGGATGCGGTACAAGTAGAAGACATTAAGTATGTATTGAAAACAGCGACGCACAAGGACCTGACGGAGTCAAGCCCTTCCATATGAATGTTATGTGCGAAGGAGATTTGGAGGAGATTGTTGCTTGTTTTAATCTGAGCATTAGCACAGCATCAGAGCAAGAGTGGCTGCATATCTATTTAATCTCACACCCCAAGCCATGCAAAAACCATTCAAAACATAATGGCTATAGGTTTATCACCTTGTAGAATACATTTGGCAAGGTATTGGAAAAGATTGCTGCTGTTGAGCTGCAGACATTCTTGGAAAGGGAAAA
Source organism: Cepaea nemoralis (assembly GCA_014155875.1). Lineage (NCBI taxonomy): Eukaryota > Metazoa > Mollusca > Gastropoda > Stylommatophora > Helicidae > Cepaea > Cepaea nemoralis. The sequence continues at coordinate 49,668 of JACEFZ010028221.1, forward strand.
GCTACTCCCAAGAGTGTGTGGGAGTTACCGGCCAACAAAAGAAACATGGTCAAAAGCGACATTTGTGTTTGATGTCAATGAGGAGTTCCAGAGTAGACAGGAAACAAGGGCAATAGCAATGGATCTTGAATATGCATATAACATGGTCGGATATGATATTGTAATATACACTCTTATGGAAATGGTTGTTGGTCCCTGAACGGTGAATTGGACCTCAGCTACCCTGCACTCTCGTAGAGGTGCTCTCCGCCTAGTTCATGGACCTCGGAGCGTGCATTATTGACCCGGGAATACCACAAAAATATGCGGGTGATACTGGGATGCACAAATGACTCGCCAGTTGTGTGTATGCGATACATCCTAAACTTGCCCACGATTACAGACAGGTTCAAGGTGCTGCAGGCTAAATCATATCTCCGAGTGGCTGCAGACACGGAACACCCCCTGCATGAAGCCCTGGACACAATTAAGGGCCCCAGGCCGATCGAAGGAAGATCATGGTTGGTTCAGACAGAGGACACGATCAGAGAAGTGTAAATGCTTGAGAATATTGGGAGTGGAGAGGAGTGGGTCAGAATGCCAGTGGAAAAGACAGACCTGTGCGGGGTCATAATAACACTGGATCGGGAATACAGGGACTGGCCGGAAGGCTGCACTCGATTGGAGGTGCAACAATTGATACACGACAATTCTCGGCCAGGCGAGGTAATCATCTACACGGATGACACTCTACTAAGAGGTAAAGTGTGCCTGGGGGTTCATGGCGAGTATTGGTGTACGGTGTTTGGTGCAGGGCGGCCCGGCATATGAAACTCAATAACTAGTCTGAGAATGGAGGTGGCGGCAGTCATGGCGGCGATCCGCTGGCTGAAGGACAACTAGCACACTCATGTCGTGATTGCAATAGACTCACAAAGTATGATGAGAAATATGACGACAGGCATGCTCATGGCACAGTGGCAGGCTTCCATTCAACAATACAAAATAGAGAACATAGATTGATCTCCACATCTTCCTCCACCCCCCTCCCCCATTAAATGCAGGTCGTGCGGTTAACGAGCAGGTGGACATATTGGCTGGATTCCCCTTGATAGGGAATTGGTGCAAGGTAAGTCAGACGTGGTCGGGGCCCTTTGAAATCATGTGTATAGAGCAGAAGAATAGATAGATCGTCACGGCTTGGAAAGAATGATGCTGCTGGGGAGTGGCGATAGGAGCTAATAGAAAATCAGAGGAAAGGTTAAACGGATTCATAATCAGACTGTTACTGGTACCATTATTATTGGGACTCTTCGCTGGCTATCGCTAATGAGAACGGATAACGCATGGGACTGTCCATAATGCCGTGATGAAATTCCTGATTCAACTAAATTCTGCCTGAGTAGGTATGGCAGGCGATATTAGACTGCCTACGCCTGCACACTGCCTGTGATTTAGGTTAATAAGACTGCCTGTATTTGCTCTCCTCAATCAGAGCCATCCCAGCAAAGACCGGCATCTGTACTAAGTGTGTAACTATAGGTTTGTATCAAATGTATTAGACATATTCCAGCCATCCATGGTTAGTGACAGTGAGCTGGTTGGTACAACTGAATAGAACGTGGGTGTTTGTGAAGGATATGGTAGAGACGCATGTACACACCATCCTCATGTATGTGTCTACAGCGGGTCACAGTTACCTCAGCATACATACGTGAGTTGTGATCATCACATGTATAGTGACGAGTTGTCGAGATACGTGTTTGGGTCTCTCAGCCCAGAAAACAATCATATACGAACACATCCTGCAGACGTCAGCGTGGCAGACAGGATACGAGCGATCGATCTTACACTTCCCGTCAGCTGATGGCAAAGTAGGCGCTTCAACCAATACACCGTTAGCACGTTGAACTTAAACATTGACTTCTCGTTCAGAATGTGATGGCAAACTACAGAACGTACAATTTTTCAGAAAATAAATCTGGGGTTGATGGTAACGTCCTACAGAGGTCATGCAACATTTTTAAAAATTGTAATATCTTGTTTTGGTAGTGAAAAGTAAGACGGGGACCCCAGACACAAATTATAATTGAAAAGCTGCTTGGACCGACCAGGCCTCTTATCCACAGACACGTGTAACTAAGACATGTAACTTACCAGGGTGATTGACACCGTTCACTGACTGGATATAGCAGTCTGACTTGCCGGCCTGATTGGGTCGTCTTCTCACACTTTGTTGAATATCCTACTGCTGTAGACAACCATTATATAGATATTTCTTAGTTAATGAATGCGCATATTTAATGAAAATCATCAACCGAGAAGGAGAATGCATTTACCCATCGCACGCTTGTAGATTACCGTATCTATTGTCAGCAACATAGACGCACATCAGTTCCTGAACACAACTAAACCAGGATGTACCTACATATGTTCCCTTTTCAGCATTTGGGTTGCATTGTTCACTTGCGACAGGAGCGACAATTAGTTGAATCTGGGTGCTTCTTTCGTCATCATCTTTATTAGCATCCTCATCAGCATCATTATCGTCATCGTTATCTTTATTATCATCTTCCTCATTTAGCCGTTATTTACAGCATTATGATGTGGAATTCTGGTATGTACTTCTAGTACCCATTCTGTGCGTAAGCATGAGGGAAAAGTCAGTAAGGAAATAAAGACCCCTGTCCACACCTGGGTGTGTGTTAGGTATAAGGTACTAGCCCCACATTTCTATTCACCAGTCGGTGCTAGACGGTTGAGGTGGTCACTGTCACACCGTAGCCTTTACTTCCTAGGAGACATTCTCGTTACAATACTCGTTTGAGATGTCCCGGTAAGATTTAAACAACACCCAACTTCAAGGGGTATTTAAACGCAAGCTCACTAGACAGGCTGGCAAGCTTGCTAGTCGCTGTGCAACCGCAGATAATTATGAGTGAACAGTGAGAAACGTGTGTTATGACTACACGGCCCAAACATGCCACACATGAGTTAAGAGTAAGCAACGCGTGTTGTGACTCCACCGGTCCAAACAAGTCACATGGGAGTGAACAGTGCGCAGCATGCGTGTTGTGATTCTGTCCTGGGGTACTTGGAATTCCTTCCCATTTTCTTATAACCAAGGCGTAAGGATACTACACTTATAAGAGCGTATAAAAGGGAGGGAAAATGTTAGCAGAAAAGTATACACGGAGCAGGCAACATTGTGTATGATGACACCGCACAAAATTGCTACGTCACGGGATGACAGCAAGCGTAATAGCAGGATCATAGGTCGACCAATGAGAACATGTCACTATCCATCCATCCATCGTGTGCCATGCCGGTAAGCATGGGCGGTCATGTTCTGCCATCTCACTCGATCACCAGAGTCGTGGATCAGCTCCGTGTTCCTGTCTCGACCATGCCACGTGACCAAGACATCCAGGTATTTACTTCTCGGTCTTCCCTTGGTCTCTTCCCTTCGGTCTTACCAGTCGTCACTAAGTTCTCCAAGTCATTTCTTCTCATACGCCTAATGAATAATCATTTTACGATCTTCATTTGTTTCTTGAAGGACTTGCTCATTGGTTTTTCTGTCTGTCCATGGTGTTCTTTGCACAGGCGCGGGAAAAAGTCGTAGTGCGAAGCGCTTGGCGGAAATCTAGTCTATTCTCTTGACCAACGTTGAGTTGAACGGATGGACACTTTTGGCGTTAAACACAAAGTTTTGTCACCTACACAATTATTAAAAACAGTTGCCCAGACCGTTTAAACAAGAGTACACAGATCTTGGTTTGGTGAGTCCGAAAATGTATGATACATTGTTTGATTGTACTAGTTATACATTCACCTCCACAGCAGTAAAACCCCACATGTGTTAGATGTCGATAGTCTGTGTAAGATATGACCAGTCATGTATGAGGTGGTTGGAACTGGTGTCTCTAGACTGACGTTCGATCACAATGGCATGTATAGGACTGATGTACTGTTGGAGAAGATTCAATTGTCCAGAGGCATATATAATTAACCTAACATGTGATGATGCACGACTAGCTTGCTAGCATTACCATAAACGTGTTTTTATAATCTAGATAACACCAAGGGCGCGTTGTTGCAATTTCATTAGCAGACACTTGCACTGAACTGAATAAGTCAGAGCGCGCTGTTGATGTTTCTTTCCAGGGAAAAATTAGGTGCCTGCAACAAAGACAACAGAATGATAAACAGGAATTGTTATCGGCAATTTGGATGGATGCTGAGGGAATGAGTCATTGTCCCGACGAGGGGAATTCTTTGTAAGGATTGGGGGAGACAAACAATGCGGCGTGGGAGGAGATAAATTAAGTTACAGCGGAAACTTAGGGCGCCAGTCTTTTACAATGTGAGCCAGAGAGCAGACGTTTTTTATGTGTGTGTGGATATAAATGGTCCTGTGGAGTGAAGGTAATTAATAATTAATATGACTCTACTTCTATAAATGGATAAGGTTAACAGAAAGATGTCTTCTAGAGAGATCACTTGTTCTTTGTGATAAGATCACTTGTTCTTTGTGATATATATATATATATATATAATATATATATATATATATATATATATATATATATATATATATATATATATATGAGAGTGAATGATAAAGTGAATCACTCATCAAATACCTTAACTAACGCATCAAAATATTCATCAAGAATTCTCCATGCCGAAGGGTGGCTTACATGCTCTTCTGAATAGATTTTCAAAGTCAAGAAAATCTTCTCTATCTTCTGAGCCTGTCTCTCTCTCTCTCTCTCTCTCTCTCCTCTCTCTCTCTCTCTCTCTCTCTCTCTCTCTCTCTCTCTCTCTCTCTCTCTCTCTCTCTCTCTAATATATATATATATATATATATATACTAATATATATATATATATATATATAAGCATTTTTGTGTGATATCACTGGCACAGGAACAATCCAGACTCTTTGCATTAGTTGTCTTCTCATTGCATAATACCTCTTTTAGAACAGCTCCTTTCTTCTTGGTTGGCTGAGTTATTCTGCTTTCCTTTATATTTATTCATGGTGGTGTTGATTTTAACTGATTGCCTGTCAAACAAAAATGTGGTCCTAACCAAACAGAAATTCAAGGCAGAAAATGGGAAGTAGGGGCATGTCACAATAATGATTTTAAAATTGTTAAAATGGTAGCAGATATATTGTATTACATATCAAATTAAAGAGGATTGCACAGGGAACATGACTGTGTTAATAATTAATTGATAGGTTAGAAATATTATGACAATAATGAGAGGTTTAGTAATAACAATTGAAATTAAAAAGGTAAAAAATATTTAAAAATTTCACTTACCAAGGCTTTATTTTGTATCCACAGCAGCTAATCCAGTTAAATTTGCAGAATACTGTTACATACACCACTTTTGTTCTATAATATCACAAGAACTGCACCACAACACCAATAAAACATAATTAAAACATAATATTTTGAAGCACATAATGTTCACACAAAATGGAAAATGTCAGGAACACACCAGGCAGATTTCTGAGAAGTAGAGTACTGAGAAACAACAAACACTATTTTCTATTTAGTTATAATTATTATTCTTCTAAATTTAATTATTTAAATACTCCTTATAGACTTTGTGATAGGCAAAGCAAATTTAGTGGCACAAGTGTGACCTATTTGTGCAAGCATAAGACAGCATTTGCCATCACAATATGAGGAACTTTCACTGTTAGATTTCTTTTGAAATTATGACCATCTTCTAAATAATTAACTGACTACTGCACGTGGTATAAGTTTTAGAATCTTTCACAAAGTCCTTTACATCACAATAACTATAATATAATATTGTTTAAAACGTTAATTTTATTAAAATATTTGAGGTCCAGAACCAGAATGTATTGTCACTTCGAATTTCGAATCAAACAATTATTTCGAATCCCACCAAACTCATTTTCTCCTAAAAAAGAAATGGGGACTAGCGTCTTCTTGCACACAGGCGGAAGCGAAATCTTTCGTTGTAAAGTTTAATTCAATGGGACACTAAAAATTGTGGACTAAAAAGGAGAAATGGATCAATTAAAGCACTATATATACCGAACCGATAGGTCGGTTCGCGGGTCCCAAAATCGGTCTATGGAACCGACCTATCGGTCTGCGGCAGAGAATCAGTTAAGCCAGGGTGTTCCCCAGGATGGGGTAACCAGCCTCCCACACTCAAGTCTTCTTTATTTGTCTCTTGTGATATGCATGGTATGTTACAACATTACAACTCTTGGCTTCTCTTAAAGATTAGTTACTGGTAACCCTGTCTTATCAAGTTATTATCTCTTCGGTAGAAGCTGATGGAGTCAGTGGAAACCCTATCTTATCGACTTATTCCCTCTTCGGTAGAAGCTGATGGAGTTAGTGGAAACCCTGTCTTATCGAGTTATTCTCTCTTCGGTAGAAGCTGATGGAGTCAGTGAAAACCCTGTCTTATTCAGTTATTCTCTTTTTTTTAGAAGCTGATGGACTCAGTGATGACTTATCAAGTTATTCTCTCTGTATTAGAAGCTGATGGACTCAGTGATGAATTATCGAGTTATTCTCTCTTTGTTAGAAGCTGATGGACTCAGTGATGAATTATCGAGTTATTCTCTCTTTGTTAGAAGCTGATGGACTCAGTGATGAATTATCGAGTTATTCTCTCTTCGTTAGAAGCTGTTGGAGTCAGTGATGACTTATTTCCTTAGCATCAACTGTGTAGGGGCCAGTGGTGCGAGAATATCATCTGGGGGATTATGGCTGAACGCCTCTTAAGTCAGAGTCCCGCCCGGATGTGCGGCGAAATTCTTGTTCGCGTGCTTGGCTGATAGGCCAATGGTGCGATACTGCCATCGGAGGAAGTAAAGAGTTTCCGGCTTGGGTCAAGATGGCGGGACGTGTTTTCTTCTAGCTTGACTAAAGACGGTTGATCGGCGGCTTGACAATCCGCCATCATAAAACTCCCAACTGTTAACGAAACAGATGTCTGGCTCCAAATGTTTGACGCTTCGCACAAACATGGAGAGCCACGACTTCTGCCCTATGCGCCGCCTTAGGCACGAGAGGAAAGACAAGACCTACACACAACTGTTGATTGCACTGTCGTCAAGGAGATTAACACAGCCCATGCTAACACAAGGGCTTATAACTCTGCCAGTTTATATATATATACACCAAGACAATCAGATGTATACATCACGCCATGCCGTGATGACGTCAGACCGCGCGCAGACTGCACGCGGCGAGACTTGACAGCCAGCGTAGATTGCCGTAGATATATGCTATTTGACAAAAGATGTTTCGTTGGAAATATTAAAAATTATCAATGAGCCCGCCCATGCAGAGTGATGAAAATTTATATGCAAATACTAAATTTGAAGTTGAATGCAATCATGCATTCATTGGCATTCACATCGCTGTGATTATTCCATAACAATATTAAATAGTCATCGCTGACAAGGAATCGGCTATTTCCGGCCATTGAAATATCACATCAGAGCATGCAATTTTCATCATTTTCGTTTGGGATGAGCGTCCCGACTTTAATAGTCGAAAATGACAAGATTTTTATAAAAATGTACGATACATCTAATAACACATACTAGAACAAACAAATATATCTACATAAAAAGTGATTTGTGGGTATACTTACATCTGAAAAGGTCACTCTGTATCTCTGTGTGAGAAACGAATTTCAGAAACACGAGATGTACACACATAAACCGAGGAGGGAAAAACTATATAAAGTAATTGGTCCCTTTTTTAACGCGAACTTGAAATAATCGCGGAATTTAACATAACGTGTACTCTATATATCCTTTGATTGATTGATTGATTTATAAACCGACATCACAGCATTCGGGACATTCCCATAAGCGCTCCGTCCCCATCCTCAGCAGCCAGCGAACATATATCCTTTAAATGGAGACACCATAAACGAAAATTAACGGAAAATAATCTCCGTTAAAGTATGGCAAATCAGAAAGAAAGTACCTAATATAAATATCTCTAGCCACATGCTTGACAATGGTCATCAAGATAAAGTAACACACGTGGTGGTATAACCTAGCTAGGGCACACGCAATGATGTACGGTGACTGCCTGAAAAATCACCAGGCAGGAGTACAGACGCTGTGTCCTATACTTCTTGGTTCTATTAGAACTCTTGGTCTTATTAGTAATCTCAGTGATTATAATTCTTGTTGGGTCGATTAGAATCCTGGTTGTTCAGCATTCTTGGTTCATGAAAAATCTATGATCGTTTAGAATTCATAATCTAAATCAAAACTCTTGGTTGTTTTGGGATTCGTAGGGTGAATCTAATTCTTGAATGATTAGAGTTTTTGTTTGGTTGTTAGAATTCTAGGTTCATAGCAAATTCCTGAGGTTTAGAACTTGTAATCGGAATCGAATTCTTGATTTGTTGTTAGACTTCTTCGTTCATAGTAATATATAGGATTGCTAGAAGTGTCAGAAGTAGAGTGTCGGATCGCAGGGACCAACAGAAGTTAATCATAGTATACTTCCATTGTTCACTAGGGAGATAGGACGCGACATGAGTGTTTCTTCTCATACACGTTGTTTGTCGGCGGGATTCTCGGCGGTTAACTTCATTGTCTAATTCACACTCATGTTTTCTGTGACTTCAATTCTATGAAGCGTCGACGGTTATGTAGGGACAGGATCTGTGGTTATTCCTTGCCTAGTACTAGATATTAGCTAGTCATATCACAGACTTAAAGGACCGCTGTAGAACAGATTTATGTATCCTCAGATAGGTATTCGCCAGATGATGAGGTCTTCATAGAATAGTAGGCAGAAGCACAGGTGGGGACACTTAGGACGCAAGTCGCCACCTTTCTTTGTGTTGTTTCAGCTTGATAGGCGACCAGAGATTGCATAGTGCAACACCACGCTTCCAACAACGTGCTATAAGTAAGTGCTAGACCAAACCTGTGCTAGTAAGATGTCGATGCCACAAGGCGAAATAGTGCAGTTATTATCAGACAGCACCTGAGTGAGAAGATAACGGGGTGGTTGACTCTACAGGCGAGGCCAAGACAGACCGTACTCCAAATTAAGTGACACTGAATCCTAGCCCGAACCACTGAATCTTGTTGGCTGAATTCTAAAACCCATGATTTAAAGCCTAGCAAATCAGATGAGGCCAGAAAAAAAGTTCTAATTTCTTGTTCAGCATATTTTAATAATAAAATTCCTAGATTTAGTTTGTAACTTTAAACATTGATCTTACACGTTTCTGTTGTTATTATTAGACTAATCTAGATGAGAGTGAACGTAATACAGGTGTTTCTTTACTTTGGGAATTCATTGGCTGGAATCCTGTTGTATTTTCCCACTTGTACAGCTTAAAGTTTTACTTTCTGGTGCCTGTACCACTGTTAGGAGAGTTGACATTTTCTGGTGCCTGTACCACTGTTAGGAGAGTTGACATTTTCTGGTGCCTGTACCACTGTTAGGAGAGTTGACATTTTTTGGTGCCTGTACCACTGTTAGGAGAGTTGACATTTTCTGGGCCAAAATCCCTACCCTTGATCTAACAAGCCGACACGGTCTTCATTTCCTACAGTGGATAGACTTTCTTAAGGGTTAGTCTTTGTGTCTTCTGCTTGATGTGTGAGGATTTCCCTCCACATTTGAAGACCATGCTACAGAATCCCAGGCCCTAACATGCGACATGTGAGTGAACAGTGATTAGCATGTTTTGTGACTCACCGGTCCTAACATGCGACACGTGAGTGAACAGTGAGTAGCATGTTTTGTGACTCACCAGCCCTAACATGCGACATGTGAGTGAACAGTGAGTAACATGTTTTGTGACTCACCGGCCCTAACATGCGACATGTGAGTGAACAGTGAGTAGCATGTTTTGTGACTCACCGGCCCTAACATGCGACATGTGAGTGAACAGTGAGTAACATGTTTTGTGACTCCCGGGTCAAAACATGTCACATGTTAGTGAACAGTGAGTAACATGTGTTGTGACTCACCGGCCCTAACATGCGACATGTGAGTGAACAGTGAGTAGCATGTTTTGTAACTCACCGGCCCTAACATGCGACATGTGAGTGAACAGTGAGTAACATGTTTTGTGACTCACCGGCCCTAACATGCGACATGTGAGTGAACAGTGAGTAGTATGTTTTGTGACTCACCGGCCCTAACATGCGACATGTGAGTGAACAGTGAGTAACATGTTTTGTGACTCCCGGGTCAAAACATGTCACATGTTAGTGAACAGTGAGTAACATGTGTTGTGACTCACCGGCCCTAACATGCGACATGTGAGTGACCAGTGAGTAACATGTTTTGTGACTCACCGGCCCTAACATGCGGCATGTGAGTGAACAGTGAGTAGCATGTTTTGTGACTCACCGGACCTAACATGCGACATGTGAGTGAATAGTGAGTAACATGTTTTGTGACTCACCGGCCCTAACATGCGACATGTGAGTGAACAGTGAGTAGCATGTTTTGTGACTCACCGGCCCTAACATGCGACATGTGAGTGAACAGTGAGTAACATGTTTTGTGACTCACCGGCCCTAACATGCGACATGTGAGTGAACAGTGAGTAGCATGTTTTGTGACTCACCGGCCCTAACATGCGACATGTGAGTGAACAGTGAGTAACATGTTTTGTGACTCCCGAGTCAAAACATGTCACATGTTAGTGAACAGTGAGTAACATGTTTTGTGACTCACCGGTCCTAACATGCGACATGTTAGTGAACAGTGAGTAGCATGTTTTGTGACTCACCGGCCCTAACATGCGACATGTGACGTGAACAGTGAGTAACATGTTTTGTGACTCACCGGCCCTAACATGCGACATGTTAGTGAACAGTGAGTAACATGTTTTGTGACTCACCGGCCCTAACATGCGACATGTGAGTGAACAGTGAGTAGCATGTTTTGTGACTCACCGGCCCTAACATGCGACATGTGAGTGAACAGTGAGTAGCATGTTTTGTGACTCACCGGCCCTAACATGCGACATGTGAGTGAACAGTGAGTAGCATATTTTGTGACTCACCGGCCCTAACATGCGACATGTGAGTGAACAGTGATTAGCATGTTTTGTGACTCACCGGCCCTAACATGCGACATGTGAGTGAACAGTGAGTAGCATGTTTTGTGACTCACCGGCCCTAACATGCGACATGTGAGTGAACAGTGAGTAACATGTGGTGTGACTCACCGGCCCAAACATGCGACATGTGAGTGAACAGTGAGTAACATGTGTTGTGACTCACCGGCCCAAACATGCGACATGTGAGTGAACAGTGAGTAGCATGTTTTGTGACTCACCGGCCCTAACATGCGACATGTGAGTGAACAGTGAGTAACATGTTTTGTGACTCCCGGGTCAAAACATGTCACATGTTAGTGAACAGTGAGTAACATGTGTTGTGACTCACCGGCCCTAACATGCGACATGTGAGTGACCAGTGAGTAACATGTTTTGTGACTCACCGGCCCTAACATGCGGCATGTGAGTGAACAGTGAGTAGCATGTTTTGTGACTCACCGGACCTAACATGCGACATGTGAGTGAATAGTGAGTAACATGTTTTGTGACTCACCGGCCCTAACATGCGACATGTGAGTGAACAGTGAGTAGCATGTTTTGTGACTCACCGGCCCTAACATGCGACATGTGAGTGAACAGTGAGTAACATGTTTTGTGACTCACCGGCCCTAACATGCGACATGTGAGTGAACAGTGAGTAGCATGTTTTGTGACTCACCGGCCCTAACATGCGACATGTGAGTGAACAGTGAGTAACATGTTTTGTGACTCCCGAGTCAAAACATGTCACATGTTAGTGAACAGTGAGTAACATGTTTTGTGACTCACCGGTCCTAACATGCGACATGTTAGTGAACAGTGAGTAGCATGTTTTGTGACTCACCGGCCCTAACATGCGACATGTGAGTGAACAGTGAGTAACATGTTTTGTGACTCACCGGCCCTAACATGCGACATGTTAGTGAACAGTGAGTAACATGTTTTGTGACTCACCGGCCCTAACATGCGACATGTGAGTGAACAGTGAGTAGCATGTTTTGTGACTCACCGGCCCTAACATGCGACATGTGAGTGAACAGTGAGTAGCATGTTTTGTGACTCACCGGCCCTAACATGCGACATGTGAGTGAACAGTGAGTAGCATATTTTGTGACTCACCGGCCCTAACATGCGACATGTGAGTGAACAGTGATTAGCATGTTTTGTGACTCACCGGCCCTAACATGCGACATGTGAGTGAACAGTGAGTAGCATGTTTTGTGACTCACCGGCCCTAACATGCGACATGTGAGTGAACAGTGAGTAACATGTGGTGTGACTCACCGGCCCAAACATGCGACATGTGAGTGAACAGTGAGTAACATGTGTTGTGACTCACCGGCCCAAACATGCGACATGTGAGTGAACAGTGAGTAGCATGTTTTGTGACTCACCGGCCCTAACATGCGACATGTGAGTGAACAGTGAGTAACATGTGTTGTGACTCACCGGCCCAAACATGCGACATGTGAGTGAACAGTGAGTAGCATGTTTTGTGACTCACCGGCCCTAACATGCGACATGTGAGTGAACAGTGAGTAACATGTGTTGTGACTCACCGGCCCTAACATGCGACATGTGAGTGAACAGTAAGTAACATGTGTTGTGACTCACCGGCCCAAACATGCGACATGTGAGTGAACAGTGAGTAGCATGTTTTGTGATTCACCGGCCCAAACATGCGACATGTGAGTGAACAGTGAGTAGCAGGTCTCGTGACTCCCGGGTCAAAACATGTCACATGGTAGTGAAACAGTGAGTTGCATGTGTTTTGTGAATCCCATTTCCAATCCAGAGATTATTAGATGTTACTGTTCGTTGTGGCCTGGGTGATTAAAATGAGATAATAGAGAAACTGGTTGGCTGGGCGTAATATTGATATGCCTTCCGCAACATCCTACTTTCAGCAAAATCTTAGACGACCGGAGAAGTCCACAAACAAAACCTACTTTCAAAGTGACATTGATTAAAGTTAAAAAGTTAGTTGCATATCGTTTACAGGATACAGCATTCAACCCCAGCATATTTTGACTGTTCGTGGTTCCTGGGCAAGTTTACGTTCAGTAGTTTGCCATTGATTTCTGAACGACCGGCATCCATAGCAATTTCATAAAAGCCAACGCAAGGTGGTCTGCTGCCAAATCGCTCACATCTGTGTTTCGAACCCGGGTATGCGGGATTACGAACTGCGTTCCGCGAAATTGAAATTGATTACATATTTGTAAAATATCTATATGTGCTTCAAAATATTATGGTTTAATTGCGTTTTACTATTGTTATGGAGCAGTTCTTGTGATATTATTGAAAACAAGTGGTGTATTTATCAATATTCAGTAAATTGAACGTGGATTATCTTCAGCGGATAAAAAATAACGCCTTGGTAAGTCGAAATTTGTCATAATTGTCACCCCTTTAATTTAAATTATTATTACTAAACCTCTCATTATTTAAATACTATTTCTAATCTATCAATTAATAATTAACACTGTCATGTTCCCTTGTGCAATCTCCTTTAATTTGATATATCAAGCAATATATCTGCTACAGTTTTAACCATTTTCACAACATTATTGTCACACATCCCTACTTCCAATTTTCTGCCATGGATTTATGTTTGGTCAGGACCCACTTTTTGTTTGGCAGAGAATCAGTTAATTACAATCTGTCAATTGCAATGAGCAAAGAGTATTGTGAAATATGGACAATAAGTTGTGTGTATGCGATACATCCTAAACTTGCCCAAGATTACAGACAGGTTCAAGGTGCTGCAGGAAATGTAGTTTCTGAGGAAAATCCAAATAATACTATGGACTGGACAGAAAAAAAAAAATGCACACGTCTAAAAGAAACAAATGAAAACCGTAAATTGATTCCATTAATTTGACTACGTAGTGAAAACTTTTAGGCACATTATACGGAGAAATAAACAGTAAAACGATATTGACAGCTGGTAATATTAATGCAGGACCATGCGGTAGATCTTCTCAGTATGATGCAATGTCTTCGAAATTCCAGCCCTGAAATGTTTTTTTCCTTGAAAAATGCACCCCCTTATAGTACCACCTGATGCGTCCGCCTCTCTGTATTATAGCATGGCACGGCAATGTATTAATGGAAAAATAGCAAGGGGAAGGTACAGAGATACATATCTGGATAGCTTAGTCCACATGGCCTAATTGAAACAAGGAAACAATAGCTAGCTGATCCATTGGCTCTTGTGATCGTGTGAGATGGCTAACCGTGACTGCCCTCGTGTATCGGCAGGGCACATACTGATGATGATATATAGTTAATATATGTATATAATTATTTGTAATCTCTTCTTCATTGTGCTGTATCCCCTGTTGGAGTATATATCCACAACGAACTAACACCAGAAGTCGACTAATACTTTGCTAACTCCTGCCGCCTGGTCCATGTCCTCCCCATATTAATTGTCGCTTTCTGTTTCTCTTCACCGTGTATTTCCGGATCTCCTATACATTTCGTTTTCCTTGTGAAAAAGCTTTCTAATGACATTTTGATCAGGTTTTCACTGCATGTGTCTTATCAGACCCCAGCTTCTTTCCCTCGCCGTTTGATACCCTGTATAACCTGTCCTTCTATTCTGAGTCACCTGGACTGTTTATCTGCTTGACGCTAGGAAATTAAACCACTTCCACACATTCTGCGTTAGGAAGCTATTGAAGATTAAATGGCAAGACAAGATCCCAGACACTTAAGTCCTAGAAAGAGCGTCCATGCCCAGTATCCACACTTTACTAATGAAGAATCAGATTCGCTGGGCTGGTCACTTGACTCGCATGCCAGATCACAGGCTTCCTAAACGAATTTTGTACGGCGAGCATGCGTTGTGGTAAACGCTCCCATGGCGGCCAGAGGAAACGCTTTAAAGATACTCTGAAGATCTCACTAAAAGCTTTTGGAATTCATCATGACACCTGGGAGAATGCTGCCAAAGACCGAAATTCGCGGCGTACGCAAGGGTGCAGTCATTTGTGAAGCAACTAGTGCTGCAAGAGCTGTGAATAAAAGGCTGTACAGAAAAACCACTGCAGGAGATTCCTCCTTCTGGAACGTCAAGCATTCTTTGCACATTGTCAAAGAACATTTCGAGCCAAAATAGGCCTTATCAGTCATCTTAAAACTCACAGCTCCATACTCACAACCCCACTGGATGGAATGAATGGTCATCATCATTCTTTATGGACAAACAACAACATTCTGTATAGAGTCGCAAATGGGAAGATATAAGCTGTGTCATAGTGCGAGGAAATGAAACCTAAGGACTAAATATCATACCAGGACAGACCAGGCATAAGCCGTGGTAGCCGACATAACTGATCTAGGATCGAAGCTTCGACAGGAGGACGGTACGTGAATTGCTTTGATGATCCGGAAGCTTTTGCAGCTTGTCATGATCTAGGTGTTTTGGTGTTACTTTTCCTCTGGAGTAGACTAGGTAGGTGGAGAGAGGGATCACGCTGCGTGGGCAACACATAGTCTCTACAATTCAGCCTATGCTTTGTGTTGTGGAGAGGTATAGTCCTATCCCTGGTCCCCGCTTTCGGTTGTAGTTAGGCTTTTTTTTTGCAAAGCACAGTGCAACAGGCTATCGTCTGCCAAGACGGAAATGTGCTAGTAACTAGTATACATTGACTGATTGATTGATTGATTGATTTAGGAACCGACATCACAGCATCAGGCACCAGATAATGAATGATTGTTGTTTATTAGTACTTGGCTTAGGTATATTCCACGTTTCTAATTCATAAAGCAGCGCTGATTTAACTTTGGCTTTAAGTAAGCTAGGTTTGGCAGTGTCAAACACACACACACACACACACACACACACACTCTCTCTCTCTCTCTCTCTCTCTCTCTCTCTCTCTCTCTCTCTCGCACACGCACACACGAAGACATGCACGGACGCACACAAGCACGCAAACACACACACACACACAGACAGACAGACAGACAGACACACACACACACACACACACACACACACACACACACACATATATATATATATATATATATATATATATATATATATATATATATATATATATATATATATATATATATATATATATAGACAATACCTTATTTCTCTTTAATGTTTGCACTACTGCACACCTCCTTTCTTTTGCAGTTTAACTAGGCTCATTCTCTCCGAACTGTCGTTATTTCTTTGTTCTCTGACATTGCTAAATAATTTTTGCAGTAATTCATTTCATTTTTAATTTGCTTTCGGCAGCTTTTGCTTGGATACCGAATTGAATCAGCAGCTTTTCTATCCAAGCTCGACAGTTTACTAATGTAGTTCGACGAGCTAACGGAGCTCGCTAATTCACTAAATATCAATAGTTTACTAACGAAGTTAGATAGTTTTACTAGCATGTGATTCAGACAGTTAATATCAAGCTCCACTTTTACAGGCTGGCTATCTGCAAGACTTATTGGTAGTTTGTCTATTAAGATGTTCCACAAAGTAATCAGCTCAGCCTTTCATTACTGTTAGTAATAACTTTCCCATTACTATCCTTGATCACTTTCCTTGATTGATTATATGTTCCTGCCATTTTCTTTGTGTGGTTGTAAATGTCTCTGAGGTTTCTCGTCGCTGCTTTTATTTCTTCCTCTCTTGCCGGGTCATGTAAATATTTTCTTCTGCCAATGGTATCAACAAACTAAACGTCTTTATTAGCATACTATTTATCGTGAACCCTGTCTTTGAGCAGCTATGGCTTAACTATGAATTAAATCTGCTTTTGTAAAACTTTTCGTTTATTCTTGTTTACGTTTCGGGATGTTATAATATCTTGTTAGTTCCGTTCATTTTTTTTCCAATGACTTTTAATCCGCATCTAGCAGTCTCTTGTACTTCCCTGAACTTTTAACTGTTGCAGGAACTTGTACGTATAAGCGAATGTAGCCATAATTCACCGAGAGAACGCAGAGGTACGAATATACTAATGCAAGCAGAAGAGTTCTTAACATGCCAGGCCGCCCTATGAAGAACAGATGTGAAAACCTAGCTATGGAGCGGTTGAAAAGTTCCTCAACATGCCAGGCCACCCTATGAAGAACAGATGTGAAAGCCTAGCTATGGGGCGGTTTAAAAGAAGCAACAGGAAAGAAAACAAAAATTATTAGGTATGTGCAACTGCTGCTAACAAGTCAGAGTTAGGAATCATAGACACAGTGTACATACCTTTTAACGAACTCCACTACAGTAAACGTAAATCACAGGCACGTAACATGAAATATATGGGACAGACTGGTAGAGGCCTAGCCAACCGCTTTAGGGAACACCATAGGGATATTATTCAAATCTCTGAGACACCTGTCTCTAACACTTTCAATTCGTCTGATCACAATGAAGTCAATGATGTATGGGTTGAAGCATTGAAGCCATACTTCTCTGAGAGCCTAATTAGGCTTAAAATTGAAAACCATTTAACCAACTCTATGGGACGCATCCATCCAGCGAAAATCAATACTGTTGTACATGCCACTGTATAGCTCTCCTGACTTCTCTCTCTATATACATATCTAACTGTTTGCACGCCTTCCGATCCACAATTTCTTATTTGGCACTTTTCATAACTGAACTTCTGCGCCTAACAAGAAGATTGTGTAATGGCCTTGCAATGGGTCATATCTAGACATTTTCTGTCTGTGTTTAACGTTATCAAATATTTAAATGTCATTTGTCCGTGTTTTTCTTTAGATATGCTTTTGTTGTTCCTAAGGAAGATTAACAAAATCGAAACGTCGGTTCGTTGTGTCGTAGTATACTTTGTGGGAAGGGATTCCCCATCCCCCAAACCCCTCCTATGATTTACGTTTTTTGTTGTGGAGTTCGTTGTAAGGTATGTACACTGTGTCTGTGTTTAGTATCTCTCACTTACTGCAGAAGTCACTCTTACCTACTGTTTTTATTTCATATTGATATATCCTGCTGTAGCCGTCAATTCTCTTATCTGTGAAAAGAAGCAATTTTATACACCAGGCCAAACGACTCTGCAGACAAACCACAGATCTGCCTGCAGTTGGTATCACCCTGAAAACTACCCCAGAACGAACTCCACGGAGAGAGGAACATAGACTATCACTACAAATCCAGACAAAAGTGAAGGAATATTCGACAATGAAGAACAGAACAGAGAACGCCGCAGAATAGCCACTTTAAGTTTCCTTGAAGAACACCCATATGATATCTGAATCTGATTCTACACAGATGGGTCATCACACAATGTTGTTCGAAACGAAGGAGCGGGGTGTAGATAGAATACCACGTAATACTAGTGACACAGCCAGAGTATCAACAGGGAAGTACTGCGATAGCTATGATGCAGAAATCCAGGCATTCAAGATGGCAACAGAGATATTATTGAATAACAACCATGTTACACGACCTGTGGTGCTATTGGTATATGCAAAATCGGTACTTGAGAAGCTCCAGTCTGGGAAATTGCCAGTACAACAGACACTACTATCTGAACTAGACAGCCCACACAGTGAATACCAGCTCACCGTGGAGTACATGAAAATGAGCGAGTTGACCGATTAGCTCAGGAAGGAGCAATATAAGATCCATTGATCTGTGATCTGAATCTACATCTGCATATCTGAACGAACATCAGGTAGAATTATCTATATTTCTTTGTTAATACAGACACGACCGATGCGTTTTTCTGTATGGTAGTCGTGTTATACTGACCAATAAAAAATTATCAATTGAAACGAGAAAAAGAGTGTTGAGGTGATACATATAACCTGTGCTTTTGTATGGATGTGAAGCGTGGACAATAAGCAGTCAAGCTGAAAAACAGCTGATGGCTGTGGAAACGTGGTTTCTGAGGAAAATGCAAAGAATACCATGGACGGGACAGAAAACCAATGAGCAAGTCCTTCAAGAAACAAATGAAGATCGTGAACTGATTAGAGTCATTAGACGTAGACAGTCACAATTTTTTGGGCATGTTATGAGAAGAAATGACTTGGAAGAACTTGGTGACAACTGGCAAGATCGAAGGGAAGAGACCAAGGGGAAGACCGAGAAGTAAATACCTTGATGGATTGGCCACATGGCATGGTCGAGACAGGAACACGGAGCTGATCCACGACTCTGGTGATCGAGTGAGATGGCAGAACATGACCGCCCTCGCTTACCGGCATAGCACATGATGGATGGAGTCGTGTTATATCCACGTTCCGTATGTATTCGTTTATGTAGAAAAACCTTCCGCCTATGGTACATTGAATAGCTATCTAAAAAATTGGTGAATACATCTGATTGTTTTTTGTATTTATAACCCCTAGTCTGTGTATCCTGTGATCTCTTAATAACCCATGTTATCTGATCCTATATTGGCGTTTATGTCAACCATGAAAATATCTTTTTATATCGCTGTGTATTTCGTACAATCAACCTTCATAAACCATGTAAAACATCTTCTACTTATAATTATAAAGAACTAGCTGACCCGGCCCGGCTACGCCCAGTCCCTGGTAGGGAGCATCTCATTTAATTCATATAAGTAGTCATATAAGTTCTCGTTCCCGTTACCGACTATCTGTCTGTCTGTCTGACCCGGCCCGGCATCGCCAAGCTCCTGGTGTGGAGCATCTCATTTAATTCATATAAGTAGTCATATAAGTTCCCGTTCCCGACTGTCTATCTGTCTGTCTGTCTATCTGTCTGTCTATCTGTCTGCCTGACCCTGCCCGGCTTCGCCCAGCTCCTGATGGGGAGCATCTCATTTAATTCATATAAGTAGTCATATAAGTTCTCGTTCCCGTTACCGACTGTCTGTCTGTCTGTCTGTCTGTCTGTCTGTCTGTCTGTCTGACTGTCTGTCTGTCTGGCTGTCTGTCTGTCTGTCTGTATGTCTGTCTGTCTGTCTGTCTGTCTGTCTGTCTGTCTGACCCGGCCCGGCATCGCCCAACTCCTGGTGTGGAGCATCTCATTTAATTCATATAAGTAGTCATATAAGCTCCCGTTCCCGTTCCCGACTATCTATCTGTCTGTCTGTCTGTCTGTCTGTCTGTCTGATCCGGCCCGGCTTCGCCCAGCCCCTGATGGCGAGCATCTCATTTAATTCATATAAGTAGTCATATAAGTTCCCGTTCCCGACTGTCAGTTTGTCTGTCTGTCTGTATGTCTGTCTGTCTGTCTGTCTGTCTGTCTGTCCGTCTCTCCCTCTCTGTCTGTCTGTCTGTCTGCCTCTCTGTCTAATCATTTATTGGTTGCAGTTAGAACAACCTTAGATAAACGAAGACCAACTTACAAAAAGCATTAGAAAGAGCACTTGAAAGATCTTTACATCTTCCCCAACAATTAACTTGGGTAAATGGAGCGGCGGCAGCAGCATCAGCAGAAGAAGGAAAAGGAGGAGTAGACAATTGCAGCGAAAAGGTGGGTCTGTCTATCTATCTGACCCGGCGTGGCTTCGCCCAGCTCCTGGCGGGTAGCGTCTCATTAAATTCATACAACAAAAAAAGTAACTTAAAAGAATGTCCTTCCACACACCATCCATTATTTTTAATGAAAACTCTTTCTAATCACCTGCTTGACTACAGTAACTTCTTAAGCATAAAAAGATGAGTTACAATGTTATGCATTGTGCATTATTTTTATGAAAACTTTGAAAATGCCTTAAAGATTGTATCATTATTTATTATAACTCATATGCCGGTATATAACTATAGACAAAGAGTTTATAAATCTTTGAAAACGATGCCACAATATGACTATAAGGTATACAGAAAAGTTATTTCCCTTGAAATAGCTTTTACAGAGTTAGGTCCCCTGAGATATATGAAATTATAATGAAAAATGAAAAATTAAATAATATTGGGTAAGCAGCCGATTTCACACTAAAAAAATATGACAGTGGGCTGCGCTGGAATGAAAGGAAGGCGTGTAGAAAATTTCATCTCAATCGGATGGGCCGTTCGCGAGCGCATAAAGGACATAGGGACATACAGACAGACAGACAGACGGACGGAGATCGCCTTTTATATATAAGATTTGTCGACAGAAAACGTACACGTAATGCAATATACACGGTGCAAACACAATTAGAGAGATGAATAGATACACAGAAAGACGTATATATATTAAGTTGCACGTCCTTCACAGGACGTAGCAGTCAACCCCAGCATTTTCGCTGTTCGTGATTCCTGGGCAAATTTTACGTTCAGTAGTTTCCATTGCTTTCTGAACGGCGGGCTCCTATACCTTTTTCGAAAAAAACAAGCACCGCTGTGTTTCGAACCCGGGTATACGGGCTCACAAACCGCGTTCTCAAGCCCTTAGCCACAGAGACCGATTAAGAAAGACGTATACTTGTGCATTATTATACCACTTGTGCTAGATTATAATAAAGTATTTCAGAAATTCAACACAATGTTTTCCCATAGTGAATTTGAGGAGACAGTGGAAATAATAAGGGAACGCATTAAAGACAAACAACTAAAACTAGGCATACCAACATCTATTCTGGATGGGGATATTATTACTATGTACCATCAACATACAATTCAAATTTTCTAACAAAGTCATACCGCCAAATTGACGGAGTGGCCATGGGAGTCCTCTTGGTCCTATTCCCGCGGACATCTTGATTTCACATTTAGAAGAAAAGAGATCCTCAGACATTAACAACTTGGTCTTTTACCGTCGTTATGTGGACGATATACTAATTATCACCACAGATGAGCTGCAAGCAACATCGTTCCAGGCCATAATGAACATGACGCATAAAAACATCTCTCTATCTATGGAACACGAACACAACGAAGCGTTGCCGTTTCTAGATATTCTAAGGTATTCATCCAACTAAGCTTTCGAGGCGATGACGTAATGCAACGTTTACAAGACCAGCTTACTACAGCAGTAGGCCGAATATTCTGTGCTGCAACTCAAGTCATTAGGTATAGAACCACACCGATTCCCACACCAGCAGTAAAAAAGCCTGTTCCTTTTGTACGCCAAAAACATTTGTATTTACCAATTCACATGTAGATGCCAGGCTGTCTACATCGGCAGAACAGAGCGAACAGCTGAACAAAAGAGTGTCAGAACACATACCTCAATGGGTCGACAAGATACGACACACAGGCGATGCGAGCCTAATGGAGCCGACACACCGGAAGCTCCCCGGATCTTCAATTGCTAGGCACGTTCTCGAAAGCGGCCATGTGATTGACAGAGACATTGCCATTCGCGTGTTGTTTAGCACACAAAATACTCGCTTGTTAAAGTTTGCTGAAGCAATAATGATCAATCAATGCAAGCCAGATTTGTGCAAACAGAAAGACATGTCAATCAGCTTAAAATTACCTTGGTAGACAATTAACATTACTGTGCGAAGTTGTGTATATTTCAGCTTGAAGGATTTATCTAGTTAATTTACTCTATATTGTGTGAATTCTGCAGTATGTACCTGACAAGATGCAGCGAAATATGACAGGCAATAAATCGTGCAATCTATTGTTAGTGTCTTCGTTATTCAAATAAAGTATTTGATAAATTTAAGCAAAATGGAATGATGAAATCATTGGACCGGAAAAATCAGCGAGAGAAAAGGCAGAGGTAGACCAAGAGAAATGTTGCAGGATAGATATTCATTGGCATGGAAGGATATCATTAGCAGAGTTGATCCAGAGCACCAGCGACCGAAATCTTTGGTCAGAAAGGGAGACCTATGTCAACTGGCAAGGCACATGATGATGATGATAGTGCTTGAATGTTCAAGTAAAATATCTCCTCAACAGTTTCGATCCATTTGTTGGTGCACACCACTGACTCATGTATACTTTCTCTTTTATGGTTCTAAATGTTGCTGTATTATTTTTTAATTCATTGCTTCCCGTTCTAATAATGCCGCTTACGATGTATTTAGAGCCATTCCTTCACACTGAGGTGTATTCTCCTCTGCAAGGCACGAAAACAGCACTGTTTCACATTAGCTTACAAGCGTTTTGCCTGCTCTGTTCAATCTTGTTTCGCATAATCCTAAAATATAAAAAGTAAATACATATTTCATTTCACCTTTGCCGTCTATTCCAATTCACACACACTATTACCATTTCACGTACTGTCCTTGAGATTGTCCTAAGTGAAAGAATGTCTTCATATACGAAGTGGGGTGGCCAGTTCCATTAGTTTCCTTTCCAGAAATTCTAGGAAAATTATGACAATTGTCTCGTAGCCATTTTCATGAGGTTCGGTCAACACTAGATCCGTAATCAGATTTTAAGCGCGTAGTCGGATTAAGTGAAAGATCGTTATAACGATACACGAGATGAACAGTGTGATATTCGAAATAAACATGGAAGCAGGTGGTGGATGGAGTGTGAGGGGAGTAGACAGATTGTTTGTTGTGATGATCTGCACTCTTCGGGGATAGGCAGATGATCTCACCAGTAGAGACAATGACTATGGCCACCGACTAGTACAGTCACTGCCAAGAAGGAAAGTAACGACAAACTACCTTCTGCAACACTTGCCAATAAACCCTAGCAACCATGAAATAAAACATAACAAGAAAGAGATCTGATAATGAGACTCACAGGCCAGGCAGATCAGATAACACTGGGGAAGAGTGTGATGCACGGGCCAGTACTAGTAACCGTAATGCCGTAGATAATCCTTACGATGTTACGAAGGGAATCCCATGTGTCAAACTAAAAAGCAAGGTGAGACTAGGAACATGGAATGTGAGAAGTCTGTTGAAGGAAAAAGCTTAAAGTGATGAGATTGACAGGTTAAATATTGAAATTTTAGGAATTTGTGAACATCGCTGGAGAGGCAAGGGGGCATTTTTAAAGTGAAAATAGTCGTTTCATACATTCTGGTAGAGATGTCGGAGGCCAGAGCGGAGTGGTATTTTATTTAGACAACAGCAAAAGTTTAATTGGATATAACCCAATTAATGATATAATCCTCACTATCAGACATAGAGGCCACCACTCCCCCCCCCCCCCAAACACACACACACACACACACACACACACAACTTTCATACAGATATATGCACCTACATCAACAGCAGAGGAGGATGAAATTGAAGGTTTGTATAGCACACTGCAAGACACATTAGATAAGATTGGTCATAATGACATAACTTTAATAATGGGAGATTTTAATGCAAAAGTAAGTACAGGAAGAGCTGAAAATGAGAGACACGTTTTATGAAAATGTGGATTGGGAAACGTAACAATTAATTGAATTTTGCACAGAAAATGAGTTAATGATAATAAGATAAGTCTTACCTACGTAAAGTCCTGCCTACGATAATAAATGAGGAAAATACAAAGAATACAATGGACAGACAGAAAAACTAATGAACAGGTCCTACAAGAAATAAATATAAACCGTAAACTGATTAGAGAAATTATACATAGATAGTCATCATACTGCCGGCTTCCTGGCCTAGAGGTTAGCGACTTTTCTCCATAATCTCGTATACTCTCGTAGGTAACGTGACCACGGTGAGAATCAGCAGTGGTTCGAATCGCGTCGGAAAGTTACGGAGTATGTGAGCCGGCCGCTCAGAAAGCAATGGCAAACTACTGAGCGTAATCTTGCCAAGAAATCAACAATCAACTGAAAGATGCTAATGTTGACAGCAATGTCCTGTAAAGGATATGCAAACATTTAATTTAGTCAACATATTTTGGACACTTTATGAGGAGAAATAAATTGGAGAACTTGCCGACAACTGGCAAGATTGATGGGAAAAGTACAATGGGAAGGCAGAGAAGTACATATCTGGATTGCTTGACCACGTGGTATGGTCGAGACGAGAACACGGAGATGATATACGACTCTGATGATCGCGTGACATGGCGAAACGTGACCGCCCATGCGTATCGGCACGACACATGATCATGATGAGAGACAGTAATGATAAGAGGAGAGGAATAATCATGCCACATTGGGGTTTGAACCCGGACCAATGCCAGGACAAATAAGCACACAAACCACGACGCTACCGCAACTCTTTGTGGGTAAACATCGTTAATGTTTTAATTAAAGAAAAGGCAACTGCACTTTCCAAAAATAAAATACCGTGGTGACTGATCAACAGACGGCAAACATATGTGATTTCAGGAGTATAAGTGTGTCACAGCCCAAGGTCGTCCAATGAACGACGAATAGAAAACTTTCCAGGCTGGATATCCTGGACATATGTCGTCAACGTAGTTGTTGATCGACGGTGTTTACC
>JACEFZ010028221.1:77500-90000 GCA_014155875.1 Cepaea nemoralis
TATATATATATATATATATATATATATATATATATATATATATATATATATATATATATATATATATATGTGTGTGTGTGTAAGGGGGAGAGAGAGAGAGATAAAGAGAGAGAGAGATAAAGAGAGAGAGAGAGAGCGAGAGAGAGAGAGAGAGAGAGAGAGAGAGAGAGAGAGAGAGAGAGAGAGAGAGAGAGAGTTGAATTTCATCACTAATGTTTACGTTACAAAATGTATATGTACAATGTCTATCCATTTCTTTACAATTTTGCGAGAATGCTCACGACAATCGTCACTGTATGTGTGTGTAAAATGTGGGAGTTTGTTCATAATAGCTAGGTTGGGGGATGGTGGGGGATGTGTGTGTGTGGGTGGATTCGTGGTATGTGTGGGTGGGCTCAGGATGTGTGGGTGGGCGGAGTGGTATTGTGTGGGTGGGTGCGGGGTTTATGTGTGGGTACGTGTGGGATGTATGGGTTGGCTGGGAGATGTGTGTGTGTGTGTGTGTGTGTGTGTGTGGTGTGGGGGGGATGTGTGTTTGGCTAGGCGGTTGTGGGTGAGTGGGTGGAGGAGGATATTGGGTGGATCATTGTTGGTGGGTTATGGGATGGGTGGAGGATATATATGTGGGTGGGCAGATGTGGGTGTAGGGGATATGTGGTGGGCGGGAGATGTGTGCAAGTGGGGGTGGTTGTGTGTGTGAGGATGTGTGTGTGGGTGAGGGATATGTGTGGGTGTGGAATGTTTGGGTGGATGGGTGGGGAGTGTGTGTGTGTGTGGGCGGGTGTGTGGGTGAGGGATGTGTGGTGAATGTGTGTGTTTGGGTGTGGGAGATGTTTGTGGGTTGGGGGATGGGTGTGTGATGGGTGTGGGTGATGGATGCGGGGATGTGTGTGTGGAAGGGGGATATGTATGGGTGGGTGGGGTGCGTGTGGCTGGATGGCGAATGTATGTGTGGGTAGTGAGGGTGTTTGTAGATGGGGGATGTGTGGGTCGGTAGGAGATTGTGGGAGATGTGTGTGTGTGGGTGAGGGATGTGTCTTGGGGAATTGTGTTGGTATGGTGTTATGTGAGAGGGAAGATGGGTGTGGATAAAGGATGTGTGTGTAGGCGGGTGGGGGTGAGGTTGGGTGTGGGTGCGCGGGTGGGTGTGGATGTGTGTGAGGGTGGGGATGTGTGTTTGGATGATGTTTGGGGTGTGTGAGTGTGGGTGGGTAGATGTGAGATGTATGTATTGCTGAGTGGGTGAGGAATGTGTGGGTGTTAGTGGTTGAGGGATAAGTACGTGTGTGGAGGGATATGTGAGGGGGATCAGTGCATGGGTGGGGGATGTGTGTGTGAGTTGGGTGTGCGTGGATGGGAGGTGTGTGTTTGTGAATGGGGGATGTGTTGGTGGGTGGAGATGTGTGTGAGGGATGTGTGTATGGGTGGGGAGATGTGTGTGTGGGTGGGAATGTGTGTATATGGGTAGGAGTGTGGTTAAGAGATGTGTGGCTGGGTGATGAGTGGGTGGGTAGGGGATGGGTGGGTGGGTGATTGTATATGGGTAAGGGTGTGTGGTTAAGGGATGTTTGATTGCGGGATGGGTGGATGGAGGATGTGTGCATGGGTAGAGGATATGTGGGTGGGTGAGTGTGTGTAGGTTAGGAGATGGTGGGGGATGTTTGTATGGGTGGGCTCGGGATCTGTGAGTGGGCTGGGGGAGATGGGAGATTATGTGGGTGGGTGCGGAATTTGTGTATGAGTAGGTGCGGGATATGTGAGATGGCGGGGAGATGTGTGTGTGCGTGCGTGGAGGATGTGTGGTTGAGGGATGTTTGTTTGGCTGGGGGTTGGAGGTGGATGGGTGGAGGAGGATATGTTGGTGGGTGATTGTTGGTGGGTAATGGGTCGGGTGGAGGATATGTAAGTGGGTGGGGAGACGTGTGTGGGTGGGGATGTGTGGGTTGGGAAATGTATGTGTGCTTGGGGTGTGGGTGTATGGGATGTGTGGTTGGTGGGAGTGAATGTGGCTGGGGAGATGTGTAGGTATGGGGATGTGGTGGATGGGTGGGGGAATGTATGTGTGCCTGAAGTGTGAATGTGGTTGGGTGGAGGATGTGTGGGTGAATGTGTGGGTGAATGTGGGATGTGTGGGTGGGTGGTGGGTGTGTCTCATAACATGTAATATGCATTGTTTATGTTTACAAAATTCATTTGACAATGTTTTTCCTATGCACTATTGATGAACGAAAGATGAGCGATTGGAAGGGCCGAATGTAAGACGGGCCTGCGTGCCCATTTGTTACCCTATGAAAATAAGTCCGTTCGTTCGTTCGTTCGTCATCATCATCATCATCATCATCATCATCATCATCATCATCATCATCATCATCATCATCATCATCATCATCATCATCAACATCATCAGCATCATCATGTGCAATACTGATAAGCGTGGGCGGTCATGTCTCACCATCTCACTCGATCACCAGAATCGCGGATCAGCTCATTTTCTTGTCTAGACCATGCCACGTGGCCAAGCCATCCAGGTATTTACTTCTCTGCCTTCCTCTTGCCTTCCTGTTCCCGTCAATCTTGCCAGTTCTCATCAAGTTCTCCAATTTATTTCTTCTCATAGCGTGAAAATAAATTGTTGACTAGTTAGTTAGTTAGTCGAGGTTCCAACTTCACGGCAACGGGTCGTCCTCATTATGCTCCATTCCCATGCCAGCGAATATCACACAAAATTCTCCCCACTGTCCAATGTGAAAAGGGGAATAGACGGGAGTCTCAGCAATCCAACAAGGCCGCACATGTACACTGTGCATAATGCCGCCGCCAGAATGTCAACACTAAATTCATCCACGAATACCACAGTTTATCGTCGATGGACTCGGCAGTCACCAGAAAGACTTCATTGACTCACATGGTTCGGTATTTTACCGCAGGGCGACCCGCCGAAAGTGTCGCACAAAACACGAACTCCGTCTAATTTTTCTAATCAGTTTACGATTTTCATTTGTTTCTCGTAGAACTTGGTCATTGGTTTTTCTGTCTGTCCATGGTAGTCTTTGCATTTTCCTCAGAAACCACATTTCCACAGCCATCAAATGTTTTCAGCTTGTTTGCTCATTGTCCACGCTTCACATCCATACAAAAGCACAGGTTCTATGTAAAACTTCAGCACTCTTTTTCTCGTTTTAAATGACATCCTTTTATTGGTCAGTATGTTTTCCGTCTTGAAAGAAAGCTACCTTCGCCATGGTGCTTCTTATTCTAATCTCTTCAAGGCATTTCCCATCAGATGTTATGAGTATTCCGAGATAATTGTACCGATTCACTTGCTTAAGATTATTCCCATAACAACAGCGAACTCGCTATTTCAACAAAGCAATGGCAAACTATTGAACGTAAAATTTGCCAAGGAATCACGAACAGCGAAAATGCTGGGGTTGACTGCTACTTCCTGTGAAGGACATGCAATTTAATTTAATTTAATATCTATTTGTGGTATTATCGATGTCGTTATTCCTGTGTTTTAAAATTGTACTTGTAATTTTAAGACTACAGGATTGTGGTCAGAGTTGATATCAGCACCAGGGTATATTTTGGCATTTTTAACATTGTTTTTAAATCTATTTCTGATCATAATGTAGTCAATCTGGTTTCTTGTTCTATCTCCCGGGCTTTTCCATTTATACAGTTTCCTAGGGTTATGTTGGAAAAAAATGTGTTACAGATAATAAGATTGTTTTCTCCACAAAACTGTATCAGCCGGTCTCCTCTGTCATTTTATGTTCCCATACCATGTTGCCCTAGTATCTGCTTATAGTTAGTATTCACAACCTTTGCTTTCATGTTCCCCAATGACACTAAAATATAGTAGTGTTGATTATACATAACATTTGACGCTTTCATTTTTAATGCATTGTTAATCTCTCTAGATTTTAATACTGATTTCATGCTGTTCAAAGTAGTTTTGGCCATTCCTATTTTCTTGTTGATATCTGTTTCACTTCTGCCATTCTCTGTTATTACACGTCTATGACAGGAGAAACTTGTTACTTGTTCTAATATCTCTCCGTTTACAGTGATGCTCATTGACGACCGCTTCGTTCCACTGCTAATTATCATAGTTTTCGTTTTTTGGATGCTAATATCTAAGCTACATTCTGCACTATGTCTGTTTACTTGTTCCGCTAGTTTTTGTAACTCTTGCTCGCTTTTGTTAGTAACACTGCATCGTCAGTATATCTACGACTGTAAGTTAATAAGTAAGTCACAAATGGCTATAGAAAAATAACTTAATATGATAACAACTTGCAACCAGTTTATTTTTATACATACATTGTCCCTTTATTTCTCAACATAATTTCCACCAACATTGATGCACTTATCCCATCGTTTTATCAGCCCTCCAAAACCAACTGCATAGAACTGCGTGATTTGTTTTCATATACCTGCCAGCCCTTAGAACTGTGTGACTTAATTATTAACTCGTCCTCGTAACTTTTTCTACCCAGCTATGCACCGCTTTACGGGATAAACATTTATCAGGATAAACACTGAAAACCCACTTTAACGGGAGACATTTCGCGCATGACGCCGAAGTTGAATTTGAAGTGAAAACGTGGTTTAGAAGATAGAGTCAGTCAGTCAGTCAGTCAGTTAGTTAGTTAGTTAGTTAGAAAGTTAGTTAGTAAGTAAGTTAGTTAGTTAGCTAGTCAGTTAGTTAGTTAATTAGTTAGCTACTTAGTTAGTTAGTTAGTTAGTTAGTTAGTTAGCTAGCTAGTTAGTTAGTTAGTTAGTTAGTTCGTTAGTTAGTTAGTAAGTTAGTTAGTAAGTAAGTTAGTTAGTTAGCTAGTCAGTTAGTTAGTTAGTTAGTTAGTTAGTTAGTTAGTTAGTTAGTTAGTTAATTAGTTAGTTAGTTAGCATCTGTGCGGGCTGTTGTTTGTCGAGACTCCTGTCTTTTCCACTTTTCACATTGGGCAGTGGGGAGCGTTTTGTATGATATTCACTGGCACAGGAACGGAGCATAATGGGGACGACCCGTTGCTGTGAAGTTGGAACTGCGACTAACTAACTAACTAACTAGAGATGGCAGGCATGGTTCATGGGAGAAGGGCGGGGGTCGGTCAGTACGTCTATAGACTCAAGACAAAGCAGTTAGCAGTATTTATCTTCACAATATGGTTAAAGTGTTTGTCCATAGTGGGTGATATATTGGCCATGTTTCAACGTCATGAGTGTCCTCTTTCGTTTATTCTGTCGTCAATTATGCTCTTTATAGTTTCTTCTGAAACAGTATTTCCACCACCATTAGTTGTTTCTCAGCTCGTGTGTTTTTTGTTAATACTTCACATACATAAGAAAGCATAGATTCTATATAGCACTTCAGTATACAGCGTTTCTTTGGTGGATATATTGTCTGTCTGGCAGAAATTGCCGTTGTGTCTTCTTATCTCTGCAAGGCATTATCTTTCAGATAATATGACTGTTCTAGGCTGAACCTGTTCTCCTGTTTAATAATGTTACTATTTACATAGATGTTATATTGTTTTATTGTATTCTTCTTGCAAATGACCATTATATCTGTTCTCTTACATTTTAATACTACACCTAGTTACCAATTTCGTAAAACAAAAGCTTCCACTGAATGCTGCAGATGATTATTATCTGCAATCATTGTTTATTATATCTGCAATCAATACTTTAAAATAGGTGTGTTTTATATTGTTTACATCAGGGGTGAGAAAGCAATAACATTTCTCAACTTATTTAGAAATCACGCGTTATTGTATTATTTTGTTTTCCTGTTGCAAGCGTCACTGCGAATTAATTCCTGATTTTCACTCATTCGTGTGCATATTTTAAGGTCGTAACTTCGCGCATTTCTTCGTATCTGTTTATGTATCTATAGAGCCAGGTAAAGTTTTAACATTTGTCTAACACAAGACATTGTTGCTCACTGTACTGTTAGCTCCATACTTCGGAAATCGGAAAACAGCACACGTTGGGTCTTTTGGGCAATATTGTAAACTACTTTGCAGACACTGAAATGTTGTTTTACAGAAGAATGATGAACAGATGCACTTTTGACAGTCAAAATGATCTAAATGTTATAAAAGGGGCTAAAACACTCAGATAACTTATCGCATTCATCAAAACATCAAACAACGCGCGGAGTTACATGCTTCAATTCATAAATCAAAGACATGGCTCATGCGTTTGGTCTTTTCCTAGTATATGATGGTGTGTAGGGAAATGAGCAGGCGGACAGATCGGTTGGGTGAGATATTGGTACACGATAAGGCACATGTCGTCAGAGCCTTTTTTGGACCGTGTGTATAGCGTGACGGAACAGATAAATCACCAGGCCTGGAGAGATTGTTACGACAGAGAATACTCACAGGATCTGACCGACACTCGATACTCTGAGGAAAGACCATATCGACACATAATCAGATTGGTGACACTATTATTGGGTCTTTTCGCAGGTCGCTGACGATGAGTACGGAGCGTTTATCCGAATGTCCCCAGTGCTGTGACGTCTGTTCATGTCTCAGACTGACTCAGCTCATCTCTACACAGCTCAACTCATCACTACACAACCCATCTCAATTCTACATATCTCATCTCATCTCTACAAGCTCATCTCATTTCAGTGCATCACAAGCATCAGAAAAAGGCTGTCGACATTGTGTGTGCATATTATGCGTAGGAATGACTCACGACCAGTGTGTAACAATTAGAGAAATTATGGAAAAAGGGCAAGATGGAAACAGCGAAGAAGATTTTTGACATTCTTCAGTATGCTATGAATACATTTCTGCACGTTAATTCTTGTAAAAAGCATAAGATAATGAGGAGGCATGATCTCCCATGCCAGCTGGCAAGGGATGTGATGATGGTGGCGGCGTAGAATCCATTTTTCAGTTCTAGATGTTTGTTTTTATTTGTTTGTTTAAACTAACTCGAAACAGTGACTCCCATTCACACCGAGGTTCGCAAACGAGGATTAGCCAGAAATTATTGAGCAGGAGGTCAGAGCAGTCATAAAGCAGCAGGAATCGATGGATAACAACCGAAGCAATAATTGAATCTGGAGAAACAGGAGTAACATGGTTACCCCATATTTTTCAAAAGGCATGGGCAGAAAGAACTTTCAAGCGAACTGGCAAAAAGTCACTATTGTACAAATATGGAAGAAAAATGGAAATAAACTAGATTGTGGCATCCACAGAGGCATTTTCCAACTCAGTCATGTGTGTAAAATGTGTGCAAACATTCCTGGACAACGAATAAGACCTATCATGGAACCGCTACTCCGCTCAGACTAGCTTGGGCAGCAGCAGCATCAGCAGTAGCAGCAGTAGCAGCAGCAGTAGCAGTAGCAGTAGCAGCAGTAATAGTAGTAGTAGTAGTAGTAGTAGTAGTAGTAATAGTAGTAGTAGTAGTAGTAGTAGTAGTAGTAGTAGTAGTAGCAGTAGCAGTAGCAGCAGTAATAGTAGTAGTAGTAGTAGTAGTAGTAGTAGTAGTATTAGTAGTAGTAATAGTAGTAGTAGTAGTAGTAGTAGTAGTAGTAGTAGTAGTAGTAGTAGTAGTAAAGTGTAGTAGTAGTAAGGTAGAAGCAGCAGTAGTAGTAGTAGTGGTAGTAGTTGTAGCAAAATAAGCAGTAGCATAAGTAGTAGTATTAGCAGTATTAGTAGTAGCAGTAGTAGTATTATTAATAATAGTAGTAGTATTAGCAGTAGTAGCAGTAGTAGTAGCAGTATTAGCAGTAGCTAATACTAGCTACTGTTAATTGCTCTGCAATATTACAAATATAATAACACTATTACTGCAATATTACAAATATAATAACACTAACCATGGCGGTTCAGCCATAGCATAATGATGAGTGGACTTGCGTATGACCATAGTGGTTGTGATTCAATCTTCAATAGTCGGGGGATTATTTCATTGCCATAAGTACAGCTTTTGGGTAGAACATAGTCAAATAATGGATACTCGATACATTTCAGAATTATATGGCAAAGAACGTTATTGAGGAATGTCACTGGGCAACACATCTCACATACCGAGCATTAGAATGTATAGAAACTTGGCATGTAACTATTTTTTAGACACACACAAGTTTTCAAAAAGATATAAGTTGATATAACATTGGAAGGAGACATGTGG
This sequence comes from Cepaea nemoralis, assembly GCA_014155875.1. Lineage (NCBI taxonomy): Eukaryota > Metazoa > Mollusca > Gastropoda > Stylommatophora > Helicidae > Cepaea > Cepaea nemoralis. The sequence goes on from JACEFZ010028221.1 coordinate 85,664, forward strand.
GTACAAGTGAGTACATTATTGTTTTGTTCATACAAGGAAAGATAACCATTGAAAGTTCGGTTGGAATTAATTTAGGGATTTATTACCCTTTAGAACGTTAAAAAACAAAAAAACCAAAAACAAAAAACAAAAAAAAGAGGGAGCGCGAGACATATAGATATAGAGAGGAGAGGGAGAGAGAGAGAGAGAGAGAGAGAGAGAGAGAGAGAGAGAGAGAGAGAGAGAGAGAGAGACAGACAGACAGACAGACAGAGAGAGGGGGAGAAAGAGAATGATAGGTAGAGAGACTACAGACACACATACAAAGAATAGATTGTAACACAGAAAACAACATTTAGACAGACAGACGGACATATAAATAGATGGACAGACAGACAGAAAGACAGGCAGGCAGGTGGGCAGGGAGGGAGGTAGATAGATTGATGGATGGATGGGTGGGTAGATATATGCAGACACAAACAAACATACACACATATATACATACACATGTACACACACATACATATATTAATGTTTATTAATATTAATACTACGTTGAAATGTCAATATGTAAGTCACGAATGGCTGTAGAAAAATAACTAAATATGATAACAACTTGAAACCAGTTCATTTTTATACATAAATTGTCTCTTTATTTCTCAACATAATTTCCACCAATATTGATGCACTTATCCCATCGTTTTATCAGTCCTCCTAAACCGGCTACATAGACCTGCGTACTCTGTTTTCTAAACCACGTTTTCACTTCACATTCAACTTCAGCGTCATTCACGAAATGTCTCACGTCAAGGTGGGTTTTCAGTGGACCAAAGTGGTGGAAATCGCTAAGGGCTAAGTCAGGGCTGTAAGGTGGATGTTCCAGAACTTCCCACCTTAGTTGGTTAATTTTCTCCTGAGTTAATCGAGCCGTACGTGGTCTGGCATTGTCATGAAGAAGCAATACTTCTCTAGTCAGCAGTCCTGGACGTTTTCTTTGATATTGGTTAAAAGCACTCCTTGACAATCCCAGAACACAGTCTGCACACCTCCCCTGCTGATGGCGTAACCTTGAATTTTTGGACACAAGGCGAAGAAGGATGTTTCCATTGCATTGAAGCACGCTTTGATTCGGGCTGGTAGTGATGCACCCATAATTCGTCCCCAGTAACAATCCTGTTCAGCATGTCTTCTCCTTCATCTTCGTGTCGACAGAGATGATGCAAGGACAGGCTAAATTTGTTCATTTTGTGTTCCTCATTCAATTGTCTGGGTACCCACCTTGAGCACACTTTCTTAAATTTCAATCGATCATGCATTATGCTGTATGCTGAACCATGTAAGCACCCCATTGCAGATGCTACAGTCTATCGTTACTCGCCTGACACCTCTAATCATCTCCTCCACCCACTGCACGGATGCTTCTATTACAATCTCAACAGATTGTATTTCATCTACACATTTAGAGCGTCCTTGAGAAAGTGTTTCTATCCAGATATGCACCAGTTTACGGGACAAACATTTGTTAGCATGAACAGGAAACATTTTCTTATAAATGTCCTTTGCAGGCAGTTCTTTTGCCTATAAAAAACGCACAAAGTACGTTGCTCTTTAGTTGTACACTCCGTCAATACAGTCGCCATTTTGTTTATGCGTTGCGCATGCGCATGAGACACCCAGTGCCACCTGACGAACTGGAATATAGAGTTCGATGTTTCTTTTACCTAATGACACCTGTAGAAAGCACCAACTATATTTACCTGCCATCCCACAGAACTGTGCGACTTACATATTGACCTTCCCTCGTAATGTAATAAATTAATTAAAATTATATAATACTATAGAATAACACAGTAGTAAAAAGCATGCTGCATGTGTCTCCGGTACATGCTAATGGCACGCATACCGCAGTCACTGACACAGACTTTGCACTAGAATGGCGAATCCAATGTAATTATTTAAAAAAAAAATTAAATAGGATAGACACAATTTACAAATAGCTAGAATTGTTTTCAAACAAGGAAGTTATTTTATTGTCGAAATCAATTATGAACGAAACGAAACACTTTATACCAGCAACAAGTTTTATTTACCATAAATGAAGAATGCTAAAGTGATCTTTAATAGTCTGCTCCCATTCCTATGACCCATCTTCATTCATGCAACGTATGTACATTTTACGTTCTATTTGTAATTTTGTGAAAGGTGATTTCTATTTGAATTAACACAGTAAAAATATTAACACCAAGCTCTCGGCAATGATTATGTAATACAAAACAGTATCGTGAGACGTATCCTGGGCATATCGTGAAAAGACCATATACAAACAAACACGTGCTTGAAAGAGCAGATATTACCACAGTGCACTCCCCCTCATGCAGAGACGCCTCCGGTAGCTGGGCCACGTATCTAGAATAGAGGATGAACGTATTCCCAAAGATTTCCTATACAGAGAACTAGCCACAGGGAATAGGCCAGCCGGAAGACCCCAAATGCGATACAAGGATGTATGTAACCAAGATATGAAAACCCTCGGAATAGATCCCGACACCTGGGAGAGAGTTGCAACAGGGAAATGCTCCTGGAGAAGAGAAGTACGAAACTGACTGATGCTCTTTGAGCGCAATCTGATGGGGAAAAGGCTGAGGATAGGAGGCACAGGCATAAAATGCAGTCACTTACAGCGGTAGCTGCCTCGTCTTACAGATGGGGAAACTGACAGAGATTGTCACTCTCGCATTGGACTGTACAGTCACCAGCGGCGCAGTCAGGAGTCTTCCCAGCTGCACAACTCAATAGTCCTACGGGACTGCAAGAGGCCTACCACTACAAAACAGTATAACACGTGACAAACACTTGGACAGATGATCAACACTGTGTCCTGACGTATTACACATCAACATATTCAACTGTGGTTGTATCCAACAGGGCCGTTGTTGTTTGGTAATAGAACGGTTCTTTCCTCATGTTGTTGTTGAACGTTTGTTGATGAATGGGCTTGTTGTTCGGTGTGGTGTTTGATTGTTAATGCATTGTTGCTTGTTCGCGTGTTGTGGTTGATTGTTTGTTAATGCATTGTTGCTTGTTCGGTGGTGTGGTTGATTGTTTGTTAATGCATTGTTGCTTGTTCGGTGTTGTGGTTGATTGTTGTATGTTGCAGCAATACCTGTCTAAGACTGTCGTGTGCACGTCTATGCTAGGTCATGGACATGTTCAAGAATGTGTTTCACTTGTTCCTGTGCCGATGATGATGCATAGAAAAATTGACTTCCAGAATGTATCACCATGGTAAATATAATGTCATAATAAACATCACAATAAGTGTAACAACACAGTAAATGCAATAACACAAGAAATGTAACATCACAGTAAATATAACATTACAGTAAATGTAACATCATAGTAAATGGAACATCATGGTAAAGTAACATCACTAGAAAGGTAACATCACAGTAAATGTAACACCCTAATTAAGGTACATTCATACTAAATTCAGCATCGTAGTAAATGTAGCACCACATTATATGTAACAGCATGGTAAATTAACATCACGATAAATGTAACACCATAATATCTGTAACACTATTTCAAATGGAATAATTCTGAAACAGGTCAATGTGTTCACATATCTGATCATGTGCAAACAGCAGATGATAGATGTAGTTACCATCACCACTACAAGCCATCTGTTCGGTGACGTGTGCATGTACAGAGTGAAGGACGCTTTTCCAGGCCTACATACGTACTGGATATGTGGTGCTGACCCCACACATCGGCAGTAAGGCCGGCAAACTTGCCAATAACATGGTTACCGCGTGCACCATTGACAGTTGGCTGTAATGAATCTCCCATATTATCTGCCCCGCCGCTTCAAATGGCACGTTTATAGGCGTCTTATACTTGTAGATGTTCCCGCACGCACAGGTCACGTTGTCTTCCTCTTGAAAGCTTCCGTTCCACTTTTCCCTCCATCATATTCTTGAACAAGGTGTGGTGCCTGTTTACACAGCTGATCGTGCTTGTTGAACTTGATCTCATTCAGAAAAATTGACCAGCTCAAAGCGCCGTTCCACAAGATGAATAATATGGTATACAATATATCTGTATTAGTGTGGTCACTTACAACCTCAAGAAAGTTTGGAGAGAACAATAATATAGGGCTATATGCCCGGGAAGAGAGGAAGAGGAAGGCCAAAGAGAAGATGGGTGCAGGATGTGGCAGGTGATCTCAAGATGGGTGTTTCGGACGCAGGACATCTTGCTTATGACGGAGAAGTTTTCCGGAAGGTTGGTATGGGAGCGAGATTCTGCAAAGGACCTGCCACTGAATGAATGAGTGAGGATGAGAAGAGAATTCTTGG
>JACEFZ010028221.1:95000-204872 GCA_014155875.1 Cepaea nemoralis
TTTGGGAGGAAATTGGGATACACATAATTAGAGCAGCTGCTGTACGGGACAGAACAACAAGTGTAAATAACTTTTGCCATATGGACATTTCAACTCGTCTCATACATTAGTCACATGATTTTGAGACGTTATCAATGAAATATCAATTGTGGAACACTTTGAGGCCACTAAGACAGGTCATAAATAAACACGCATGTATAGTTTGACGCTTATAGCAGTAGAAGTGCGTGCCCAAGCCTCTACTCCTTTCTTCTACTTCTATAAGCGTCAAACCATACATACAAACCATACATTTGTGCTATTTATGAACTATCAATACAATGGATTGATACAGTTTCAGCTCATCTCATCAATGGGGCATATACTTCTTAGGTTTTCATTTTCATAAGTTGAGTGATAAATATTTTCTGCTGTGATGTCGATTCCTAAATCAATCAATCAATCAATCAATCAATCAATCAATCAATCAATATTTTCTGCTTTCAGTCCGTAGGAAAATAACAGAAATGGAAAAAGACCATCGTCGGATAGCGGAGGTAATGAACTCACTGCCGTATGTAGTCACATCATTCTAAAAGATGAAGAACAAACAACTGAATAGAGCTTTACTGGGTCAGTGCATATGCAGTATTTTCTGTCAAGGATTCTGCAAACCTAAAGAATGAAACAGTTACGATTTGGATGTCACAGATGTTAATATCATGTCCTCTGGCATTTTGCTATATGGTGTTAGGCCTCTATTTCTGGATCATGTCACACTCCAGTGGTCATGTGGTCACAATCACTCAGTCCACCATGAACTTCCCAGAAATGTCCTGATACACAGATGGTGGAGTTATGTTGGGGACAACGCACAATAAACAGCGTTAAGTCTCAGAAACTGGAATACAGTATTACAAGTCACAATGTCTGGGAGAGCAGTCACGATAGGCGTGCTTCTTGGAAGTAGAGACAGGTGTTGACCGGCATGAAGACTGACTCAGGACATGGCATAACATTGAGCTTGAAGGTCCATGAGGCGGGACAGATAACCAGAGTTCGAGAATCTTCGCAGGGCCATGATGAGACAGGTGTTGACCGGCATGAAGACGAACTGAAGACATGGCATATCATTGAGCATGAAGGTCCATGAGGCGGAGTAGATAACAAGAGATCGAGAAAACTTCGCAGGGCCATGATGAGAGCAACGTTCTGCATAGGACCTGTCACACACTGATGGGTCTCAACGATTTTTTTCCATATCCCTTACAGGACGTTGCATTCAACACCAGCATTTTCCAGCTGCTGTTGATGTACTAGGCAAGATTACGCTCAGTAGTTTGCCATTGCTTTCTGAGCGACCGGCTCACATACCCCGTAATTTACCAACGCGGTGAAAACCGCTACCGATTCTCGCTCAGGTTACGTTACTCACGATAATATACGGGATTATGGAGAAAGACGTTAACACCTAGGCAAGGGAGACAATTAGCTTAGTGAAAACAGTCCGGTCCCCGATAAATATTTAAACCCAGGACTATATAGCCGGCTGGCTAATGCTCTGATCGCAGTTCAACCCCGTCAGTGTGGTGCTGCACTGTGAATTAGGATAGCAACGAACAGGTGATGAGGAACGCAGTTGGCTTTGGTCAGTTCACTTCACAATGTCATAGGAAAGTACATGTGAATTTCTAGCAGCCCATTACAGAATGCCATTTCATAATACATGTGCATTCAACATCACTTATGAAGCTAATCTTAAACAACAAAAGAACAATAAGCATAAAAACGCATGAAAAATAATCAATAATATAAGACTCACTAAGCAATGTTTAACAAAAGCATTATAAATACCTAACGAGGGTGTAACGTATCATGCATATGGGAATGACATAGCATAATGCATGTATCGCGCAAACAGTGCACAGCCATGCTGCAGCGTATGGTGTGTGATGAACCTGTACATTATGAAGTGTTTACCTGGTGATGACAAGATACCGAGCGCGAGGTTCGTGGTTGTGTTGAAATCTGAGACAATATCGCCGTGTTGCTCTGAACAACGAGACTAACAATAGGCATATGGTCTACTGTGATTTAGATAAGTAAAGGCGAATGCCGGCATATGTGCGTTCTGTTTAGCTAATCGACAGATGGCGTAATCATTTTCCAACAGCGTGACAACGCCCTAATGGATCGGACACTCATCTACTTCTTCCCATTGTCTGTCAATAAATGTCAGTGCCCTATCACCAGGGCATTTCACATGGGTGGTCATGGGTGGACATGGCTGGTCATGGGTGGACTTGGGTGGGCATGTACCGGGATTAGTATCGAGGAGGGGAATTGTGCTACCTAACGTAAGCTCCAGTGTTGACCCACCCTATACAGGGCTGTAGGAAATGCTCTGGAAAATAAACGGGGCTAGTGTGATGTTGATCATACCATCTATCGAGCACCGATGGGTGTATACACTTGTGAGGCTAGCACCCTATATACACAAAGCCCCTCGTAGCCTGGAAAAGGATCCTCATCTTCTTCTACCTAAGCATGTGCGATAACATACACATTGCTAGATTTGGGAACAATACATGACTAGCGTCGAGTGTCGTCACATAAATATATAACAAGTCTAGGACCCTTTCAGTCGCCGCATTGACTTCCCCACACAGTTCCTGGTACCCATTTAGGGCTGGGTCAAACTGCAAGCCCAGGTACATGTTTACAATTCACATTTGCCCCGATCTAAATTGATCCCCAGTCCACGGGCCGGTAGGCGAGCGTCTAGACGCTACGCTACTGCGGCTACTGTTCCCCATGTAAACATGGGCTTAAATATATAGTAAGTTAGTCGACAGATCATCCTCATTGAATATCGAACCATTCAGTCCATAAGTACTCGGATCCCCTCATCAGTAAATCTTTAACTGTCTAGCGGCTCATCACACCTGTTCTGTGTTGGTTTCTTAATCTTCTTTGGCTTCTTGCATAGTGCTCTTGTTTGGCCACACCTCTATTAACTTGGTGTTCTCGCAGTCTGACCATGGTTGTAGATTCGTAGTCATCACTTGGTTCTAACAAATAATAACGTTAATACAAGAACCGATTACTTGATATACTTATTTCTTCTATACTTTACGGTTCTGTACTTCTCGCCCTTCTGAAATTTGTTGTATGGCGTAAGCAGACCCGCAAGTCACGTTCTAGTATGTGTTATTAAATTTAGCTTACATACTTTTTAGGAGCAGGGGGATTTATAGGGAGGAAATACAAAAAGGGGGAGGGGTGACATTCTGAACATATAGTGAAGGGGTGCACCGTCCGTCCTCCACGGTAGCCCTATCTGCGAGCCTGTCAGCCTACTGATTTCCTTGTGCACCCCGCATGCCTTGGTACGAAAATGGAACTAATCTTTGCCAGCCGTGGCCGCCCCAGAGACACCAAACACTGTCTTCGGACCTACCCCATCTCTATCTTTCTGAGCATACTCATTGAGTCACTAAGGACACATGCCCGATTGAATGTCTGTGTCTCGAGTCATGTTATTGCTCTACTTACTGCCATAACTTCCATAGTCAGACTACTTGTGGTTAAGGCAAAAGCACCAGCATCTTCCTACACAATTTCCCCTTCAGCTTGAGCCGTAACAGCCCATGAGCTTCTCACGTGTCGAACGACCGACCCATCTGTGTAAATGACAGTATCACCCTCTAAAGGATTCTCGAAAATCAAAGCCTGTACCTCCGCACCACATCAGCCGGATTTTCTTGTCTGAATTTTCTGTCTAGTTGGATCCAAACTGACAAGGACGTACAGAACCCTATTGGCGCTTGTACCCATATCTCGCCAGGTTCTAAGTTCTCAAGTGAACACACCTGTTGAAGAATATCTTCGGCTTGACCCATTCACGACTTTCCTCTTTTTAACCTGCTGCCCTTTACCTTTTAATTTCACTATGCAGTGGATGTTGTGTGTTTGCGTTGACTCCGGGGTAGGCACGTACACTACAATTGTGTATTCTGTCCCACATGGTTGCATAAATATGTATCCATGTATATACTGAATGCAACCCAATGTGCTTAAGTGGGCTACCCGAATTGTGTAAAAAGGAACATAGTTTAGATGTTAATTTTGAGGAAACAGAAAATCGTTTCTTACCCAACTGTGCTTTCATACCTGGCGAGTTGGAAGAGAAAGGATTATGCTAGACATTAATCTTATGGCTACTTAACATATTAACATGTTTTCCACACAACTTTCATCCATCACTCCCACTCACATACTCATCTGTCTATCTGTCTGTCTGTTTGTTTGCTTGTCTGTCAGTTTGTCTTTTCTTTTGTCTGTCTCTCTGTCTGTCTGTCCGCCTTTCTTTCTTTCTTTCTTTCTTTCTTTCTTTCTTTCTTTCTTTCTTTCTTTCTTTCTTTCTTTCTTTCTTTCTTTCTTTCTATTTTTGTCATTTTGGCTGTGTCTCAATAATTATGAATATGCATATGACTGGTTTTCTTCACACACACACACACACACACACACACACACACACACACACACACACACACACACACAAACACACACACACACACACACATATATATCTATATATATATATGGGCGCGAGGAATGCGCAGATTTCACATTTGTCGCTGGGTGCTGTGTTAGTCTTACAACACTGTATGTATGGAGTATGTTAATGTCCGGCCATGGGTACCGCCACCTGACATTGTGCAAGTGTAAATGTTATTGTTACAATGGTATGCGTGCACACTAACGACCAGCTGTCAATCTTACACATGTCTTGTTTGTAAAAAGATCCAGGGAGAAAGAATATCAAACTTATTGTGCGGCATAGGAAGGAAGGGGCAAACCATGTCTACTCACCAAGAATCATGGCTGTCAAACACACACATCTGGCCAGAGAAAACATGTCTGCTAGTGGTGACTTGTGCTCCGATATACCTTGCTGACACTATTCTGTAATAGCTGCAAATATATATATATATATATATATATATATATATATATATATATATAAGTTATCAGTTATCAGTTATCAGGTGGGGTATCGTCATTGCACTCTGGACAGGTCCATAGGTGCTCAGATCCCCCCCCTCCAGCATATGTCATCAGTGGCTAAATAGTGCCAGTTCTGTGTTGGTTGACGAGGCCCTCTTTTCCCCGATGTACCTCTCGTGTCTGGCCGTGCCAATTCTTACTCCCAAGTCTCTCATCCTGGACAACGATGTGAATTCACTGACGTCAAAGTCTTCTGTTCTCGACATCTCTTTAAGGATGTTAATAACATTGGCGCGATGCATGGGCTGGCCATCAGCAGGGGATGCAGAGCAGGCCAATTTATCAGCTCATTCATTTCCCTCGACTCCCGCATGTTCCGGGACGAAGATGAAGGTAAGATTATGTTATGTTCGTGTATTGTATAATAATCAGCATGTTTGCTAATTCAGGAAAATAAATATATCAGAAAGGACAAATATTGTAAGCATTATTCTTCTTCTTCAGGTGTCAAAGGCAAATTAGGAGGTGATTGAGTTCCGCATGGATGGTTAAGACTCAGAGTTAAAGCTTGTCGAGTATAATTCAAATCGTGGACTGATGGTATCACGAGTGAGAGTTACATTGCTATAGATGACCACTTTCACTCGTGTCAAGTGAAACCGTTCCACGAGCCTGATATAGGCATCATTCTTCTTATCTTTTTTTCCCGTTCATCCCGAGTGTTTTTTCAGATGTAATTGCATTGTGCCTGTTTAATTACGCCTTTAGGCCGACACATCCGTCTTCTGCGGGCATCTGTTGATCGGGTTAACAATCCCTGCTTCGAGGGACATTCGACTCTTACTGTTGTGGTGTCGTCCACATCCCAGCTAGTCAAGTTAGAACGGCCGAGGACATCACGGTCAACACTCAAGGGAAGGCAGGGGCAGACCATGGGCATTTCTCGTCATCCAAGGAGGCTTCCATAATTGCAGAGCCGACACACAGCGCTCTGGTACTGGGCTCATCCAAGGATTCGTCACGTCTTGCGCATGGCTGCTTCACTTCCTTACTTCCGTATTGGGCATTTCGTTCGCTACTACCAGCTCCCCATTCCTAACCAGGAACGGTCAGTCTGCAGACGACATCCTCTCAGCAAGCTTTCGGTTCAGACTTCCCACGACTTCTGTGGGTGTTTGTTGACCGGGTTAATCTTTCTGGGTGTTTCGAGGGACATTCAACTCTCACTGTTGTGGTTCGTCTACATCCCAGCTGGTTAAGTTAGAAACGCCAAAATCATCACGGTCAACCCTCAAGGGAAGGCAGGGGCAGACCATGGGCATTCCCCGCCATTTGGATCTATAATTGCAAAGCTGACACATAGCGCTCTGGTACTGGGCTCATCCAAGGAATCGTCACGGTCTTCGTATAGTGGGCATTTCGTTCCCTACTGACCTCTCCCCACGCTGGAAAGTTCCTGATTGGGTGAACCTCACACAGCCATCCAAGACAATGAACGCCAGACGCGGGACTGATCTTGCGAATCATACCAGCCCTCACAGCATCATTCTATTGCCTCTCTTCTCAGTATATGCCCGAAGAGTGTTGTTCATCGCTGTCTTATAGTTATATCTATTGGCCTACTTTAACGGTCTCTTACGTTCTACCGTTGTTTATCGCTGTCTTAAAATTCCATATAATGGTCTACTTTAATGGTCTCTTCCGGGATACCGTTCTCCATCGCTGTCTTATAGTTATACATAATGGTCTACTTTAATGGTCTCTTCCGGACTAGCAATGTTTATCGCTGTCTTATAGTTATATGGGGGGGGGGGGGGTACGGGGTGTCAGTCATTGGTAGCACCTTTGATAAGGATGACTCTCATGTCCTTTTCAGGACCCATCCCTCACTGGTCCAAGCCTGACACTCAGCTACGTGCCTGTGGCTCCTAGTAGCTGTCAGCATGCGACAGCGGCCATCCCCCGGGCAACAGCTGTGAGAGGCTGGCTAAACCAGGCGTGGGTAGCCGATTTGGTGTCAAACCAAGCGGTAAGCTAGGGTATGCCTACCCAGCATGTGAAGACAGGATTCGGTAGACTGCGCGGAAGAAATATTCCTGATTCAACGGGCAAGACGGCGTTTACCTGCAAAGCGTGGTGGAACGTAATGAGCACGGCAAGGCACTTAGAGCGCCCTGGTCATCCACTGCACGTGTATTCGTCTCCAGTCGTCTCGACTTGTCTGGCCACTGGACTCAGATGGACTCAGGCGAGAGAGTGAGGTCGACGAATTGCGCAACTCTTCCTCCCTTTAATCCAAGTCATCGCGCAAGTCATTCTTCATCCAACGTTTCGAGACAAAATAGGCCTTATCAGCCATGTTAGAACCCACGGCTCCATACCTTCAACCCCACTGGATGAAATGAATGGTCATCATCATTCTTGATGGACAAGCAACACGAACATAGTTATATATAATGGTCTCTTTAATGGTCTCTTCCGGGCTACCGTTGTTAAATACCCGGGCCTGCCTGGTCGTTCGAAGCATTAGCAGCATTCGACTCAGGGACCACATGTCCGTTGTCAACAAGTTTTTCCACATGTGTTATATAGTATGCATTTGTCATATATTATGTAATAATGATTATACGGATGGGGGAATTGGTTTGCCCTCAGTTTAGGATATCGGTCTCAGGCATAAGAGGTTTGTGTTTTAATGCCTGGGTAGAGTTGAAATATTATAAATGTATATGCCGCGGTGGACTCTGTTGTCACTAAGGAGCAGTTCGGGCTGGTTCAAGGAGCTGGAGAAAATCCCGGTGGCAGGTCTCATTTGTTGGGAATTTAATGCTCGGGGCAGAGAATGGGAATGTACAGGGAAAAGCCGACAGGGGTACGCACTGGCGGATGTCATTTATAGTTGAGACAAAGACAGCCTGCATTAATGGTGGGAGGCCAACTAGAGTGGCAATGCGACGTGGAGACGCAGATGCTGCTATTGACTTGACACTTGACACCCAGTCGGCGGTATCGGAAACGAACAGGACCGTGTTGGGGGACGATAGAAGTGACCTTCTGCCGTTTCCGTATTGATTTCCAAATAGAGCAAGTTCAAGGCTACAGGAGCATGCAGGGCTTCAAATGCGAGCGGACAAACACCGTTATTTGATGCATGCGACAGAAGACAAGAATTAGACCGAGCAGACTTACATGTGTGCAGTCCCTATAGTGGAGCCTCGAAGTTGAACATGTGTATAAGTCTAAGAGAGCGACAACTAAGCATCTACAGAAATTACGAAAAATACAACAAAACACACAAGAGAAACTAGAGATGGCGGAAAGAGTGAAAAGGGGGAAAGTTTAGAAATTCAAGCTGCGTGCAGCAAAGGTAAAAATAAGCTAAATGAGATAACTTCATTAGTGAGCTGGGCAATGAAGGAATCACCAAATAACGAAAGTACATTGTGAGCTTTACAGGGAGGTGATAAGACTTTGGACAAATTCTGGAAACTACACAGGCATGTGCCTAGAAAAGACCAGCCTACCACAATACCAACAGTATATGGGGATAAGGGGATGCCATGACAACAGACAAGGAGAAAGGGAAGCTTTCCTGGAGAGCACAGACGGATCACAACAACGGAGAGAGTGGGGAGGATGTTAATGAACAGCTAACAGTGTTCATCAAGGGCGGCGGTTATGAGAATTTCGTACATGCAGACGACACAAAGTATGTTCTAAAAACAGCGAGGGACACTGCGCCAGAACTTGACGGAGTCAAGCACTCCCGCATGAAAGATGTGAGAGATGGAGATTTGGAGGAGACGGCTACTTGTTTTAATCTGAGCATTAGCACGACACCAGTGCCACAAGAGTAGGTACATAGTTAATTAATCACACACCCCAAACCAGGCACGACTTAATGGCTATAGGATTATCATCTTATCATCAATTTCGCAAGGTATTGGAAAACATTGTTTCTGTTGAGCTGCAGACATTCTTGGAAAGGGGAAAGCTACTCCCAAGAGTGTTGGGGAGTTACTGGCCAACAAAAGAAACATGGTCAAAGGCAACATTTGTGTTCTCAATGAGGAGTTCCAGAATAGACAGGAAACAATGACAGTAGCACTGGATCTTGAATATGCATATAACAGAGCCTGATGTGATCTTATAATGCACACTCTTATGGAAATGGGTGTTGGTCCCTGGATTGTGAATTGGACCTGATCTTATAATGCACACTCTTATGGAAATGGGTGTTGGTCCCTGGATTGTGAATTGGACCTCAGTTACCCTGCACTCTTGTAGAGGTGCTCTCCGCCTAGTTCATGAATCTCGGAGCGTGCATTATTAACCCAGGATTACCACAAGAATATAAGGGTGATAATGGGATGCACATAAGACCCTTCGAAGTCGTGTGTAGTGCAGAGGAATAGATAGATCATCACGGCTTGGAGAGAATGATGCTGTAGGGTGGGACCAGAGGATCTCAAAACTCAGAGGAAAGGCCAGGGTGGACACATAATCAGTCTGTTACTGGTACCATAAGTATTGGGACTCTTCACTGGCTGTTGCTGATGAGGACGAAGCACGTATGGGACTGTACCGAGTGCCGTGATGTCGGTTCTTGACTCAACTCAACTCAACTCTGCCTGAGTAGGTAGGTATGTGAGGCGAAATCTGACTGCCTAAGCCTGCACACTGTCTGGATTTCCCTTAAGAAGACTTTATTTGCTCTCCTCTGTCAGAACCATACCAGCAAAGACCTGCATCTGTGTAACTCTAGGTGTGAATTTAGATTATTAGACCGATGGAACCTATTCCAGCCATCCGTGGTTAGTGACAGTGAGCTGGTTGGTACAACGGAATAGAACGTGGGTGTTTGTGAAGGATATGGTAGAGACGCATGTACCCACCATCCTCATGTGTGTGTCTACAGCGGGTCACAGTTACCCCAGCATACATACGTGAGTTGTGATCATCACATGTATAGTGACGAGTTGTCGAGATACTTGTTTGGGTCTCTCAGCTCAGAAAATATCCATATACCTACCAGCACATCCTGTAGACGTCAGCGTGGCAGACAGGATACGGGCGCTCGATCTTAAACTTCCAGTGAGCCTATGACAAGGTTGGCGATTCAACCCATACACCGTTAGTACGTTGAACGTAAACGTTGAGTTCTCGTTCAGAAAGTGATGGCAAACTACGGAACGTATAAGTCTTTAGAAAATCTGGAGTTGATGGTAGCGTACTATAGAGGTCATGCAACATTTTTAAAAATTGTAATATCTTAGTTTAGTAGTGACAATTAAGACGGGGACCCCAGACACAAACTAGAATTGACCGGATGCTAGGACCGACCAGGCCTCCCATCCACAGACACGTGTGACTAAGACATGTAACTTACCAGGGTGATTGACACTGTTCACTGACTGGATATAGCAGTCTGACTTGCCGGCCTGATTGGGTCGTCTTCTCACACTTTGTTGAATATCCTACTGCTGTAGCCAACCATTATATAGATATTTCTTAGTTAATGAATGCGCATATTTAATGAAAATCATCAACCGAGAAGGAGAATGCATTTACCACCGCACGTTTGTGGATCATCGTATCTATTGTCAGCCACAAAGACGCGCATCAGTTTCTGAATACGACTAAACCAGGATTCACCTTCACATGTTCCTTTTTAGCACTTGGGTGCATTGTTCACTGGCGACAGGAGCGGCAGTGAGTTCATTCCGGGTGCTTATTTCATCTTCATCATAATTATCATCATCATCATCACCACAACCATCACTACCACTATTGTCACCACCATCATCAACGTCGTCATAATCATTATCATCACTACCTTATCATCTGTTCCCTTATGTTGTGTGTTCTTTGCGGGACGTTGCCATCAGCCTCACCACCAACTTGTTTATCTCGACAATTTTATGCTCAATAGTTGCCTAGCTTTCAGAACGAGAAGTCAACGTTGTCGTACAGCTGAATGGTGTAGATGTCGAACCAACTACCCCGCCATCAACGCACCGGAAGTTTAAACACAAACGCATTAAGCCTCGCGACCACGACATCTATCGACATCGTTATCATCTTCATCATTATCGTGATTGCCATCTTTCTTTATCATCCTCCTCATTTAGCTGCCTTTTGCAGCATTATGATGTGGAATTCTGGTATATACTAGACAATTACACCCATTCTGTGTGTAAACATGAGGGAACAGTCAGTAAGGAAATAAAGACTCCTGTCGACACCTGGGTGTGTATTAGGTATCAGGTACTAGCCCCATATTTCTATTCACCAGTCGGTGCTAGGCGGCTGAGGTGGTCACTGTCACACTGTAGCCTTTACTTCCCAGGAGACATTCTCGTAGCAATACTCGTTTGAGATGTCCCGGTAAGTTTTAAACAACACCCAACTTCAAGGGGTATTTAAACGCAAGCTCACTAGACAGGCAGGCAAGCTTGCTAGTCGCTGTGCAACCGCAGCTCATCATGAGTGAACAGTGAGTAACATGTGTTATGATCCCCTCCCCTAGCTCAATTATGCGACATGGGAGTGACAAGTGAGTAACATGTGTTGTGACTCTCCGGCCCAAACATGCGACATGTGAGTACCACGGGAGCAGAGCAACATCTAATGTACCTACACCGTCAGCTAGCATAGTGCCCAAGAGAGTCTAAACTGCACAGTTGTCCAATAGAGTCTAGACTTCACAGATGTCCATTACTGTCTAGACTTCACAGATGTGTTCCAGTTGTGTTTAAATGGTTCTAAACTTCATAGTTGCGCGGCAGAGGATCTAGACTTCGCAGGTTTGTCAAAAAGAGTCTAGTCTACATTTGACAGTTGCGTAACAGACACTCCAGACTTTACAATTGTGTCGAAGATAATCCGGACTTTACAGTTGTGCCGATGAAAGACATATTTTCACAGTTTTATCCAAGACTTGACTGTTACGTCCAGTAATCTAGACTTCACAGTTGTGTCCAAGAGGGTCTAGGCGTCACAGTCGTGTCCAAGAGGGTCTAGGCGTCACAGTCGTGTCCAAGAGGGTCTAGGCGTCACAGTCGTGTCCAAGAGGGTCTAGGCGTCACAGTCGTGTCCAAGAGGGTCTAGGCGTCACAGTTGTGCCTAAGACAGTACAAACGTCACAGTCAATGAGGTCTTTCTGGTGACTGTCGGTTCCATCGACGGTGAACTGTATTTTTCGTGGAGGACCTTTGTGTTTGCATTCTGGCGGCGGCATTGTGCACAGTGTACCTGTGCGGTATGTTGGTTTGCCGAGACACCTGTCTGTGAGGAGCATTTTGGGTGATATTGATTGGCACAGAAACGGAGCATAATGGGGACAACCCGTTGCCGTGAAGTTGGAACCGTGACTAACTAACTAGTTAACTAACTAAGACGCCACAGTTGCGCCTAAGAGTAGGGCCGTGTTATGATACAGAGAGGCGGCCGCAATAGGTCGCATTGTAAGGGGGCTTCATAAGGTGGCGGCAGTTTTAAAGGAAAAAAAAACACGTATGGGGCGGCATTTCGAAGACTTGCATCATACTGAAACAGTCTGCCGCACGGTACTGCATAAGAAAGTATAGCCGTCACATTTGTTGCTAAGACTGTATTGACTTCATAGCTGTGCCTAAGACAGTATTTACGTCACAAACATGCCTGCGACAGTGTAGACATCACAGTTGTGTCTAACAGTGTCTACATTGGCTGCGTCTGAAGAATCGTTGGTATAGACATGGGTCCAGTGTGTGATACTGTAATTTATCATTATGTGCCATGTGGATAAGGTGGGCGGTGGTGGTTCACCGTCTCACACTATCACCTGTGTGTTGGTTCATGTCTGTGTTCCTACCCCTGATTATGCTTGTCTTGATATATATATATATCACATGCACACACAAACTCTCTCTCTCTCTCTCTCTCTCTCTCTCTCTCTCTCTCTCTCTCCTCTCTCTCTCTCTCTCTCTCTCTCTCTCTCTCTCTCTCGCTATCTCTATCCTCTCTCTGTCTGTGTTTGCCTGCCTCATCATATCTTAAAAAGTCGCTTAAAAGTCGACAGGGTCGACTTCATTGCACCGGGTTTTATCCCATATGGCTCGGTCTCTTTCCGCAGCGCGGAAAGCGTCGCACAAAGCACGAACTCCGAAGCTTTTAGCGACGACCCACAGGAGTCTCCGAAACATTTAACTCGTAAACCGAAGGGTGCGGCCCGGAATCGAACCCACAATCTTCGGAGCACGTGTCAAACGGCTTGACCACTTCGCCACAGAGACTCTGTCAGTCTGACACTTCTGACACAGAGACTCTATTTCAGTCATCATATCTATGCATACCCATCCATCATATACCAGATCTTGTGCAGAACGTCGCCCTGGACACGGTGCGTTGTAAAGTCTCTCGATCTCTTGCCATTTCTCCCGCCTCATGCACCCTGAAGCCGGCGGTGCCTCCAATGTCTTGTGTCCATCTTCGTGCTGGTCGTCCCCTGCCTCTTCTACTACAACATGACAGTGATTCCACGCCTGTTCTCTCCCAGCCATCGCGACCTTTAACGTGGCCAAAGTGTTTCAGAGACCGAGACATGAGACATGTCTATGAGCCAGGTTTCTTCCATGTCCAGATCTCTTAGAGTATCAGTATTGTTCTTCTTATTGGACTCCGATATTCCAAGAATTGTTCTGTAGCATTTCAATTCAACAGGCCCAATTGTCTTCTTTAATGATTGTGACATTGTCCATGACCCACACCCGTATGTTGGCACAGGAACTGTGTGATATGCATGTCTAAGTAATGGGGTTTGATTTGCACTCGGATCAAAACTATCTCATGTTTCATCGTATTTTAATATTTCTCATTACATGTTGTTATTACACACACACACACATACACACATATGTGTGTGTGTGTGTGTGTGTGTGTGTGTGTGTGTGTGTGTGTGTGTGATAATGCATACACCATACCGTAACTTGCTATTGCAAGTGGAAAACAATAAGGAGAAGTTAGAGAGAAACATATCCAGATGGTTTGGCCATATGGCATAATCCAGACGGAAACAAAGAGCTAATCCACGACTCTGGTGATCGTGTGAGATTGCGACGCCGCCTACGCTTATCTGTAGGGCATATGATGATGATGAACTGACGGAACAATAATATTTTACAGCTCATTTTCCAGTGCAAGATATCGTTACAAGATATAGTTATAGCGAGGTGCATGTGAGTTTCTTGTATGATTATTTGTTTCTCATATAGTAGATGGGTGTCAGGTCTTAATCAGATATGACTGAGCTACCGTATAACAACAGTAGACGGTGCTACCTGCTTTCTGTTAGCGTCGAATGTTGGGGACCCGACACCCCACATTGTACCAACGGCTTTGGATGGAGGGGTGCAATTGGAAGCGTACAAGTCTTACACTAATAGGAGGAAATGCAACCTAAAGACTTGTCTAAAGACTGGTCTTGGCAGGGCAGACCAGGCCCTAAGCCTTGATCGGCAACTGGTCTAGGATGGAAGCTCCAATAGGCGTGCACTTAGAGTATTGCTTTGCTCACCCGACAGCTTCTGCAGCTGGTCTTGTTCAAGACGTGTTGGTGTTACCTTTCCTCTAGAGTAAACTAGGCAGACCGAGAGAGGGATCATGCTGCATGAGCAACACATGATCTCTAAATTCACCCCATGCTTTGTGCTATGGAGATGTTATAACTCAATTTTACAAACCGTCGTCTGTCAAGACGGCAAGGTGCCAGTCAGGGTGGAAAATGAAATATTTTGACTAGTATAGAAACATAATTGTATGGAAATTACTATTACAGTACCGTGGAAGTGGAGACAAGAAAGATGCATTCTTGATGATATAGATAATTTACACATGACAGAAAAAGGGGCTGGACATCTGGCGTACGATAATTTTTTTCTGATGATTTTGGTGTGAAAACCTGCACAGGACACGCCAGTGTATGATGAAGATAATGAAGACGATGACGTACTTATTTGTTTGTGTTTAGCTAGTTATTGGAATGTGATAGAATTAATGTTTCTTTTCACAGAGTTGAGCTTGCGCAAACAGGTTTAGTGTACAAGACATATTATATGGGGGTTGGTATGTTAATGTGTTTTGCATGTGGTATTTAATGCTGACCTTGTTGACAATACATCATTTGTCGTTATGTCTCTCTGCATTGCAGGTAGCTATGCCCGGCTGAATCACCTTCATGGAGGCTTAGTTTATGACGTTAACATGGAGGCTGTATAATGACATTTATGATATATCTAAAGCTTATCACTGTTCAGTTCAACTGACGGGGAAACAGTTAATGCCACGCCCTCAAAAAGAGTGGTTTTGATGTCAACAATTCAACCACAGAACATTATAGCATTCAGACTCCCACATCAGAGAGTCGCCCCACCGAGCTTCACAGTGTAGATCATATTACACTGTAATGCCAGCTTTGTTAACCAGTGTGTGTGTGTATGTGTGTGTGTGTGTATGTGTATGTGTGTGTGCATATATATATATATATATATATATATATATATATATATATATATATATATATATATATATATATATATATTATATATATATATATATATATATATATATATATATACAAACTTTACCAAATGCAATTTACCAAGAAACATTAAATTTGATCTTCGTGCATTGTAACATGAGGAGACAGAAAATAATTTTAGCACAGAAATAAAGAACATTGTCTGATCTTGACATTCTATCTCAATATGTCAATGATCACGGGCAATATTAGACAGGCTGCAAAACAACTGAAGAGGAGTGGCCGTCAGAAATGGATGACTGAAGACATCATAAATCCAATGGAAATGACAAGAAATAACAAACATAATCATGAAAAATATTCAGAGATTCACCGGAAGATTAGGAAATTATGCGAAAAGGAAAATAAAAAACAATATCTTAACAAAAGTTGCAAGTTCGTTGGAATACAGCACAATGCAGGAAATACCAAAGTAATAAACAACAGAATTCATGACCGTGCTACGAATAGAATACACACAGCAACAGGCAGCTTGAAAACCAATGAACGCAAAATCAGAATGTAAAAATATCAGATTTTGTACTTGGTCGGGTTATATGAAATATCGTTATAACGCGAGGAACAGTACGATATTCCATGTAATATAAGCTAATAAATGACAATCAATTATAAAGATGGAATTCAGAATGCAATTAACCACATGCACATTGGGAAAAGCCCTGGGCCAGACAACATCACAACGAAAATGATCGCTGCCTTAGAATAATATGATATAAAGAAGCCATTGTTAAACACAATATATGATGCTGGAGATACACCTTCTAACCGAAGTAATTCTCATCATCATCATGTGCCATGCCAGGTAAGTGTGGGCGGTCATGTTTTGCCATCTAACTCAATCACCAGAATCGTGGATCAGCTCAATGTTCTTGTCGCTGCCATACAACGTGGTCAAGCCATCCAGGTATTTACTTCTCTGCCCTCCTCTTGTTCTCTTCCCCTCGATCTTGCCAGTTCTCACGAAGTTCTGCAATTTATTTCTTCTCATAACATGTCCAAACAATTGTGACTGTCTACGTCTAATTCCTCTAATCCAGGGGTGGGCAAACTACGGCCCGCGGGCCGCATGCGGCCCGCCAAGTGATTTTATGCGGCCCGCGAGGGCATTTAGAAATAAAAAATTTTAATTCGTTTTTAAGTTATTTTGTTGAAATTTACAGAATTTCATGTACCGTTATGATGAGTGTCAATAACAAACGTAAGATTAAAGATGAATGCCGTGTTGTTAATGATGAATAGATAACTAAGTAATGTTTTATAAAAGTTGGTAGCAAATCAGTTTGCTTGTTGTGTCGTGAGTCAGTGGCTGTCTTCAAGGAGTACAATTTAAAAAGACATTATCAAACAAAACATTCCGATTTCTGATACAATTTAACGACCGAAGAAAAGGAAAGGAAATGCATTGAGTTGGTGAAAAATTTGGAGAAACAGCAAACTGTTTTCACTAAACAGTCTTCAATTCAAGATGCTGCAGCTGACGCTAGTCTTGTGCTGTCACACAGAATTGTAAAACAGAACAAGCCATTTTCTGATGGCGAGTTCATCAAGGAATGTTTGCTATATGCAGCAAACATTATGTGTCCAGAACAAAAAAAACACAAAAAAAACAAGATTTGACAACATTACTTTATCAAGGAGAACTGTGGTCAAAAGTGTTGACAAGATCAGTGACAACTTGATGCATAAATGTCAAGATGCAAGTAAGCAATTTTTGTGGTACTCTCTTGCATTGGATGAGAGTACCGATGTACATGATACTGCCCAACTATTGATATTTATACGTGGAATAAACACTTCTTTCAAACTCACTGAAGAGTTACTGAGTGTTGAGTCACTCAAAGACACAACCACAGGCCATGATATATTCAGTGCTGTTACTAACTGTATTGAAATAACTGGGTTGGTTTGGAACAAGATGGCAAGTGTTACAACTGACGGAGCTCGTGTGATTCATCAAGAAAGTCTGTGTAAAACTGTTTTGAATATCAAGCATGTTATTGACCCAGTTGTCAGTGTCATCAACCTCATCAGATCAAGAGGACTTAATCACAGACAGTTCAAGTCATTACTTGACGATTTGGAAACTGAACATTCCGATGTCCTGAACCACACCAATGTTCGATGGCTGAGTCTCGGCAAGGTGTTGAGGCGAGTGTGGGAACTCAGAGAAGAAATAGTGATGTTCCTAGAGATGAAGGGCATTGCATGTGACTTTAATACTAACATTGTCAATAAAGAGTGGCAGTCAGACTTTATGTTTGCCTTTGAAATTATGGAAAAGTTAAATGAACTGAATGTAAAACTTCAAAGCAATGGTGTGTTTACACATGAATTGTATGTACATGTAAAATCATTTCAGGCAAAACTCTCACTGTTCTCCAGACAAGCAAGTGAAAAATGATTGTGTCATTTCCCTTTGCTGAAACAAGAAACCATTTCTGGTGAAATGACTGAAAAATACAAAGCCCAATTAGATGCATTGACTGAAGAATTTGGATGGAGATTCCAAGATTTCAAGAAATTAGAGCCATAGTTCAATATTCTCAGTTCACCTTTTAGTGCAGAAGCTGATACAGCCACAGAGGACATACAGTTGGAGCTGCTTGACTTACAAGCAGATCATGACATGAAAGAGAAATTCAAGACAGATGGTTTGCTGGATTTCTATGGATCTTTATCACAAGAATCATTTCCCAACTTAAAACTTTGCAGCTAAACGTTTATCATTATTTGGATCACCTTACATTTGCGAACAAACATTCTCTTGCTTGAAGATCAACAAATCTAAGAATAGGTCTTTATTGTCGGACTGCAACTTGCATGCTGTCATGCGAATTTCAACAAGTAAACTTGCTCCAGATTTCAAGAATATTGTCAAAAATTGCATCTCAATAGAAATCAACAACTGTAGTGACAATGTAGTCGCCGTGTGTCTAAATTAAAGCCATTGATAGATAATAAAGAACATTTGTTATAATAACAAGTTGTAAAATCGTGTTAACAAATTAGTAAAAGTTTTTGTCCATATTGTCAAATATAATGTATAAGTGAATACGTAAAATAAAATTGCAATAATTAGTTATTTATACTACTTAATAACCTATAAATAATTAATAATTACTTTTTGTGATAGTTTGCTGTAAACAATATATATATATATATATATATATATATATATATATATATATATATATATATATATATATATATATATATATATATATATATATATATATATATATATATATATATGCATGCGGCCCGCCAATAGCTTTACATTTGTCAATGCGGCCCTCCGCACGAAAAGTTTGCCCACCCCTGCTCTAATCAATTTACGGTTTTATTTGTTTTTCGAAGAACTTGATCATTAGTTTGTCTGTCTGTCCATTGTATTCTTTGCATTCTCCTCAGAAACCACATTTCCACAGCCATCAGCTGTTTTTCAGCTTGACTGCTCATTGTCCACGTTTCACATTCATACAAAAGTACAGGCTCTATGTAGCACCTCAACACTATTTTTATCGTAGCAGTTGACATCTTTTCATTGGTCAGTATGTTTTTCATCTTGCAAAAGGCTGCCTCAATGGCGATTCTTGTTCTAATCTCTTCAAGGCAACTCCCATCAGATGTTATGACTGCCTCGAGATAATTGTAGGATTCACTTGTTTAGGAATATTGCCATTAACTTGTATATTCATGATGATGATCATGATCATCATCTTCCACTTCTGCCGTCAAGCGTCGTGGGGAGGAATAATTCGCGCTCCAGCGCTCGGTGGTCGGCACTGGGTAGTGTCATTTCGTGTGATTGTGCAGTTTCTTTGATGTCGTCAATCCATTTTCTTCTTGGACGTCTTCTTGGTCTCGTCGCAGATGATCTTTCATGTAAGGCCAGTAATGGTAGTTGCTGATGTTGCATTCTAACGACATGGTCAAACCACTTGATCTTCTGTCTTTCAATAAATGTGGCACAAGGTGTTGATCCCACAGTCTGTCTGATAACAGCATTTCTTACACGGTCTCGGATTGTTAAGTTGGCAGCTCTCCTCAGGCATCTCATCTCGCAGGTGTTGATTTTACGAAAGTGTGATCTTAATAAAGTCCAAGTTTGAGATAGGTAGCATAAGGTTGGTGTGAATATGCTGTTTATTATCTGTCGTTTTGCGGACATGGGTATATTTGGATGTTTCAGTAAGGGTGATAGTTGATATGTAAGCGCACTAGCTTTTTGACATCTGATTTCGATTTCTCTGTCCAATCTGCCATCTTCTGTGATCATACTTCCAAGATATTTGAATTCTTTAACTTGTTTCAGAGTTGTGCTTTTTATCTGTATACTCAGAGGGCCCGGCTTGTACATTAAATTGTGGTATTTCCTTCTATTTAGTGACGACCATAATCTGTGTCTTCTTGCAATTTAATTACAACCCTAGTTGTTCACTGTGTGCAACAACCGCATATACTAAATGTTGCGGATCCTGCTCATTGTCTGAAATCAATATTGTATCATCCGCATATCTAATGTTATTGATGTTATGTCCCCAAATGATGATTCATTTCATATCATCAACATTTCTGAAAATACTTTCACTGTCATCATCATCAAGTGCCGTAACGGCTGGCGTAGGCGTTCATGGCTCACCATAGATCTCAGTTTTTGGTTTTCTGGATCAACTCTGCTGCTGATATTCCTCCATGCTACCGTCTCAATCCATCCAGCATCATTTCTCTTGGTCTGCCTCTGCCTCTCTTCCCCTCGATCTTTCCAGTTGTTACGATGTTGTCCAATGCCTCTCTTCTCATCACGTGACCGAAGAAAGATGTTTGTCTCTGTCTTATTGTTGTATATAATGTTCTAGTTTCATTAGCCTGTTTCAGGCAGTCGTCGTTAGTTACTCTGGCAGTCCAAGGAATTCGCAACATTCGTCTCAGGAACCACATCTCTGTTGCTTCTAATTTCTTCTTAATTTGTTCATTTACATTCCAAGATTCACTGCCATACAGCAAAACTGGTTCTACATAGCATTTCAGCACTCTCTTTCTTTCATTCAGTGTTAGTGACTTATTGCATAAGATACTCTTCATTTTCTGAAATGCGGCTTTTACCTGCCCTGTTCAGCTCCTAATCTCTGTTGTACATCTTCCATCTGATGTTATAAATGCCCCTAGGTATCTAATATTATCCACTTGGTTAAGTACTGTACAGGGAAAAAAGATCTGGAGACATTACACATCCCTGTCTCACACCTCTCTTAAATTCTAATATTGATCTACTTCATTATCAATCTTTATGGCACCTTGTAGTTCCAATATATGTTTTTATTTTAATGAGTCTAAGGTCTTTCTCATTAATTTGCAGATCTGCAATCATCTCCATCATGTTGACATGTCTTACTTTATGGAAAGCCTTTGTGTAGTCAATAACGCAAAGATGTAATATTTTGTCTACTTTTATAGAATGTTCAATTAATGTTCTCAGCATATACACAGCATTTACTGTGCGCCTGCCTTCTACAAACCCAATTGTTCTTCTCCTATTTCGGGTTGTATTTTCTTCCTAACTCTTTGCATGATAATTCTTAGGAAAATCATTGTGATGTGTCTCATTATACTAATTATTCGATATTGATCACATTCCCAGGCTCCTGATTTCTTTCGGGATTGCAATAAATATAGAATTACATAATTAAGGAGGTATATCTCCAGTATCATATATTGTGTTCAGCAGTCTGGTGTCTTGATCTATTCCATATTCTTCTAGGGCAGTGATAATTTCTGTTGAGATGTTGTCTGGACCCTGGGTCTTGCCAGATTTTATATGGTTAAGAGCATTCTGAACTTCTATCTTTAGAAATGATGGTCCTTCATTATTACTCCGAATATCATAATGTTCTTCTCTTGTATCATCATAGTTTTATTTTTCCACATAATCTGACCATGTATGTAAAATCTCATGTTTTTCTATTATGCTTTTTCCATCTTTAGTTTTCAGGCAGTCTGTTGATATAATTGTTATTTGCTTGCTTGCTTGCTTGTGTTCGTTGGTTTGAGCTCCAACGCGAAGTCCTGTATGTCGGATGAAGGCATCCTGGTGTCCAACATCAGTGTGATGTCATACAGGACCTGAGTTTTGCGTGAGTATCCGTTGTCCCATGTCTGGCTTATTGGTGTGCAGACTGGTGGTTCCTCGCCGTACAGGCAGACACTCTTCGACTTCGGAGGAATCGGCGATCCTACTGACTTTAGCCAGGACCCCGAAGGGACCTGTTGCCCAGGACGCTCGACGAGGACGCGTCAATAGGTCTTGGCCAGTATATAACCCAGCCCTGGTGCCTTGGAAACACCTCTGCGTCCCTTTGTTATTTTATTAGTGAGCTCCTGAATTCTTTGTGCATTAATTTGGCACTTTTACTGCTGTGTTTGTTTTTTCAATTTCTATGCAATTATTTCCAAGCCATGCCTCTTTTGCTTCTTTACATAATGTTCTGACTTTCCTGTGAATCTCTTCATATTTGGCAGGATTATTTTTGTTGTGTCTTTTTGTTCCCATTAGTCTTAAAATTTCTTCAGTGGTCCATTTCTTACGACCTACTTTAATTTTGGGATAGTTGTTTCTGCAGCCAAATTGATTGAATTATTCAACATTTCCCATTGATCATTCACATCTTGAAGTAAGATCTCTAGATCAGACAAAACATCAAATCTGTTCTTCTATGTTAAAATTATCTTGTATGTCCTTGCCATTTTTTAATGCACACAGATCATATTTAGTGGTTCATGGCATATATTTGACTTTCTTGAACGTTACTTTCATTGTGCCTATAATCAATCTGTGATCAATGTAACTGTCTGCATTTGAAACTGTTTTTGCGACTATTAACGAATTTCGAAACCTTCTGTTAATCAGGATGTAATCGGCCTGGTTTCTAATCCTGCTGTAAGGACTTCTCCATGTCCCTAGATTGATTGATTGATTGATCTAGGAACCGACATCACAGCATTCGGGACATTCCCATAAGCGCTCCGTCCCCATCCTCAGCAGCCAGCGAAGAGTTCCAACACTAATAGTTCCAGTAGCAATCTGATTATATGTCCATGTCCATAATCTTCTGTGATGTTGCTTAAACCAGGTGTTTCCGACCATCGGTTCATGTTCTTTTGCCCATTCTACAAGTCTGTATCCTCTCTCGTTTCGTTCTCCAAAATTATGTTTACCTACTGTGCATTCTTCACCTTGAATTCCTACATTCGCATTAAAGTCACCCATTATGATGTTTATTTCTAAATTTAAGTTTAATTATATACTTATTGAAATCCCGAGGAGATAAGGAGCCTTGGTGTAAGATCAACGTCGAAAAATTGGTATAATGAGCCACATCACGAAGATGATGCTATGAATCATCATGCACAGAAATAGGAAGAAAGTACAACGCTAAATAGGTGAGAGAAGTTTCTAAAATACAAGGGTACAGTGATTCCCGTGTATATGCTGAAAATATTACTGGAGCATTCAAATGAATGTAACCAAAGACCTACATATGGTCAATACCTTATCCCCCATTAGAGTATATGTCCACTACCAACTAACACAAGAGACAGGCCAGTACTTTATCCTCTGTCAGATTACATGTCCACAACCAACTAACACGGGAGGCTGTTAGAGTACATGTCCACAACCAACTAACACGGGAGGCTGTTAGAGTACATGTCAATAACCAACTAACACGGGAGGCTGTTAGACTACATGTCCACAACTAACTAACACGGGAGGCTGTTAGAGTAGATGTCCACAACCAGCTAACACGGGAGGCTGTTAGAGTACATGTCCACAACCAACTAACACGGGAGGCTGTTAGAGTACATGTCCTCAACCAACTAACACGGGAGGCTGAGTACATGTTCACAACCAACCAACACGGGAGGCTGTTAGACTACATGTCCACAACCAACTAACACGGGAGGCTGTTAGAGTACATGTCAATAACCAACCATCACGGGAGGCTGTTAGAGTACATGTCCACAACCAGCCACCACGGGAGGCTGTTAGAGCACATGTCCACAACCAACTAACACGGGAATCTGTTAGAGTACATGTCCACAACCAACTAACACGGGAATCTGTTAGAGTACATGTCCACAACCAACCACCACGGGAATCTGTTAGAGTATATGTTCACA
Source organism: Cepaea nemoralis (assembly GCA_014155875.1). Lineage (NCBI taxonomy): Eukaryota > Metazoa > Mollusca > Gastropoda > Stylommatophora > Helicidae > Cepaea > Cepaea nemoralis. Next base: position 118,747 of record JACEFZ010028221.1, read on the forward strand.
ACCAACTAACACGGGAATCTGTTAGAGTACATGTCCATAACCAACCACCACGGGAATCTGTTAGAGTACATGTCCACAACCAACTAACACGGGAATCTGTTAGAGTACATGTCCACAACCAACCACCATGGGAATCTGTTAGAGTACATGTCTACAACCAACTAACACGGGAGGCTGTTAGAGTACATGTCCACAACCAACTAACACGGGAATCTGTTAGAGTACATGTCCACAACCAACTAACACGGGAGGCTGTTAGAGTACATGTCCACAACCAACTAACACGGGAATCTGTTAGAGTACATGTCTGTCGTAAGTTATCCCTTCTAACTTTAGTGTCGTCCCTGGAGTGAGGGGAATCAACACCCACATTTTTATTAACCCAATATTATTGTCCTAGAGAAACCACCAGACTCCGTCCACAAAACGCCGTCAGTCTGCAGACACCTCTTTCTCACTCTCACTCACCCCTAGATCATGCCCCCTCTCACTCTTCCCCAACACAACATTTTCAACAACTCTAGCTTTAACAAATAAATACAAAAATAATTTATTAAAGCAAAGAGTATGGGTGTGAGAGGTGTGTGTGTGTGTGTACGGTGTAGAATGTGTGTCGAATATTCTAGTGTGTATGTAGATTCAAAGCAGCAGATCAGGAGCCCAAGTCAGATGGTCATCATAGCAAGGGTACACCACATCATGATAGCTTAGTACGTAAACACCTCACCGATTGATGCGCCTCTTCTTCCAGACGTTGACTTTCTCCGGGATCCACTGGGTCTACTAGATGCCTGATCCACCAAAAAATAGTTATTGTATAACCTTAATCATGGATCTGTCAATCACTGTAAAGACTACAGTCCCTATAACTCAAATAAGTAGGATCACTGTACCGTGAGAATTAGGTTTTAATGTCACAGGTCTCACATTTGTTCTAATCCATGTTCATAGATTGTCACACACAAACTGTTCTAAAGTACTTCTTCACAGTACTAAATTATTCCACGAGAACTTCATGTTCAAGGTTCTTCTCTAGACTAACTTATTCCACGAGAACTTCATGTCGAAATGTCTTTCTCTAGACTCTATTGTTCAGTGGTATGTGGTGAAGAAACGAGTATCACCCACCTTGGGTAAATCCCTATTGTAAATGAATCGTTTACAATGTCTTACTCCACTGAGCCAGTTTCGTATTGACCTTCTGGATCCTAGGCCTAGCATAAACAGTGCTGATTGTACTTTCTTCTGGGTATTTATTCATCATATAAACATAAAATGAATGTTCATTGGATGTTCTTCTTGAGAGTTGCCCTCTATCAAACCCAGTGTAGACCATCCTCATAGACGTAGGGGAACCTTAAGCAATACCGCATCATTCCTGGATGGCCTCTACACTTTGCCATAAAGACACATGTTATTTAATTTTTAATCAATCTAACACTGTAGAGCTCTCCGAACTTCATAACTGCGGTAACAAAACACGTCAATCCTAGTCAATTTCCTTGGCCACACTAATGTACACAAGTCTTGTATCTGTCACGAGCTGGGAGTGTTCCAGTGAAGTCTTTGATGTCACGCAGGTGTCCCCAAGGGCACTAACTATTTCCAGAAATCTTATGTCCCCTTGGTTTAATCAATGCAAAAGTGATTCCCCTTGTTGCAACTTCCAAAACAAGGTAGCGAGTTCCTGCATTCTCCCAACAACGGGTTTCAATAACAAGCCGCCAATTCGTTTGATGTCGTAAAATTCTCAATGACAGACGGGACTGTTTCATCTACCGAGTTGGGCAATTCTACTTGGATCCAACTTGTTTTTTCTGTATTTGTTAAAAACAATTGTGGCCTTGAAAACATGCCGTAAATCAGACTGTCTGTATTAGCATCATCTGGTTAATCCACAGTAATTTCATGACAATGTCCACAACCAACTAACACGGGAATCTGTTAGCGTACATGTCCACAACCAACCAACACGGGAATCTGTTAGAGTACATGTCCACAACCAACTAACACGGGAGGCTGTTAGAGTACATGTAAACAACCAACTAACACGGGAAGCTGTTAGAGTACATGTCCACAACCAACTAACACGGGAGGCTATTAGAGTACATTTCCACAACCAACTAACACGGGAATCTGTTAGAGTACATGTCCACAACCAACCACCACGGGAATCTGTTATAGTACATGTCCACAACCAATTAACACGGGAGGCTATTAGTGTACATGTCCACAACCAACTAACACGGGAGGCTGTTAGAGTACATGTAAACAACCAACTAACACGGAAGGCTGTTAGAGTACATGTCCACAACCAACCAACATGGATATCTGTTAGAGTACATGTCCACAACCAACTAACACGGGAGGCTGTTAGAGTACATGTCCACAACCAACTAACACGGGAGGCTATTAGAGTACATGTCCACAACCAACCAACACGGGAATCTGTTAGAGTACATGCCCACAACCAACTAACGCGGGAATCTGTTAGAGTACATGTCCACAACCAAATAACACGAGAGGCTGTTGAAGAACACGTCCATAACCTACTAACACGATAGACTGTTGGAGTACCTGTCCACTACCAACTAAAACGGGAGGCTGTTAGAGTACATGTCAACAACCAACTAACACGAGAGGCTGTTAGAGTACATGTCCACAACCAACCAACACGAGAGGCTATTAGAGTACATGTCCACAACCAACCAACACGTGAGGCTGTTAGAGTACATGTCCACAACCAAATAACACGAGAGGCTGTTGGAGTACAGGTTCACAACCAACTAACACGAGAGGCTGTTGGAGTACAGGTTCACAACCAACTAACACGAGAGGCTGTTGGAGTACAGGTTCACAACCAACTAACACGAGAGGCTGTTAGAGTACAGGTTCACAACCAACTAACACGGGAGGCTGTTGGAGTACATGTCCATAACCAAATAACACGGGAGGCTGTTGGAGTACATGTCTACAACGAACCAACAAGAGAGGCTGTTGGAGTACATGTCCACAACCAACCAACACGAGAGGCTGTTGGAGTACATGTTCACAACCAACTAACACGGGAGGCTGTTAGAGTACATGTACACAACCAACTAACACGGGAGGCTGTTAGAGTACATGTCCACAACCAACTAACACGGGAGGCTGTTAGAGTACATGTCCACAACCAAATAACACGAGAGGCTGTTAGAGTACATGTCCCCAACCAACCATCACGAGAGGCTGTTGGAGTACATGTCCACAACCAACTAACACGGGAGGCTGTTAGAGTGCATGTCCACAACCAAATAACACGATAGACTGTTGGAGTACATGTCCACAACCCAATAACACGATAGACTGTTGGAGTACATGTCCACAACCAACTAACACGGGAGGCTGTTAGAGTGCATGTCCACAACCAAATAACACGATAGACTGTTAGAGTACATGTTCATAACCAACTAACACGAGAGGCTGTTGGAGTACATGTCCACAACCAAATAACACGGGAGGCTGTTGGAGTACAGGTCCACAACCAACTATTACGAGAGGCTGTTAGTGTACATGTCAACAACCAACTAACACGAGAGGCTGTTGGAGTACAGGTCCACAACCAACCAACACGAGAGGCTGTTGGAGTACATGTCCACAACCAACCAACACGAGAGGCTGTTGGAGTACATGTCCACAACCAAATAACACGGGAGGCTGTTAGAGTACATGTCCACAACCAACCAACACGAGAGGCTGTTAGAGTACATGTCCACAACCAAATAACACGAGAGGCTATTGGAGTACATGTCCACAATCAACTAACACGAGAGGCTGTTGGAGTACATGTCCACAACCAACAAACACGAGAGGCTATTGGAGTACAGGTCCATAACCTGCTAACACGATAGACTGTTGGAGTACCTGTCCACTACCAACTAACTAAAGAGACCTGCCAATACTTTATCTCCTGTTTGAGTACATGTCCGGAACCAACTAACACGAGAGGCCAGTCACTACATTGCTCACTCCTGCAGCTCCTTGTCCTCCAAGTGATATTTATCACTGTCTGTTTCTCTTCTCCATATGTTTCTGGATCTCCATAAATTTAGTTTCCGGTGTGAAAGGCTTTCTAATTATACTTTGATCAGATTTTCTCGGCGTGTGTCTTATGCAGCCCCATCGTCTTTCCCTCACTTCTTGATACCCTGTAACCTGCCTGCCTCAATGTTCAGTCCTTCTATTCTGCACAGCGGCGCAATTGGGATGATTAATTCTTTTGGTCGGGCACCATAATCCCTGGGGTGAAGGTGTACCCCAAAAGTCTCAATTGTTGGAATGCCACCTGGAATTTATTTTCGGTCGGACAGTCAATGCTACCTCTTTTAATCTCAGAAATAATTTATCTTAGGAAGTCAAGTGGTCTTCTAGCGTTTCAGAAGCATTACAGATGTGACCCATAAAGGAGCTAATATATGGATCCTTGAGAGGTTGCAGTAGCTTCCGCATCATCCGTGTTAAAACACGGGGAGCGTTGCTGAGAATGAATAGCGTAACATTAAACTGATAGTGTCCACTAGTGGTGCTAAATGACAACAATGGCCTGACCTCCGGTATTACTGGAATCTGGTAGTATCCTCCACTCAGATCAATTTTAGAAAAGAACTTAATCAATATTGCGAAGATTTGGTTATGATTTGTCAGAGGTTATGCCTGAAATTCACTCTGTAAAGCTATTCAGCTGTCTGTGCAACTACCCCCGCAAAATAGGGTCAGGTAGAGGGAGATATTACTTCGTATTGTAATAACAGCTGAATTTCATCTTCGAGTGCCTTTTCCTTGGCGAAAGACACCTGATAAACGTTTTGGCGGATGGATTCTTGTGAAGTTAAAGTCATCTCAAACGTTACTAGTCTCTCCTCATACTTTCTTAGAAGATTGATGTGGTAAATCTTTGATTTTCCCTAGATCCGTATGTGGTATAGTATGTTCAGAAATGAATGCCGCCATTCACGATCAATTATTTTGAAAACTGTCTGTTGCATCGTTATGAAATTTTCCTGCCGTCTTATATTTACCCTCACCCGAGGAATATGTCTTTGATAGGTCCAAAAGCAACTTCAATCATCGAAAGCGGCGACATTTCTTTGATGTTTTGAGGAAAATGTAGTGAATTCACGTTAACAAACTAGCCTTACAGTAAACCACGTTATTTCTGGTAAGGACACAAGTACAAGGCGTAGCCAGATTCGTATGGGAGTGAGTGCAATAAAAAAGTAGCTTAAAAGTCGACAGGGTCGACTGCATTGCACCGGGTTTTTATCCGATATGGCCCAGTCTCTTTCCGCAGGGCGGAAAGCGTCGCACAAAGCATGAACTCCATAGCTCCAGCGACGACCCTCGGAAGTCTCCGAAAAAATGCACTCGTGAAATTAAGGAATCGAACATACAACTTTCGGAGCCCGAGTCAGACGGCTTGACCACTTCACCACGGAGACTCGCGAGAGGGGTGCAATGTGTAATATTAGTAAAGACAGAGAATTTACAAAGGCATGGGTACAACACACAACCTTCGGAGCCCGAGTCAGACGGCTTGACCACTTCACCACGGAGACTCCCGAGAGGGGTGCAATGTGTAATATTAGTAAAGACAGAGAATTTAAGAGGCATGGGGTAAATAATGTGTAAATTGACAGGAAAGTAGAAAGAATATATTTCTTACCTTATTTTTCATTTCCTTCTTGTTTCTTCAGCTGCTGGTTAATAATTGTACACAAGTATCCATGTTACTAGGATGCATTTAGCTTTTTATATTGAGTTCGTGAAAGCTTCCAAATAGCTGTGCGTTAATGTGCGTATGGAGTGACCAGAAATGATACCGCAATTTAGTCATCATGTGTCCATTTTTAAGGATCTGTTCAGCTGTCTGTGTAGTTTGTTCACACGTACACATGGGTGACAGACCCGCTTTGAGTCTTCGTGAAAGATTGTCTACTCTGCTGTTTACTGTTCAGAGACGGAACATGATTACCTGTTTTGCACTATGAAAATAGTTGTCAGTGTCTCTATAGTGGGCTTTCTTCTTAACGACCAAGATGTTGGTCCTCTGTTCTTTGTAGTTTATAGATTGATTCGTATGCACGTGTGTTGTTCCCTAATTTGACAACGTGTTTGCTCTCACGTTTCTTGTTATGCCACAATATGTCAGTTTCCACCGCAATATTACTCTTCTGTTGGTATTCAATGCGTTTAGTGTGTGTGTGTGTGTGTTTTTTTTTCAATACCAGTTGTTTGTCACCGATGAGGGCTTGCGGAATTGAAAATTCATCACTATGGAATACAATCTGCTGCCATTGACATTGTGCTGATGCTGCAATGTTTAGGGCCTTCAATTCGTCTGAATGGTTGGAGCACAATATCCCAGTAAGCGTGCACGCTGGATTAAGGTCTGCGATCTGCTCAGACCTTAATCTGTGTCGGACGATTCCAGTAGGTTGATGACTGCTCTCGGTTGCGTAAAATTCAATCCATCCTTTCTCCAATAGTCCTCTTCCTCTTTCAACACATGGTCCTCACATTTTCCCAGTAACTTTTATCAATATATAATAGCGCGGACTGGATTAGTATCTTGACGTCAGACAATTTGAATATAGTATTGTCAGCTGCCACCTGTCCTTTAATTTTAGCCCACACAAGTTCTATAGGGTTAAAATGAGTGTGGTACGGCGGAAGTTTCAAGCAACCATGACGATGCTCTTCTATCAACTTGTCGATTTGATATTTCTGGCTTTTTTGGCATCTGTTTTACAAGGGACAACAATTCTAGCTAGAAATACTTTTCTGGAAACGGTATGTTTTCCATTCGGAGCCATATCTTTATTGTCCCCTTTGTGCTCGATGATGTAGGTATTTTGTCTTCTTGGGCAACAACATGATATCATGCATTGTCCATAATTGGACACGACGGTCTATCTAGGGATGGAAGCACAGTATTCTCGAGCAAATCTCTAAATACTTTACCATTCATCTTATTATGATAATCCCTATAGTCTGTATGCTTTGATACGAACACGAGCCCAGCATTCTGATGTAAGACATTATGCGTATTACCAGCATGGGTCATGACCAAAAGCTGTCCTATACTACTGGGCACATATCGTTTTATCTGTCCATCCACTGATTGTCATTCCTTATCACTTGTGTGTTGCGCAGAGATCCACATTTCATCCAAATGCACTATGCCATACTTTTCTTTGCGCATTTCCCTTATTTCACGTAGGTATCTGCTTCTCATGGCTCCTAAATGCGGTTGCTCGCAAATAATATTTCTACCTCCCTTGTACTTTCTAAAAGTGAAGCCTAATGTCCTTATAATTTTCCACAAAGTTGTTTTGGATAGCTCTATGTTATTGTTCTTTCTCTAACCAAACCCTAAGTTTTCTTACAGTCACTGTTTCTTTGGCATCCAGCATCTTTATAATGCTGGATAATCCTGGATATAAAATCCAAAATTTTTATAATTTTAGGAATCTCCGTGGCGAAGTAGTCAAGTCTTTTGACTCGGGCTCCAAAGGTTGTGGGTTCGATTCCGGGCCGCATCCTTCGGTTTACGAGTTAAATTTTTCGGAGACTTCTGTGGTTCGTCGCTAGAGCTGCGGAGTTCGTGCTTTGTGTGATGCTTTCCGCGCTGCGGAAAGAGACCGAGCCATATGGGATAGAACCCGGTGCAATCAAGTCGACCCTGTCAACATTTAAGCGACTTTTTAAAACATCTTTATAATAGCTCGGCTTATGACATCTTTGTCAAAACTGTCTACAATAACCTTTCTACCTACCGTTTGGTTATTGGGTGGTCGTTTAATTCCAGATTCTTGCACCCATCGACGAAATGACCGTTTACTCAAACCCAATGCATGCACTGTTCTTTTTTTCGGAATTTGTAATAGTATAAAACAGTTTCCTGCGATCAGCTTCTATACAAAAATATGTGTAAAGCTTCATAGCGATGCTTTGAAGTGTATACACAATTTCGCATTCAATCCCATTGAAAAATATTTACACATTTCAATGTTAGCGATAAGTGGTAAGATTTAATAATAATAATAATAATAATAATAATAATAATAATAATAATAATAATAATAATAATAATAATAATAATAATAATAATAATCAGGTTTCATGAAATAACCCACAGTTTGACGACACCTCTGAACAGTCCCAGTTTAAACTGCGCGGGGTTCTTGGCATAAGGCCAATCCCGTGAAAAACGTAAAATATTCAACATTGAACGCTAATTGTCTGGCTACGCTGTAATACATTAAAAATTATGAACTTCATCTCTGACCCGTAAATTATATACCGCATATAAACAAACTTTGAAATCTGCTGTAAGATCTCCAGAACAAAATTTGTTTTGTTGGCTGGACATAATGATAAGGTTATATGCTAAATCTCATCATTTTCCTTCAGTTGGTTACTGAGATTTGGAATTTTATATTAGGGCAGACAAAAATAAACACGCTATAGTTGGTGCTGGACACTAGTCTTTCGACAGGAAATGGTCCCTGCTACCCAGTCTCAAAATTTATATTTCCAAGAGGTATTAACGGTAGCACGTTTCCCCCACCCTTAGAAACCTATCTTTGGTCATCTTATTGTAATAAGAGGCATGTCTCTTTCTGGCCTTCTTGAAATTCTGGTTCGCCAAAACCCATCCAATATGGGGCTTCCTTTAGGGCTCCTCCACATATTTATAAGAGGAAACCACCTGTTCAGTAGTCGCCTAGTCATTCCAGAATCTCAATAAGGCGTCCAAGGGTACTTTGATAGGTCGCCAACACACAAAAGTCACTGATGGCAATCCGGTGGAACAGTGTGGAACCTTTCGATAAGCGAATGCAATCATCACATATATCGGGTTTTCCCTGAGCGAGCTTGAATAGCATGGGCATTAGAGTCCCGGTAAAGCGCTCAATTTGCCCATTCGATTGAGGGTGATATGAACTTGTGTATAGTTGACTGGTGGGGAAGCTCCAGAAGACTTCTTCCATCAACTTCCCTCTAAACTGTGAAATATTATCTGTTAATATCTGTCTGGGAAATCCCAGCCTTGTATCCCAGCCTTAAAAAGTCCCTCATCAGTGCTTGTGCCACCTTATTATAGTGGTTGGTTGAGAGCGGTATCGCCCTTCTCCCCTCCCCCCCCCCCCCCCACATTGAGCAAATGTCTACCATAGTTAGGATATATTTGTTCCTCTTCCTCGGTAGAGACCCTACAATATCGATGGCAACCCATTCAAACTGTGAGATCATCGCCAGCATTTCTCCCAAAACCACGGGAGCCTTCCACTGTTTTTGTGCCACTCTCTGCCACTCAGGGCAGGATTTAACATGCCTACTCACGTTTCCAGTAATCCGTGGCCAATAGTAGCGGAAAGAAATCATCTAGGTTGTTGTCCCGACACGCATCAGTTCACTGAAGGAACTGGTGTGTCCCATATGATGAATCTAATGTCGGTAGTGCTTTGGAAAAATCAGCTGGCCATGTGGGTGCTCCTTTGCTCCGGTTCTTTGATACAGTAACCGATTCTTCATATAGTAGTGTCTAGCCTTAGGAGGATTACTACCTTTGGGCAACTTGGCAAAACAAGTCTGCAATGTAGCATCATGTTGTTGAGCAGCTCTTATTGTTCCGGGTAGAAAATTTGAGATCAACGGCGGCTGCTGATCTTCCCCTTCTGATATTGTGTCTGCATGTCCCCTAACAATCACAGACCGGCTCAGTTCTCTTAAGAACACATAACAAACTCCCAGGATTATTGAGAGCGTGGGGTCTGTTAATACTCCGCCATGTTAGTTCCAGTAACATGTTTAGATTTTATGTCCATCTGAGCAATTGGTAGGGACATTGCTATTGAACTCTTCATTGGGCGTTTTTATCTCACTTTTCACCCAGTGAGCTGCTCCTGGGTCACCAAGTGGGACGCCATGACAGCTTCAAATTGCAGTTCTATGTCATATAGACACTCTACCTGGTTTCCTTTCACATCGATTATCAGTAGGAGTTTTTCTCCCTGAGGAAATTCCCCCGTTTCTGCTATGCAAGCAACATACTGAGCATCAGTGGGTGTTTTTCCCCCAGCAGGCCTCTGTTTTATGGGTGTTGGATTTGCAATGCTTTTAAAACTACATTGACCATCCCCCTTTGCGGGCGGCGGCGGACTGTTGGCCTCCGGTTTATGTTACAGATGTTTGTCAAAATCCCCCTCCCTTACCTTTTTGTTGTTGGTTAGTTGATGGCAACTTGTATTTCCCTGTTGTCCTGCGTTTCACCTTTTCTGGGAAATTCGAAACCTTTGATCTAGGTGCATTAATCCCTCATCTGTCAATATTTAGTTTACGTGAACCAAGTGGTGTTGGTCAGGCTGCGAGAACAGCAAGTTGAAAGAGTTGTGGCAAAACAAGAACACTACGCAGGAAGCCAATGAAGATTAATAAACTAACACATAACTGGTGTCGTGAGCCGCTACACGCTGTGGTATGTGCTGAGGGGAGGATCCGAGCACTTATGGACTGAATGGTTAGATGTGCAATGAGGATGATCTGTCGACTAACTAACTAACTAACTAACTAACTAACTAACTAACTAATAACTAACTAACTAACTAACTAACTAAGTAACTAAGTAACTAAGTAACTAACTAAGTAACTAAGTAACTAACTAAGTAACTAACTAACTAACTAACTAACTACCTAACCAACTAAATATTGTCTAAAGATTGCTACGAGATATTGCTACGAGAAATTACATTTCTCAAATCGTTCGATATGCGACCTACCCCATTCAAATTCAGCATTGCAAAGTCAAACTCAAGTCGTCCCAGAAAGCTTTAAAAAAAATCCTGGATGTGGCTTTGTTGCCATTCATCCAAATTGCATGGGTGGACAAAACCCAGCCAAATTTCTAGATTCGGTTGTCACCTTAAATAAGCCCCTCTCTCTCTCTCTCTCTCTCTCTCTCTCTCTCTCTCTCTCTCTCTCTCTCTCTCTCTCTCTCTCTCCCTCTCTCTCTCTCTCTCTCTCTCTCTCTCTATATATATATATATATATATATATATATATATATATATATATATATATTACGTTAAACGTATTTGTTATGTGTAAAGGAAGAGGTGCGTCACACAGACTACGTCACAACAGCTACCTGGTCCCACTCCCAAAGCTAGGTAAGATTCACTCTAGACTAATAGATACCGAATCATAACCCTGCAAAACACCTTTGATGAAGCCCTCGAAAATATGTAGCACACAGGCTCCAGCGACATTTGGAAAATCGTAATCTGCTTCCCAAAAGGACTCGGGAGTTACCGGCCTGAGAAGGACATCTGATTCAATGCAGTAACTTTTGCATTTGATGTCTTTGAGGGCTTCCGGGATAAACAAGAGACAATGACGGTAGTTCTTGACATGGAGGATGAGTATAACAGAGTCAGGTATGATCATTTCATATACACTCTGTTGGATAATCTACCCTTGCCTTGTCAGATAGGATACGGCAGTCCTTTTTGAGCGTAAGGTTGCACTGCGAATAGATTCCAGGACTTCTGACCCCTGTATACACCTGGTTTGCCACAGGGATCTGCCATGTTTGCAGTGCTCTTTAATGTCTACAGCTCCAAAACAGCTCCTAAAAGCTTTTGGAATTCATCATGACACTTGGGAGACTGCTGCCAAAGACCGTATATCGTGGCGTACATCATTGCGCAAAGGTGCAGTCACTTGTTAAGCAACCAGGACTGCAAGAGCTGTAAAGAAAAGGCTGGACAGAAAAACCACTGCAGGAGATCCACCTCCTGGAACGTCAAGAATTTTTTGCCCACATTGTCAAAGAACATTTCGAATCAAGATAAGCCTTATCAGCCTATCTCAGAACTCATGGCTTCATACTTCCAACCTCACTGGGTGAAATGAATGGCCATCACCATTCTTGATGGACAAACAACAATGTCTACACCAGCAAAGTCGCAGCTGTTAAGACACCAGGTGTTGGTCTAATCTTGACATTTGCAGATGATGTGCTGGTGTACAGACAATGCAGAAACAGGGGCAGTTTGACTGAAGACGTACAGTTGCTAGTAAACAGGTTGGCGGAGTGGTGAAGGGGCACAGGAGCCGCTATAAACCCAGACAAGGCATCGTTGTGTGGTACTCCCTGGATAACCGGGTTGTGAAGGCATATGTTCCATGCATTATATTGAATGTTTGTCCTTTTAGTCGAGATAGTAAATTGAAATACTTGAGTATTACTTTTGACAGGTGTATGTCTTTTAAGGATCATGTGGAGGCTTTGGTGGTGAAAGCTGGTAGGGGACTTAATGCATTGAGGAAGATGGCAGCGACCATTGTAGAGTAGATGATGCTTTAAGGTTCTTTCAGCAGTTATTCATTTATGCCATTGAGTATGGTTTGGGGCTGCTGATAGTATCAAAGAGCCAGCTTGAAAGGTTGGAGCGCATACATAATGCTGCCATGAAGGTGATCCTTAGGTGCACAAAGGACACACCAATTATATGCATGAGGCATATCCTGGCGCTACCAACAATGGCGGATAGGCATAGTATCCTTCAAAACAAATTGTACCTGAGAGTTGCTGCAGATAGGGATTATTCCCTTATGAAGCCATGGGTATAGTCAAAGGTTATAGACTAAGACGAGGCAGGTCCAGGATGGCACAGGCAGAAATATCTATACGTCAGGTGTGTGATCTAGAGACCATCAATCGTGAAAGAGAGTGGGTTGAAGTTACGGAAGACATGACGGACTGGCACAATGTAATAGTAACACTGAGTCGCGCGTGCATAGAATGGGCAGCGTTCCATACAGTGTTTGAGGTGCAACAACTGATCCTGAGTAACACACATCAAGGTGACATTGTGATCTATACTGATGGGTCAGTGATGAGAAATAGACGGAGTGGTTGGGGTTTTATTGCGAAGGTTGATGGACGATTCTTAAAACAAGAGAGTCTGGCATATAAGGCTACGACCTCCAGTATGAGATTGGAGGTGAAATCAGTCTCAGCGGCATTCCGTTGGTTAGAGAAGACTACTGCAACACACGGTGTATTCATTACAGACTCAAGAAGTATGGTAGTAAGGTGGAGAAAGGAATGTTTTTCTGTGGCTTGCCAAAGTGTTATTATTTATGTATAATTAAGTATTATTGTTCATGTCACCGAGATTCTTTATATATATATATATATATATATATATATATATATATATATATATATATATATATATATATATATATATATATAGCTGAAAGATGCTGGTGTTGACAGCAATATCATGAAACAGGATGGAAACGCGGGAAATATATATATATATATATATATATATATATATATATATATATATATATATATATATATATATATATATATATATATATATATATATATTCCCCCGCATTTCCATCCTGTTTCAGGATATTGCGGTCAATACCAGCATCTTTCAGCTGTATGATGATTCCTAGACTAGGTTACACTCATCAGCACGCCACGACTTTTTGAGCGACCGGCTCCATACTCTCATACGTCACTGGCGCCACTCGAACCACTTCTCATTCTCGTGCGCTCACGTCAACCACGAGAGTATTCGGGTTAACGGAGAAAGCTGCTAACCCCTCGGCCAGGGAGCCAGCATAGACAATAACTTTATGAAGGGAAAATCCCAACTGCACCTCCCGGCGGTAGAGGACTGGAAACACACTACGGTGTGGCTAACACAGCTCTGGGGACCGAGTATCCACCGGAATAAGTGGACAACTCTGCAGCTGAGCAGAGCAGGGCACTCACTTGTCCTTACAGTCGGAAATGGCTGTCAAAGGTAAAAGACCACCATGTGGATGTGGAAGGCAAGGGGAAACCACCACATTATCTTCCCAAGACTTCATGGCAAAATATATATCAGAGTTAGTGAACGATGTTAATGGCTGTCTTAGGACATCCTCGTCCAGTAGGGACAGTCATGAGCCACAGGTAACACCAGACCGTCATCTAGCTACTGATGGCAAAATCATAAATAAAATAAATAAATTTAGAGTAGGAACGTGGAATATTAGGACATTAAATGAGCTAGGAAAGTTTAACATTGTTTTCAGAGAAATGGATAGCATGAAAATGAATATACTAGGCGTTAGTGAGATGAAATGGAAGGGGTCGGACAAAAATATAGCTGGCAACCACACAATAATTTATTCTGGAGGGGATACACATGAAAAAGGTGTAGGAATAATACTTGACGAAAAAACAGCCAACTCACTTAATGGATACTGGTATATTTCAGATAGAGTTATTTTGGTCAAAATCAAAGGCAAACCAATAGATATAAATATTATACAAGTATATGCACCAACAACAAGCAGTAGTGATGAAGAAATACAACACTTTTACAACGAAATAGAAATGGCGATGGCTCAAATTGGATCACAGTAAATAAAAATAATACTTGGAGATTTTAATGCAAAAGTAGGAAAGGGGAAAATGGAGGATGTAGTGGGGAATTATGGCTTAGGTACAAGAAATGAAAGAGAGGAAAAGCTAATAGAATGGGCAAATATCAATGATATGATAATTGGAAAAACGTGGTTTAAACACCATAAAAGACGACTATACACATGGAAAAGCCCTAATCAGAAAATTTGCAACCAAATTGACTACATACTAATTAATAAAAGATTTAGAAATGCTCTAATTAATGTAAAAACAATGCCTGGCGCCGACTGTAATAGTGATCATGTACCACTATGTGGACAAATAAAAGTAAGATTAAAGAGAGGGAAAAATGGTTAGGAACATGAGACTTAATAAAGAGGTTCTTAAAGTAGATAAAGAAATTCAAGAACAATACATAGTGACTGTGAAAAATAGGTACAATGCAATAGCTAAAATACAGAGTATAAATGAACAATCCGAAATGTTAAGGGACTCCATTCATCAAACTAGCAAAGCAATATTACCGGAGAGAAGTCAAATAGCTAAGAAAAAATGGATGAATGAAGAAATCTTAATGCTGATGAACAAAATAAATCAGAGTAAAAATGACAAACAAAAATACGCTAAGAGAAATAAATAAATAAACGATAAATGTTGGAAGGCACAAGAAAGTTGGTTAAATGAGCAGTGCAAAAAATTTAAATTAAATGCCATTAGAGAAACAAAAAATATGCACAGACAAATAAGTGAGCTCACGGGAAGAAAAATAAGAATAAATAAAGGGTGTTTGAAATCAACAGAAAGATATTATTGGAAGAAGGTGCTATAATGAAGAGGTGGAATGAGTATATAAGAGAATTATATGATGGGGAAAGGGAAGAATTAACAGAAGAAAGTAGCTTAGAAGGTCCACCTATTCTCAGAGAAGAAGTCGCTGACGCTATGAAATATATGAAGAAAGGAAAAACAGCTGGACCAGATGAAATCACAATAGAAGAATTAGAAGTATTGGGAGAATTTGGAGTAGATATATTAACCAAAAGGTTAAATGATATTTACAGCAGTGGATATTTATCCACTGATATGCTGAAATCTATATTTATAGCTATACCAAAAAGACCAGGAGCAATTGAATGTGAAGATTTTTGTACAATTAACCTCATGAACCATATCACTAAGCTTCTGATCAGAATCATAATGAGAAGAACCAGAAAGAAAATAAAAATGGAAATTAGTAGAGAACAGTGTGGATTTGTGAAGGGAAAGGGCACAAACAATGCAATATATATATATATATATATATATATATATATATATATATATATATATATATATATATATATATATATATATATATATATATATATATATATATATATATATATATATTACGGACACTAATAGAAAGGTCAATAGAGAAACAGAAAGACATATATTTATGCTTCATAGATTATACTAAGGCATTTGATAAAGTAAAACATGATGAACTGATTAAACTTTTGGAAGATATCAACATTGATGGGAAAGATTTAAGAATAATAAAGAATATTTACTGGAACCAAGTAGCAGCAATTAAAATGGGAAATTAAAGAGGGTAGTTACGAACACATAAAGCTAGGAGTACGACAGGGGTGTGTCTTGTCACCAGATCTCTTCTCCCTATATAGCGAAGTAATAATGAGAGAGATCAAAGAGATGCCAGCAATACTAGTTGGAGGTTATAATATAAATAATATACGCTATGCAGATGACAAAGTATTGGTGCCAGATAAATCAACAGACCTACAACAATTATTGTTTTATTTTTTGATTGATTGATTGATTTAGGAACCGACATCACAGCATTCGGGACATTCCCATAAGCGCTCCGTCCCCATCCTCAGCAGCCAGCGAAGAGTTCCAACACTAATAGTCCCAGTAGCAATCTGATTATATGTCCGTCTCACCTTTCCTCTGAGCGTCGAGCGTCGGCCAGATCCCCTCGTCACACCTCGCTGTCTCATTCTTGCCAGACCATGGTGATCCATTTGCTCCTCCGAGGTGTACACGTGCTCCCACAAGGCCGCAACTACGTCTGCCTTGTCATGCATCAATACTCCACCAAGTTTTGCCGAGCCAGCCAATCTGTCCGCCTGTTCATTCCCCAACACACTGTATTTTTTCAGACAATTTTGTTTAGACTATTTTTTTTGGACAATTGTTGGACACTGTAGTAACAGAGTACAAGGAAAGTACTCTCCTTGAATATCAAGAGAACAGTAACAATGGTGATATCAAAGAAAATGGTGACACCAAAATGTGACATAGTAATAGAAGGAAAAATTCTTAACCAAGTGAATAATTTTAGATACCTAGGGACATTTATAACATCAGATGGAAGATGTACAGCAGAGATTAAGATCAGAATAGGGCAAGCAAAGGCCGCATTTCAATAGGTCACTATCACTGAGTGTAAGAAAGAGAGTGCTGAAATGCTATGTAGAACCAATTTTGCTGTATGGCAGTGAATCTTGGAATGTAATTGAACAAATTAAGAACAAATTAGAAGCAACAGAGATGTGGTTCGTGAGACGAATGTTGCGAATTCCTTGGACTGCCAGAGTATCTAACAACTTCTGTCTGAAACAGGCTAATGAAACTAGAACACTATTTACAACAATAAGAAAGAGACAAACAGTTTTCTTTGGTCATGTAGTGAGAAGAGAGGCATTGGAGTACACCGTGACAACTGGAAGGATCGAAGGGAAGAGAGGCAGAGGTAGACCAAGAGAAATGATGCTGGATGGATTGAGACGGTGGCACGGAGAGAGGATTATCAGCAACAGAGTTGATCCAGAAAACCAAAGACCGAGATAAGTGGAGAGCCATGCACGCCTACGCCAGCTGGCAGGGCACTTGATGATGATGATGATGATATATATATATATATATATATATATATATATATATATATATATATATATATATATATATATATATATATATATATATACATACATCGTGTATTTAATGTGGTTTAATTTTTGCCTTCTCATTCATGGAAGGTTGGCGACTGATTATTTTATATTTGACTTTCACTTCTGTTGTCCAGGGGTAACTCACATATGGCTTAACAATTATTAATCTGTGTATACACATTACGTGACGGATGACAGCACTCCACAAGGAATGGAACATTACAGCAATACCGTTTTGATACATTGCAATTTCTCCACGACACTATGAACACGTCGATATCATATTAA
Organism: Cepaea nemoralis; assembly: GCA_014155875.1. NCBI lineage: Eukaryota > Metazoa > Mollusca > Gastropoda > Stylommatophora > Helicidae > Cepaea > Cepaea nemoralis. The sequence continues at coordinate 136,474 of JACEFZ010028221.1, forward strand.
ATTAATATCAACAGTATACTTACAACCGACATCTGCATTCAAACTCTGTCGACATCGGCTCTCTCAAATAACATCTGCATTCACACTAAAAGTAGTTGCAAGGTGAGGTTCTGCTTTAGCCATTATTCGGCTTCAACCGGTCCGACCCCGAACTCAGTCCAAAATTGAATGACGATTTGGAGCAAACGCTGTCTCCTGCTCAGCGACTCGCTTTGCTATATTCATGCAACGAGTGAATCTGTGAACTGGGTCGATCTTAATGCTGAATTGCGTGAAGCCCTGACTATATGCAAGTCTATGGTATCATTGACATATGCAAAATCAGTACTTGAGGCGCTCCACTCTGAGAAATTGCCAGTACAACGGTGTCTGGTACACTACGATCTGAACAAGGCAGCCCTGGATACCATCTCAGTGTGGAGTACCTGGAAATGAGCGAGCTGACCGATTAGGTAATAAAGAAGCAATATAAGAACCACTTGATGTGCCTGTTATACACCACCAAAATAAAATAATGACCAGATCAATCAGATAGCCACCAAGACCAGCTGAAAATGATTGTCACGTTATGGGCAGAGCAGAACAGATCAATATTCTTTGCATCGGAAGAGGACACAAGAGATTACACAACCATATGCATACACAATTCAAGATTGGCGAATCAGCCATGTGCACACGGGGATTGGCACCGCAGACAGCATATCACATACTCCAGGACAGTTATAGACAAACCTCCAGCTACAGAAAGAAGAAACAGAAGAAAGTAACCAACAATCTTTACCGAGTTTCTTGGTTTCTGAAATTTCCTACATTGTATTGATCCCCATGTATGTCTCTTGAATTTCACCTTATTTTACTGGAGCCACATTGTGATCTTAATCTCCATCTTCACCTCTAAACAATTTAAATGATGTATAATTATCTACATTTCATTGTTAATACAATCACGGCCGATGTGGTTTCCTGTAATTTAGTCTTGTTATATCCATGTTCCTTATGTATTCGTTTATTTAGGAAAACCATCCGCCTATGATATGTTGAATAGCTAGCTAAAAAATCGGTGAACACGTATGATTGTTTATTTATAACCCTTAGTCCGTGTGTAACGTGACCGTGGTCGTTACCCAGCCGACGTATCACTGTTACTGTGTATACTGACCCTTGGGGTTAGACAGGTATATACACTTGACCTACCCACCCTGCACTGACCACCTCACAAGTATTACAAGTATTTTCAGTCTACAAGGTCCCTATCAGATTCGGGACTCCCTCTATCCTCCCCTCACTACCTTGGGACCATTACCCTTAGGAACTCATCCATAATGTCACACATAGATTTCAGCAAAGACACGGTAACCAAAAATGAGAAGTTTATTATACACTAGAGTTCCGAGCAGAATGCCTGATAGAAAGGATGTCTATTTACAATCTAGATAACAGAAGATATTAAAGTAAGAAGATGATCCTGTGATCATCATAAGGCACTAGAAGATCCGTTGTGTGTATCTGTCGAGTCGGTCTCTGAGACTCAACGGGCTCTCTCCAATCACTGCTGTATGAAAACTTGTGGACTCTCCCAGCCTCAATCAAGTCCCCGGTGAAGATGAAATGAGATTGGCCATTTTGAAACTCTTTGAGTGGACTGGACTATCACCATAGATAATTACATAAATGTCACTCACTGACGTACTGATCACTGGCTTTCATAAATAGTCTGGCTGGGGCGACCCTCTGGCATGAGGCGTCCCCTGGTGACCATCACTAAATTCTGCATCCATATTAGACCTTATCATTTCAACAACAGTTCAATTGTCTGGGTAACCCTGACTGGGTCGTATAAGTTCTCATAACTCTAATCGACTGTAGCAGATAAGTGTCAGAGTAGGTTGTCGAGCATCATGACCTGCCTGACTCAAACTGAGTCTGGTCACATAGAATGGTGGCAATTTTGATGATTCAGGTATACACAAGCAAGTAAGTCTCAATAGACGATCACTCTGTTAGATCAAATCGTGATCTGGCAATGTGATAATTGTCGGACGTCACCTCAACGGGTGATCAACAATGTACTTCAGAATGTACTATCTGGTATGCATAAGGTAGGGTTATTTTCAACGAAGACGATGGTATTGACATGCTCCCAGAGCCATGACTTCACCCAAGCCTGGGCAGTCTCCCTGGAATGAGCGTGTAGCCAAATCGTTCCATCTAATATCAGCTTCGTTGGTACTATATAGAAGGTAGACCTGCAAGGAGAGTGGTAGGTGAGAGCATTCGGCACCAACACTGACCTACATGCACAACATCAAAACAACATGCCTTCAGCTAATTAATAACATATCTTAAAAAGGTTACGGGATCTTCTCTATCAAGAAAGATGCTTCAGGCATGTGCATGATTCCGTTGTCAGGTTGCATCTTGAATTGCTCGTCTGAGAGGCACGGTTCCAAGAAGTACTGGTCTGGTCGTCTAGCACTTCCTGGTACCTCTATCTCTGTTTCTCCTATTGCTTCACTAAGTACATTTCCTAAATCTACTTTACAGGTAGAAAATATCTCTCCGGTAGAGTGGTCCGTCTGGACAACTCCCCATCATTGTCAACATAATCATTCTCATTAATTAATTAATCAAACAATTAATTAATAATTCAATAAATGAGTTAATCAATCCATCAGTTTCTCACCTGGGATCTCCTTCCCATACCATGGAGAAACCCTCCTTGATAATCCCTCTGTTCCAGAGGGCAAGAAGTCTCATTATTATACATGTGTTTTCCACGCCATGTCGAAGGTGTGATTTCAATCACCGTTCCATTACCCCGTAGATTAGCCGTAGGCAAAGCCTGAACGGAGCAACAGGCCTGGTTTGCCAGTCATATTAACTTTCGAATGCAAAACTCTCATATCCCATATTTCCCTTTGTCTCTCTAAGTATCCAAACATCTTCTCCCTCACCAGCCTAACCCTCGGGTAGGTATCCCCAGACCATAAGGATAGGGCATAGGAAAGTGTAGAAAGAGTATATCACCGATCGTTCCCCCCAAAATCCCGACGTAAACGCACAAGCATCTCGCGCCGACTCACATGGTCCCACAATACGTCGTTCACTTTCGTATCGCACGGTACCATATAATATATACGCCACGATAGCACAATACATATTTCACCACCACAATATCACTGACAAAATTATCAGCACATTTTCCTGGAATGACACCACCACTATTTCGTCGTAATTAAAATAGCAGCACCAACCGAAAGAATACACATCACCACATTATCAGCACAAAATAGCAGCACCACTTCTTTGAAAGAATTCTTCACTACATCAGCCTTATTGATTAATCTATAATCATAAGTAACATAATACATGCTGAACTGAATATTAATCTGTCCTCAGAAAGGGACCCTAGGTAATAGCAGTAAAAAAGTTAACAACAATTGTAATATTCCTCTAAATAACTGTGAGTTCTTAAAACACACACACTTTATATCGGTCTCATAATCTTTGTCTATGTTAAAGGACTTCTTCTTCTTCTTCTTCTTCTTCTTCTTCTTCTTCTTCTTCTTCTTCTTCTTCTTCTTCTTCTTCTTCTTCTTCTTCTTCTTCTTCTTCTTCTTCTTCTTCTTCTTCTTCTTCTTCTTCTTCTTCTTCTTCTTCTTCTTCTTCTTCTTCTTCTTCTTCTTCTTCTTCTTTGCGTTCATCCGGAGTGGGTTTTCTTTTCTCCCAGATGTGATTGCGGTGTGTCTCTTTAGGCATCCTTGGGCCGAAACTATTAGGCCAACACATCCGACTTTTAGCGTGCATTTTTTACAGGTTAGCATCCCACAATAGCGAAATAAACAAAAAGCCCCAGTTTTCCGTACAGTATCGATCACCCGATCTATTAAATATTCATGAGTCGCCGCACTTTCAGCATAATTAGCTGTGTTTCCATCCGACCATCATGTGCCATGCCGGTAAGCGTGGGTGGTCATGTTCTGCTATCTCACTCGATCACCAGAGTCGTGGATCAGCTCCGTGTTCCTGTCTCGACCATGCTGCGTTTCCAAGTCATCCAGGTATTTACTTTATCGGTCTTCCCCTTTAGCGGTGTTTACAATCGCGTAATTCTCTTTATCAAGACTCAAAAAGAATTAAACATGTTATTACCTTATACCAGAAGCCTTTACCAAGTTCCGCCATGATTACTATCGGGTTCAGGACTATCCCCTTATAGACAATATGGGCTGCTGTTCGAGCGTTAGCTCTTCTGGATGGATTGAGTGAAACTGCCCACAAAATGACCAGTTGCTGAATTGTGTACTAATCTCGATACACCAAGAAGTTGTGTATCTCGGAGAAATTCACTTTCTGCGTGGATCATGGATTCTATCCACGTGGAAATCATTCCTAGTCAGTTCACATGGTGTTTTAGTGCACAAAGCTAACTCAATCTTTCGACTCGAGTAAGTTCGGGAACATTCTCGACCTGTCAATCTAGCCGACTTTCCCCTAGTTAAAATTAACTCGAAATCTAAACACTCCGCGAAGCTCCTCCTACGGGAATTCCTTTCCGCGAAGACCAGCGTGTTTGGGCAACTTGTGACACAGTGTATACCCGTGATCTCTTAATTAATACCTCATGTTATCTGATCGTATATTGGCGTTTATGTCAACCAAAACATTTATTTTTTATCGCCGTGTATTTCGTATAGTCAACCTCATAAACCATGTCAAAAATCTTCCACTCAAAATTATAATGATATTTATCATGAATTTGTCGAAATAAAAGGTACAGATAATGCAACATATACGTTAAAAACAATATTAGAGAGATCAATAGATGCACAGAAAGACATATACCTGTGCTAGATTATAATAAAGTATTTGATAAATTTAAGCAAGATAGAATTATCAAAATATTGGACCTGGGAGATCAGCGGGAGAAGAGGCAGAGGTAGACCAAGAGACATGGTGCTGGTTGGACTGAGGCAGTGGCAGGAAAGGATATCATTAGCAGAGTTGATCCAGAGCGCCAGTGACCGAGATCTGTGGTCAGGAATGAAGACCTATGCCAACTGGCAAGGCACATGATGATGATAGTGCTTTAATTTTCAAGTAAAATATCTCCTCAACAGTTTCGATCCATTTGCTAGTGTACAACACTGACCCATGTTAACTTTTCCTTCTGTGGTTCTAAATGTTGCTGTTATTATTCTTGAATTCATTGCTTCCCGTTCTAATTATGCCGCTTTCAGTGTGTGTGTATGTGTGTGTGTGTGTGTGTGGGGGGGGGGGGGGGTATTCTCCTTTGAGGTGTATTCTCCTCTGCATGGCATGACAACAGCACTGTTTCATAGTAGCTTACAAGCGATTTGCCTGCTCTTTTCAATCTTGTTTCTCACAATTCTGAACTATAAACTATAAATACATATTTCATTTCCTCCTACCACCTTTGCCGTAATTTCCAAATCACACATAATTTTAACATTTCACTTGCTATCTTTGAGATTGTCCTAAGTGTCAAATGTCTTCACAAATCAAGTGGAGTGGCCAGTTCCATTAGTTTCCTTCCCAGAAATCCTCTGAAAATTATTACAATTGTCTGGTAGCCATTTTTATGAGGTTTCGTCAATCCTAGAGCCGTAATCAAATTATATACGCATGGTCAGATTAAGTGAAAGATCAGTATGATATTCAAAATAATAATGAAGGACCATCACTTTTGCAGATCGAAGTTCAGAATTCACCTAACCATCTAAAAATTGGCAAGACCCCTGACCCAGACAACATCACAGGAGAAATTATCAATGCTGTTGAAGAATATGGAATAAACCAGGTCACCTTTTCCTGAACACAATATATGATAGTGGTTCTGAATTATGTAATTCTATATTTATTCAATCCCAAACAAAGCAAGAGCCTTGGAATGTGATCAACAGCGAACAGTGAGTAAAATGAGCCACATCACGAAGAATTTGCTGAGAATCATCAAGCAAAGAGTTAGGAACAAAATATAACTCGAAATAGGATAAGAACAATGTGGTTTTCATAAATGCTGTGTATTTGCTGAGAGAATTAATTGAGCGTTCTTTAGAAGTAATAAAGACTTACATCATTGCGTTATTGACTACTCAAAGGCTTTCGGTAAAGTTAAATGATGAAGATACTTACAGATCTACAAATTGATAGGAAAGACCTTATACTTACAACAACAAAGAACATTTATTGGAAACAAAACGCTGCCCTAAAGATTTAAGATGAAGTAGGTTAATATCAGCATATTTAAAGAGGTGTGTGATAGGGATGTGTCTCTAAATCTTTCTTTCCTATACAGTGAACATATTTTTTTTTTTTATTAAAGAAATTTAGAAGATATGAAAGGAATCACCATTGTGTGACATAATATCAATACTGTAAGAAGACACAGATTATGGTCGTCACTCCATCCATCCACCCATCAATCCATTCATCCATCCATCCATCCATCCATTCATCCATCCAATCATCCATCCATCCATCCACCCACTCACCCATCCATCCATTCATCCATCCATCCATCCATCCATCCATCCAACCAACCATCCATCCATCTATTATGTGCCATGCCGATAAGTTGGACGGTCATGTTTTACCATCTCACTCGATCAACAGATTCGTGGATAAGCTCCGTGTTTCTGTCTCGACCATGCTACGTGGCCAGGCCATCCAGGTATTTACTTCTCGGTCTTCCCGTTGGTCTATTCCCTTCGATCTTGCCAGTTGTCACCAAGTTCTCTAATTTATTTCTTTTCATAACGTGCCAAAAATATGTTGACTGTCTACGTCTAATGTCTCTAATCAGTTTACGATCTTCATTTGTTTCTTGAAGGACTTGTTCATTGGTTTTTCTGTCTGTCCATGGTATTATTTGAATTTTCCTCAGAAACCACATTTCCACAGCCAGCAGATGTTTTTCAGCTTGTCTGCTCATTGTCCACGCTTCACATCCAGACAAAAGTACAGGTTCTACAATGTAGCATGTCAACATTCTTTTTCTCGTTTCAATTGTTCTTTTTATTGGTCAGTATGTTCTTCATTTTGTAAAAGGCTTCCTTCGCAATGGCAATTCTTTTTCTAATCTTTAATCATTTAAAGGCAGGCGGAAATGTGGTGTCTGATGAAAATGGAAAGAATACAATGGACAGACAGAAAAACGAATGAATAAGTCCTACAACCAAACAAATGAATACAGTGAACTGATTAGATAAATTAGGCGTAGACAGTCAACATATTTTGGACACGCTATGAGGAGAAATAAATTAGAGTACTTGGTGACAACTGGCAATACTGAGAGGAAAGGGGACGGTCAATGCAGTGAAGTAAATATTTGGATAGCTTTGCCACATGGTATGGTCGAGACAGGAACGCGGAGCAACTCTGATGATCTTGTGAGAAGGCGAAACGCGACTGCCCATGCGTATCGGCATAGCGCATGATGATGATGACAGCTGTAATGATAGGGAGGATAATAATCATGCCGCATTGGGGTTTGAACCGGGACCACTGTCTAGACAAGTACGGACACAAACCACGATACTATCGCAACTCTTAGTATGTGGGTAAACATCGTTAATACTCTTGTTTCAATTTCAAAGTTCAAAGGAATCTCCGTGGAGAAGTGGTCAAGCCGTTTGACTCGGGCTCCGAAGGTTGTGGGTTCGATTCCGGGCCGCGTCCTTCGGTTCACGAGTGAAATTTTTCGTAGACTCCTGTGGGTCGTCGCTAGAGCTACGGAGTTCGTGCTTTGTGCGACGCTTTCCGCGCTGAGGAAAAAGGCCAAGCCATACGGGATAAAACCCAGTGCAATGTAGTCGACCCTGTCGACATTTAAGCGATTTTTTTTTTCAATTAAAGAAAAGGCAGCTGCACTTTCTAAAAATAAAATACCGTAGTGACTGAGACATCCGCGTGATCAAAGGGCGGCAAACTATGCATACAAATGTGATATTAGGAGTTTAAGTGTGTCACACCTCCGGGTCGTCCCAGGAACGATGAAGGGTAAACTTTCCAGGCCGGATATCCTGGACACATGAAGTCAGCGCAGTTGATCGACGGTGTTACCTGGAAAGTGTTTGCGATAAACATCAACAACAACAAGGAACCTGGACATAAGTGTCGGGAGTCTTACTGGCGGACCAGGCTTTTCACACGTCAGACATACCGACAGATGTTACAGGAATAATTAATAATTTCCGAACTTAACATATACTGGTCTTCATTATCAATGTAAGAGAATTTCAGGCCGCAGGGTAGGGAGGAGGTGTATGTCTGTCAAATATGGACAAAGACATTTTGCAGCGTATACTGATTACAGTGAATAAGGAAATAAATTTATTAATATAAATACAACAGGAGCAGTGGATAAGAATGAGACAAATATAAAGAAAAGAACTGCGAAAGAAAGACATTGTTAAAGAAAGAAAGAATTATATAAACAAGGAAATCTATATATATATATATATATATATATATATATATATATATATATATATATATATATATATATATATATATATATATATATATATATATATATATATATATATATATATATATATATAAATCGTTGTATGTATGTATGTATGTATGGATGTATGTGGATCCGTACTTTATGCGTTCGCGAACGGTCCATCCGATTGAGATGAAATTTTCTACACGTTTTCCTTTCATTCCTGTGCAACCAACTGTCATAGATTTATCGATCAACTATCAGCTATTACCTTCCTAAAATTTAATTTTGTAATTACATGACTGAACATAAGAAAATATAAAAAATATTTAAAAAAGGGACATAACTTTTAGTAGCATTGTTATATCTTAAGTTAAGTCCCCTGGCTATAGATATCTATATGAATTAAATGAGATGCTCCCCACCAGGGACTGGGTGCAGCCGGGCCAGGTCAGACAGACAGATAGACAGACAGACTGACAGACAGACAGATACTCGGGAACGGGAGCTTATATGACTACAAGTTTACTTTAGATAGATCTCTTCCAATCATATTTTCTATCTATTCTTCTATTCTATCTATATTTTTAACGGGAACGGGCCGAACATACATAGACAGACAGACAGACAGACAGACAGACAGACAGACAGACAGACAGACAGACAAACAAACAGACAGACAGACAGACAGACAGACAGACAGATCGGGAACGGGAGCTTATATGACTACTTATATGAATTAAATGAGATGCTCCCCACCAGGGCCTGGGCGAAGTCGGGCCGGGTCGGACAGACACACAGACAGACAGACAGATAGTCTGGAACGGGAGCTTATATGACTACTTATATGAATTAAATGAGATGCTCCCAACCAGGAGCTGGGCGAAGCCGGGCCGGGTCAGGCAGACAGACAGACAGACAGACAGACAGACAGACAGACAGACAGACAGACAGACAGACAGATACATAGATAGATACATAGATAGATACATAGATCCCCGCCAGAGCCTGGGCGAAGCCGGGCCTGGCAGCTAGTCTTAATATATAAATTAGGATGTATGTATGTAAATATATATGTATGTCCTTTATACGTTCGCGAACGGTCCATCCGTTTGAGATGAAATTTTCTACACGTCTTCCTTTCATTCCAGCAGCTGCCAACTGTCGTATTTTTTTTTCTTCTTCCTCCTCCTCCCTCCTCCCCCTCCCAAAATACGTACGTAAATATATGATGATGATGATGAAAGAATCCCCGAACCAAAACGCTAGGGAAAGCGAAGAAAATGACGTGACTACACAGAATCGTCACACGGCAATCATCATCATCATCAAGTGCCGTGCCGGCTGGCGTAGGCGTTCATGGCTCTCCGTAGATCTCGGTCTTTGGTTTTCTGGATCAACTCTGCTGCTGATATTCCTCCATGCCACGGCAATATAAATAACAATTTATCTCTTTATGTGTAAGGAAGTTATCTACAGTCATGTAGAAGGGAAGAACAATCAATGGAAGGACCGAAATCACAGAACCTAGACGAGTATGAATTCGGAATGGCAAACTCCCTTTCTCCTCCTCTCTCCTCCTCCTCCCTCTACCTCCTCCTCCTCCCTCCTCCTAATCCCTACCTCCTCCTCCCTCCTCCTCTCTCCTTTTCCTCCCACCTCCTCGTCCCTCTACCTCCTCCCTCCTCCTCCTCTTCCTCCTCCCTCTCCCTCCTCCCGCTCCTCATCCTCCCTCCCCCTCCTCCTTCTCCCTCTTCCTTCTCCCTCCGCCTCCTCTCTCCTCTTCCTTCCTCTCCCTCCCCCTCCCTCTCCTTCCTTCTCCTCCCTCATCCTCCCTCTTCCTCCTACTCCTTTTCCCTCGTCCTCTTCCATCCTCCTCCCTCCTCCTCCTCCCTCTTCCTCCTCCGTCCTCCTCCCTCTACCTCCTCCCTCCTCCTTCTCTCCTCCTCCTCCCTCCTCCTCCCTTTTCCTCCTCCCTCTCCTCATTCTCCCTCCTCCTCCCTCTCCCTCCTCCTTCTCCCTCTTCCACCTCCCTCCTCCTACTTCATCCTTCTCCCTCCGCCTCCTCTCTCCTCCTCCTCCCTCCTCCTGCTTCCTCCTTCTCTCTCCACCCCTCCCTCCTCCTCCCTCCTCCTCCTTCTCCCTAATCCTCCTCCCTCTTTCTCTCTCCTCCTCTCTCTTTCTCCTCCTCCTCCCTCCTCCTACCGCCTCCCTCCTCCTACCTCCTCCCTCCTCCTCGTTCTTCCTCCTACTCCCTCCTCCTCCTCCTCCTCTCTCCTCCTCCCCCTCCTCCTCCCTCTTCCTCCTCGTACCTCCTCCTCCCTCCTCCTCCTCACTCCTCCTCCTATCTCCTGATCCTCCCTCCTCCTCCCTTTCCCTCCTTCCCTCCTCAATTTCCCTCCTCTTCCATCTCTCTTCTCCTTCTCCCTCTTCCTCCTCCCTCCTCCCTCTTTCTCCTCCTCTCCTTTCCTCCTCCCTCCTCCTACCGCCTCCCTCCTGCTCCCTCCTCCTCCTCCCTCCTTCTCCCTCTTCCTCCTTCTCCCTCTTTCTCCTCCTCTCCCCTCCTCCTCCCTCGTCCTACCGCCTCCCTCCTCCTCTCTCCTCCCTCCTCCTCGCTCTTCCTCTTCCTCCTTCCTCCTTCTCCCTCCTTCTCTTCTCTCCTCCTCCTCCCTCTCCCTCTTACCTCCTCCTCCCTCCTCCTACTCCATCTCCCCTCATTCCTCCCTCCTCCTCCTAATCCCTCATCCTCCCTCCTACTCCTCCCTCCTCCTCCTGTCTCCTCCTCCTCCCTTCTGCTCCCTCCTCCTCCTCCCTTCGCCTAATATGAATTAAATGATATGCTCCCCACCAGGACCTGGGCGAAGCCGGGCCGGGTCGTCGTTTTTGGGAACGGTAACGGGAGCAGGGGCAGAATATGAATTAAATAAGACGCTCCATTTACCCAAGTTAATTGTTGGGGGAAGATGTAAAGATCTTTCAAGTGCTCTTTCTAATAATAGACAGACAGACAGTAGATAGTCGGGAACGGGAACGGGTGCTTATATGACTACTTATATGAATTAAATGAAATGCTCCCCACCAGGGACTGGGCGAAGCCGGGCCGGTGCAGACAGACAGACAGACAGATAGACAGACAGACAGACAGACAAGCAGACAGACAGACAGACAGACAGACAGACAGACAGATAGATCCCCGCCAGGGACTGGACGAAGTCGGGCCGGGTCAGCTAGTAATGAATAAAAGAAAGCGTTCATTATAAAAAGACAGAAAGAAAGAAGGAAATGTTTAAAATAAAGTAAACGATACAAGCAATCAGTGACTTCTTCTTCTTCTTCTTCAGCGTTCCGAGCCATTGAAGTTCTTTGCTGTAGACACAATCTGTCTCCATTCGTCTCTCTGGTGGACCTTCTCTTGCCAGTCGTTGATTCCAAGTGCTTGTAGGTCTAAACAATCAGTGACACAGAGAAAAAAACAGAAAAACAGGGAACTATTTCTACACGAGTCACGGTGCTGCATACACAATTGTCCATGATGACTTTGGTTCTAGGAAAGTGGGTAGCAGATGAGTCCTAAGACATCTTTATGATGATCACAGACATGCACAACCAGAAATATTTTGACTCTAGAAGGAGATGCTCTAGAAGGAGATGCTCTAGAACAGTGGTTCTCAACCGGTGGGGACTCCCCCCCCCCTTAGGGGGGAATTTTAGGGTTTCCAGGGGGGAATGAAGACCATTTCAAGTTCGTGTTAATACAAGAACCGATTACTTGATATTGTTTTTCCCTTCATACTTTACAGTTATGTACGTCTCATCCTTCTAAAATTCATTTTATAAAGTAAGTAGACCCACAAATCATGTTTTATGTGGATGTCTAGACTTGTTTTAGTACATGCTATTAAAGTTACCTTCCATTGTTACGTATACTGTGTAGAGGTGGGGGATTTTTAGATAGGCAATATGAAAGGGGGGGGGGGAATGACGTTCTGAAAATACGGTGAAGGGGGCACGGGCCAAAAATGGTTGAGAACCACTGCTCTAGAAGGAGATGCTCTAGAAGGAGATGCTCTAGAAGGAGATGCTTTCCACAATCATCCTGTGACAGAGGACACAAGTTCTGGAGGCATCATTACTAACCAGAGAGTAAGTAGCAGTCGATGCGGTGGAAATATCCTTTGTCTCCGGTTAAGAAAGATTTCAAGACGCTGGGAAAGTCTTTTGGATATAAAGAGTTCTATATGTTCGCTGAAGCGAAGGGTTCCTAACCGGAAAGGGGTGAAGCTGTGACTAATGCTCGATACAGAGTTATGTTAGTGATCGAAACGTTGGGTATTTCTCTCAAAAGGCGTATTGTTGCTGCACGACAACGCCCGCCCACATATGGCTGCGCATACTGTGGATATATGCGGTGATCTGTAATTTTAGATCTTGAAACATCCAGCATACAGTACAGACTTTGCGCTATCAAACTTCCACTTGTTTGGACCCTTGAAAGATCATTTGAGGGGTCAAAGGTTTGCAGGTGACAACGAGGTAATGGAGGGGGTGTAAAACTGGTTTAAGGCTACCCGTAAAAACGTTTTCCTTCAAGGCACCAACAAGCGAATGGACAGCTGAACCAATAATATCAACTAATTTTCTGGTACTCACTACTATCAAAATGGTATTCATAAAGTTTATGTTGCTTAATGTATTGCCCTTGTATATGTCTAATTCAGGATATGTAAGTTGTGTACATGTGTGTGTGTGTGTGTGTGTGTGTGTGTGTGTGTGTGTGTGTGGGTGTGTGTGTTTGCTTGCGTGCGTGCGTGCGTGCGTGCGCGCGCGTGTGTGTGTGTGTGTGTGTGTGTGTGTGTGTGTGCGAACGTTTCATACTGACGGTCAGTCATGTTGTACAACCGCGCCCAACCGACACAAATGAGAGGGGGAAAAGTTAATTCCACAACACAGTGTACAGCCAAGCCATGAACCTGACCTGAAGTACTGCATGTGCTAGAGACATTAACGTGGGGAGTCTGAGTAGGAACTATGGTTAAATAGAAATATCTAATGGGCGAATAGTCACATATCTTTTCAATGAAGGAAAGACAGCAAATCAAGACACACACATGAAAATCCACAGCGTAGAAGGGAAATTTCGATGACCCACTTGCCAACAGCGAATTCATGTGTGTGTATGTATGTGTGTGTGTTTGTGTGTGTGTGTGCTGTGTGTGTATGTATGTATGCATGTGTGTAGGGGTGGGTGTGCGTGCGTGCGTGCGTGCGTGCGTGCGTGTGTGTGTGTGTGTGTGTGTGTGTTCGTTCGTTCGTTCGTTCGTATGCGTTTACGGAAATATTTACCAAACGTCTTTTTCTGAAAGAATGTTTAGAACACTGCGCCCTAAGATCAAGGATATTTATTTAGCTGGCTTGTCACTTACGGGAGAAATATTACCGGGGATGTCATTTTCATGCAAATTTCGTGTTAATACTTGAAAACAATAACTGATCCATGACGGGCCGGGGGAAAGATTATACCCGGCGTGTGTTTTATGGGGCGCTGGGTGTATTCTACAGGAAACACATTTCATTTGGTAGTCGTTTCCACAAACAGGGCATCAGCTACTTCTCGGACATAGCCATATGTAGCACTGGAGCAGGAACATGATGCGAAGCAACGATGGCAAAATCACATTCCTTACTGAAGTAGTAGATGTGGACTAGAGTTTTGCTTACCTACCTAGTCGGGATACATCTGAGGTAATCTTACCATCTTTGTTGGGGAAAACATTGAAAATCTGAACATTCCAAAAGATTGAATTAAAATAGAAACCATTGATATTTAAGAACCTGGTAATAAACAAGTAACAAATAGAAAAGAACATTTCGTGCTTACAGGTAGAAAGCTGTAAACACGGTGATGAAATATTCAATCCATCAGGTGCCGTCTCCACAATAAACGTTGGCAGCAGTGGATCTCCAACACTGTCCAAGACTGTCACCCTGGCTATACATTCTGTCACATTGCTGTACGTCTATCTCTGGATGCTATCTACCCACTTGTACCGTTGTCTACCCGCTTGCCTTCAACATTGCCCTCCAGTATGGTTTTTATGAGAGTGTTACGCCGGCTCCGTGGCGAAGGGAGTACGGACACAGTTCGTGATCCTACACACCCGCGTTCGAAACACAGCTGCGCTCGATTTGGCGGCAGACCGCATTGCGTTGGTTTTTTACAAACTGGTATGGGTGCCGGTCGTTCAGAAATCAATGGCAAACTACTGAACGCAAACTCGCCAAGAGATCACAACAGCAACAAGCTGGTGCTGACCTCGACGTCTTGTAAAGAATATGCAACTAACTATCTGTCTTTTAACGTGGCCGAAATATTTGACTTGCCTCATTTTTATTTCTTTCATCAACTCTCTTTTTTCCCCAGTTTTCTAGAATCTCTGTATTTGATTGTTTTTATTTCCATGAAATACGACATATTCTTCTGTATATCCACATCTCCACATTTATACGACTTTCTAATTGCTGGTTAAATGTCCAGGCTTCCGCGCCATATAGTAGTGTTGAATATACATACACTATCCAGTGCCGCCCACCGGGCGCTGGAACGCAAATTATTCCTCCCCACGTCGCTTGACGGCAGAAGTGGAAGATGATGACGATGATGATGATGATATTTATACATACCATTTGACAATTCTGATCTTTAATGCTTTGTTAATCTCTCTAGATGTTAATACTGATTTTACTCTGTTGAAAGCATTTTTGGCCATTCCTTTTGTTTTTGTTTCTGATTTCTGTTTCACTTCTGCCATCCTCTGTTATTACATGTCCAAGATATGAGCAACTTGTTACTTGTTGTTACATCTCTAAGTTTACTGTGATGTTCATTTATGACCTGTACTTTCCATTGCTAATTATCATAGTTTGTTTGTTTGTTTGTTTTTTTTTTTTTTTTTTTTTTTTTTTTGTTAACAGATTTAGTGCCAAACAAAAAGTAGGTTTGAACCAAGCAAAAAGTTTGAATCAAACAAAAATGAATGGCTGAAAATGGTGAGTAGAGGTGTGTCGGAGTTATGACTTAAAAGTTATTAATATGGTAGCAGACAAATTGTATTATTTATCAAATTAAAGGGTGCTCCTTAGGTAACACTACTGTATATAAGCCAATGGCAGATGTTGGAAGTTTAAACAATTAGAGATTAGACGATTAATCATCCCGTGGCAGTTAATCAGTTAATATCTAAGCCACATTCTGTACTATGCTTGTTTACTTGTCCCACTCTAGGTTTTGTAACTCTTGCTCGCTTTGTGATTAGTAACACGGTATCGTCAGCATATCTTACATTATTCATGGTTATTCCATTGATGTTGAGTGCAGGCAGTTCGACCTGTTTAAAAATGTTTTATGTGTATAAGTTGAATAGGCTTGGGGACAACACTCATTCCTACCGCTTTCATCTTTTTATCTCTATGGGCGACGAATAATTATTTCCATATCTAATTGACGTCACTTGTTCCTAGTACAAATTACTAATAAGTCTGGTGTCCTTTCCTTCTACTCCTATACTGTATCTTGAAGGCAATTTCCACCAGAATACCTCCTAATCTTTATCATTACTAACTATTGTTATTATTAGTATGTCATTGATTGCTTACTAATATGTCAAACTAATGTTAAGCTGGTATATCTATAAGAAAACTTTCATAATGTTTATCATTAAGGTTATTATTATTATGTCATTAATTGTTTACTAACAATGCTGTTTGGTAGTAAATCTACCAGACCAACTCCCTAATTGCTGTAATTATTATTGATATTATTAATATGATGTCATTGATTAATTACTCATCAACGAAACTACTCTATATGCAGGCGTATCTACAAAAAAAAGCCCTCAATAATTGTTGTCATTATTATTGTTATTATTATTATTATTTCATTTGGTTGTTTACTTATCAGTCAAATTACCTATACGCTGGTATATCTACTAGAGCACCTCCCTAACTGTTGTCATTAATATTGTTATTATTATGATGTCACTAATTGTTTCCCAATCAGTCCAAATACCTTGTATGCTGGTATATCCACCAGAACACCTCCTACATGTTGTCATTACTATTGTTATTATAAGTACGCCATTGACTGTTTACTAATCAGTCAAATCATCCTATATGCTAGTATACCTACCAGAATACCTCCCTATTTATTATCGTTAATACTTTTATTATTATTAAATCATTGATTGGTTACTAATCACTCACACTACCATGCATACCTCCCTAACTGTCTCTCATTATTATTGTTATTATTATTATGTCGTTGATTAATAATAATAATAATAATAATAATAATAATAATAATAGCTACAAAAATAAGGGAGGTGTACTGGAAGATTAAGAAGAACATATGTTAACTTGCAAGAACACTCGTTAACATGACAACAGTAAAAATAATAATGGCAATAATTATGGTTGTGGTATCTATTCTATTGCTATTGGCACCTTGCCGTCTTGACAGACGATAGTTTGTACTTTAAAAAGGCATAATAACTTTTATCTATGGCGGTAGCGAATGTGACTGATGAGGCCAATTCGCGCTCTAAATGTCCGTTCACAGTGGGTGCATGTGAACACGTGGTCATTTCCACCATCATGCACCATCCTACGTCTCACACGCTCGGTGTGTGACTTATCTGCAATATTTTTCTCCATTGTCTTTATTCCATTTCTGATGTTTGCCCTCCATGCAACACGTTCAGCGGCGACTTGCTCCCAATGTTCATTATCAATGCCTGTATCAATCATGTTCCGCTTACACACATCTTTGTATCGTAGTAGAGGCCGACCCCGAGATCTCTTACCCATCTGTAATTCACCAACAAGATGTCCTTTGGTATTCTACCATCATACATCCTCCTAAGATGTCCTATCCATCTAAGTCTACGAAGACTAAGCATGGAATAAACCGTCACACAACCTGATCTTTCCAATACTTCAGTATTTGTGATTTTGTCTTGCCACTTAATACCAAGAATTCTTCGCAGACACCGCATATGAAAGCTGTTTAAACGTTTCTCTTGGTGTGAGTAAGTTGTCCAGGTTTCACTGCCATAAAGAAGAGTACTAAGGACACAGGCTTGATAGACAAGGCATTTTGTTTTGGCAGTAAGCTTCCTGTTCTCCCAGACTCTTTTTCTTAACCTGTTCATTGTTGTTGCTGCCCTACCAATCCGGATGTTGATTTCCTGATCTAGGGATAATTTGCTATTTACCACAAATCCTAGAAATGTAAAATGGTCTACTATCTCCAGTTCGGCGTCGTCAATAAAGATTGATGGTACACCATGTGCACCTTGTGACACAATCGGTGTCTTCTATTTGCTAATTGTTAAAATAAATTCAGAACAAGCATTGGAGAATGCAGATAGTAGACATTGCAATTCTTCCTCAGAGTGGGACATAACTGCAGCATCATCTGCAAAAGCAACTCTCTGATCAGTACCCTCCTAATTTTGGTCTTGGCCTTCAATCTCTGAGCATTGTAGAAGCCGCCATCAATGGAAGAATCATAAACAATCTTAAATATACTGATGATACCGCAGAAAGCGAACATGATTTATGTGATATAATTTTTCACAAGCCGGAAAAGTGATGTAATTATTCTTCGTACAACAATCAACATTGACACCACAAAAGGGGATAGTTTGTTCCACTGCGGAAAATCCAACATTTTACAACAACAGACCCAGTTCGGCGAGATACCAAAAACTGGAATAGGGAAAAGGTACATAAAAAGAGGAACGACCGGAACACGGCCTGTTTACATCAACAACGCACTGGACAGAACAGATCTGAGACAGTTGATGGAATGAGAGCACCCTCCCAAACAAATAGTAAAATATAACATAATTTGATTACTAAGAGGAGGAAAGCCTCAGCCAACAAAGACATCGCAATCAGATTCTGAAACCTGTCGCCAGTGGGTTGTGAACCCATTTTATTTGAAATGAAGATAAAAAAAATAATGGTGTAAATTTACGTTTAGTCTGTGAGTTGTTTTCCCCCCAAGAAGAAGTTGGTGGTAAGCCAACGTGTTGTAGAACCATGTGGTTAGTTCTTAAGAAATTAATTTAGTGACACTAAATAATATATTCAGTTATCTTAGCCATAGATAAAATGTGCATTAAGAAAACTACAGTGAGTTTTATTTTTCCTCTAGTAAACAAATTAGTTAATATTAAGCATTATATTGAAGTTGTACATTTTATTCTTAAGTAATAAACACAATCAGTAGTGAGTTACGAGTGGTAAGTAACTTAAGATTTAAGAAAACTAGTTTACATGTGCTAACACTGGTAAGATAAATTATTGTAATGTGTAATAGTCAAGTATTTTTAATTACATGAGCACATTAGTCAAGTAGATGTTTTGACATGAGCACATGAACAAACAAGTAGTTTTCTTGTATTTACTGAACATATGAGAACCAAATAGATTCCTATGGGGATCATAATTGTGTGTGTTGGGTGAAAGCACCCATGTGGTGAGTCAAATGTATTTTAAATGTTGTAAACATGTGGAATTTATATTTGTGCCACATAATAATACTTAGTCAACTGGCATGCAAGAATGATTCGGATTTATAATGCCTGAATGGGGATTGAGTATATGACATAAATTTATGAGAGCGTGACTGTGGAGATTCATGTGTGATTTCATTATTGTTAAACAGATGCGACTTTCATTTGTGAACATATCAGTATGAATGACTAAATATCATCCAGGAAAATCTTATTATTTCTGATGAAGGATGGTAGAAAGGTGAGATTTCATTGTAAAGTCAGTGTGTTGAATCTGTGAATGTATTCTGTGTAAAGCACATACATATGCTTGATTGTCATCCATACAGATATGATTGTGTCTGAAGACTGTGTGAAATGATCATCTATACATATGAATATTATGGCTGAGAATGAGTGAATGAAGACATATGCTAAGAAGGGTATAAGCTAACAATCAATATCATGATAGAAGGCAACTTTTATGTATAATGTCCTGTCTGTCAGCAGAGAACATGTTCGGGATAACCCAATCACTAATTAACTGATTCAGTGCCGAGCGCCACTTCAGTGACAAAAGGTATCGACACTGGAGTGCAAACGCCGCTTTAGTGACAGATTCTTGATAGTTTTGTTATTTGTTTCATTTCGAGTATTTTCCTTAATTTTAATGCCCTGTAAATTACATTTTACACCGGGAGAAGGTCTGTCATTTCAAAACAGCCCACGAGAGAAAGAAAATATCTAAATTCAGAGCAAAAATTCTTCGGTAAATTGTGGTTACTTTTCTGATTTTGGAAATGGCAAAGCCTTTTGTTTTAGGTCTCGCATATTTACATTAGATAATAGTTGTAAACAATGTTAGATTATAGTTATTCTGATTTAAAGGACTTTGTGAAAGGTCCCTAAACTGATAGCACGTGGTTAATGTGGTTATTCAGTTTAAAAAAGAAATTATTTAGCAGGTCTTCAGAATGGAAAACAAAACTAACAGTGAAAGTTCGTCAACATGTTGAATTTGAATTATACTCGCAATAATGGGCCACATTCGTGTCCCTAAGTTTGCTATGCCTAACGCAAATAGGCTGAAGAATATTTAAATAATTAAATTTAAAAGAATAATAATTATAACTAAATAAAATATAGTGCGCATATTGTTTCTCAGAAGAAAACGATCAAAACCTGCCTTGAGTCTTCCTGACATTTTCCATTTTGTGTGACAATGATGCGCTCTAAAATATGATCTTTTAATTGTGTTTTATTGGTGTTATGGAGCAGCTATAGTGATATTCGTGACGAAAAGTGGTGTATTTATCATTATTCAGTAAATTTCATTGGATTATTATCAGCGATTAAGATATAGTGTCTTGGTAAGTGTAATTTTAACGTAATTGTCATCCCTGTCTTCATTTTATAAACAACATCTGTTAATATTATTGTTATTTTTCTAACTTATAGTAATAGTAGCAATAACAACGTGTTCCTTGTGCAATCGTCTTTAATTAGATACATAATACAATATATCTGCTACCATTTAAAAAACTTTTTACATGATTATTGTGACACACTCCTACTTCTACTTCTCATTTTCTGACATCAATTTATGTTTGATCCAAACCCACTTTTTATTTGGCACTGAATCAGTTAATCATTTAGTGCACTCCTCGCATGACAACACTTTGTATGATATATCACTTATGGAACCTTTATCCGGTGTTGTGCCCGAAGCACAACACAATCCATATTACACATCATGCGTACTACAAACATCTGGTTTTGTATCTTAAGCAAAACCCCATTTTTATTATTGATCACTCATGTTACAACATATGGGCTAGTGTCCTGATGAATGTAATGATAATGATGATGATGTTAAAGATATAATGATGATTATGATAATATAATGATGATGATAATAATGATATGATGATGATGATAATGATATCATGATAATGATGATGATGATAATGATATAATGATAATGATGATGATGATAATGATTATAATGAGCATGATGATGATGATAAATGAAGTACAATCTTAGTATAGACACGGTGAAGAGGAGGGAATATACTCGCCTTGAAACTTTTAATTAGAAAAGGATTCACCTGAATACTGTTCCAAAATAGATATCATGATGTACTTATACTGTTTATAAGCAAATACTCAGGCAATGGGGAATGATTTTTAAAAACCATCAATGTATGAGAACCTTTTTTCTTTTAATGGAAAAAGATGCAGAGAACAAAACTAGGTACAGAAGAGAATGGTCAACATAATTGTCAAATTCCAAATCAATAAAGGTATTACTTGAACTGTAGACCTGAAGGACAGGCATAGGTGAAGATGAAACTGCACATCTGCTAGTTTAACTTAAACACTTGATAGTGGAAGATTGGATGGAGAGCAAACAATTATGTTGGTGATAACTACTTGAGAACACCAAGACTATCTTTCTCCTATGTTTATTTTCTCTAAGAACAAGATTCATTTTATTTACTTAACTTGTTTGTTACTTACAGCATTGCATTTCTAATGTCATATTGATTGTATGATTAGATGTATGATGATTGCTGAACTTTCAGAAAGTTGCCTGGTACCACTAGATCCAGACCTGACTAGTTTGAATGCAACAACTTGTTGAATGCAGCACTTGTTGAGTGAGCACCTTGTTGAGTGATGCCCTTGATAGAGTAGTGCAGACAGCTATTCACCTGAAAGAGTTCCTATGCACAAGGACAGGTATTCATAGTTATTAGTCCATTAAAATAGGACCTTTAGCCAACAAAAATTATACGATTCTACAAGCCTGGAAGACAACACTCAGCAGCTTACAAGATACACATAACGACAGCTACTGCTTGGAGCAGGAATCCATATCCCACAATTCAAGACAATGGAGGGCAGACCAATTTTTTTCTGTTCCAGATTACCACCAAAGAGGATCTGTAGGATAATTAATTGCAAACTTACCCATAGTGTTAATCATATTAGTGGAAAGGGGTCACAGTTGATTATATGTGTAAAATCCTGTTATAATTGGTGTCTGATTTTTTTCATGTATGTATTTGATGTATTGCTGTTCTTTACTCAATATATATATGAGATCGCACGCACGCACGCACGTTCATCTGCCTGTTTATTTGTGGCTACAATAAGTGTTGCTTCTATAGCTTGTCTCTTCCATTTCCAAGTATTCATTCAGCCACTGATGCGACATCAAGCCAATATCTAGCCGACCTGTCGTTCCAGAATCAACATGAGCTGCCGCCTTGATGACTCTCCAAAGTCAGTCTCCCGTTTGTTGTTATTGACATTGCCCTGTGATGATTCTGTGTAGTCACGTCATCTCCTTCACTTTTCTTAACGTTGTGGTTCTGGGATTCTTTGATCTTTCTCATTTACGTTATTATGTCGCACCTGCTACTAGGCACAAAGCAAGCCATGAGCAGGACGTGTAATTCCTCGGGTGAGCCCAGTCTCAGAGCAGTATGTGCCGGCTCTGCAATAATGGAAGCATCCTTGGATAGCGGGGAACTCCCTTGGTCTGCCCCTACCTTCCGTTGAGGGTTGACCCTGATGTCTTTGACCGTTCTATCTTGACCAGCTGAGATGTGGGCGACATCACAACAATAAGTCTATCGTGCCTCGAAACCCGAGGAAGGCTAACCTCATTAGAAATTCCCAGCAAAATACAAATTGGCACTACGCATTTTCGTCCGAGTGAAATGTCTCGTCCGAATGTCTCTCGTGCTAGGAACAGCTCTGACTAACTAGTTTCCGAATGCCACTCTTGTTCGGAACAGCTCTGACTAGGTAGTTTTCAGAATGTCCGTCGTGCCTGGAACAGCTCTGACGGGCACAACGACAAGCACATGTCCGAATAGTAAACTCGCTGAGTGGATACCCCTGTAGTCCTGTCTGGTTTGTGCGCGAACGGGTAGGGGCGAACGAAATGCCCAATATATTGAAGTGAGGAATTAAAGCAGCCATGAGCAGGACGTGGCTGGCTCCCTGGCCGAGGAGTTAGCAGCTTTCTCCGGTAATCCCGAATACTCTCGTGGTTGACGTGAGCGCACAAGAATTAGAAGTGGTTCGAGTCGCGCCAGTGACTTATGAGAGTATGGAGCCGGTCGCTTGGAAAGTCGTGGCGTGCTGATGAGCGTAATCTAGCCTAGGAATCAACATACAGCTGAAAGATGCTGATGTTGACCGTAATATCCTTAAACAGGATGAAAACGCGAAAAAAAAAGAGCAGGACGTGACAATTCCCTCAGTGAGCCCAGCACCAGGGCGCTATGTATCGGTTCTGCAATTATGGAAGCCACCCAGGATGGCGGAAATGCCATAGACTGTCCTTGCCTCCTTCCTTTGAGGGATGACCATGAAGTCTTCGACTGTTCCAACTTGACTAACTGGGATGTGGACGGTACCACAAAAGTGAGAGTCTCCCAGGAATGCTAACCTGGTCAAAATTGCACGCTAAAGTCGGATGTGTTGGCCTAAGGGTTTCGACCCAAGGGTGCCTAACGAGACACACCACAATCACATCTGAAAAAACACTCCGGATGAACGCAAAGAAGAAGAAGAAGACGAAGACGAAGAAGAAGAAGAAGAAGAAGAAGAAGAAGAAGAAGAAGAAGAAGAAGAAGAAGAAGAATGTACAGTCAAGGCGAGAGACAGTGTTCGAGAGCCATTGCAGCCGACCTTCAATGTGGAGACGGCACCTGATTGATGAGGGGCATTCATAACATCAGATGGAAAGTGCACAACAAAGATTACGAACAGAATAAGGAAAGCAAAAGCTGCATTGTGGATAATAAACAATATCTTATGCAGTTAGTCACTATCATTGAATGTAAGAATGAGAGTGTTGAAGTGATGTGTGTATATATATATATACTTCTTCCGGTACAATGGCGACACAATGAAGCGTTACTTTTCGGTGGGACGATATTTAGTGTTTTCCTTTGGATTTCGTGTGATTTCCTATGGAGTTCCTGTGAATAGTGTTTTCCCGTGGATTATGTGATGTTATTTTGTGTTCTTTTATTGGAAGTTTTCAAAAGAAGCCACGGAAGGCAGTTGGTGGATGAAATTGTGAGGGCAGCCGACATATATTTGTTGGTCATGGTCTCCAGTTCACGACGGCAGGCAGAGGAACTCTTCTTGAGTCAATGGCTGCGGTCTACGACCAGTACGGTCACTGCCATAGAGGAAAGCAACGGCAAACTACCTCTTTAAAAGTGCCTAGTATATCATGATTCGCTTACAGACTGATCATCGCAAGACAAGGACAGAGACGTTAAAATTAGCAACATGGAACGTTAGGACGTTAAACGACGACGAAAAATTAGAGAACATAAAACAAGAAATTGGAAGGGAAAAGATTAATATTTTAGGTATGTGCTAAACGAGATGGACAGGAGCACACATCAAGATAGATGACGATTTCAAGATTATTTATTCTGGAGGTGAAGATCGTCATAGGGTAGTGGCAATTATTTTGGACCGGAAAACATCAACATCTGTTCAAGGATATTGGGCCGCGTCGGACAGAGTTCTACTAGTTAAATTAAGTGGCAGACCTTTTAGCACAAATATTATTCAAGTATATGCCCCAACAGGAGAATCCAGTGAAGATAGTGTAGAAGAATTTTATAATGACATAGAGTCTGCCTTAAAGAAATGTAAAAATTCAGAAATAAACATCATAATAGGGGACTTCAATGCAAAAGTAGGAAATCAAGGGGATAGATACACAGTAGGAAACTATGGTTTAGGAGAGAGAAATGAAAGAGGATACAGACTCGTGGAGTGGGCAAAAGAACAGGAAATGATTGTAGGAAACACCTGGTTTAAGCAACATCCTAGACGATTATGGACATGGAGGAGTCCTGATAGCAGGATTAGAAACCAGATTGACTACATTCTCATCAGCAGAAGATTTAGAAACGCGCTAACAGTAGCAAAAACAGTTCCCAGTGCTGATTGTTATAGTGACCACAGATTACTCACAGGAACATTGAGGATAAAGTTGAAGAAAGTCAAGTATATAACAGGAAACACTAAATATGATTTGTGTACATTGAGTAATGACAAGGAAATTCAAAACAAATTCAACATAGAAGTACAGAACAGATTTGAAATATTGTCTGATCTAGAAATATTATTCCAGGATGTGGATGATCAATGGGAAACGTTGAAGAATTCAATCAATGTGGCTGCAGAAACAACTATTCCAAAATTAAAGAAGGTGGGTCGTAAGAAATGGATGACTGAAGAATTTTAACACCTCATGGAAACAAGACTCAACAAAAGTAATTCTGTCAAATATGAAGAAATTCACAGACAAGTCAGAATATTTTCTAAGGAGGCAAAAGAATCATGGATTGAGGAAAAGTGCTTAGAAATTGAAAACCAACACAACAGTCAAAATACCAAATTAGTGCACACATGAATTCAGTAACTTACTAATAAAAGAACAAGTACATCAACAGGGTGTCTAAAAACTAAAGATGGCAAAATTATAATAGAAAAAGACCAGATTCTACATGTATGGACAGATTATGTGAAACACCTTTATGATGATAACAGAGCCGAACAGTATGATAATAGATTTAATAATGAAGGACCGCCAATTTTGGAGATGGAGGTTCGAAATGTTCTTTAGCATATGAAAGCTGGCAAGGCCCCCGGTGCAGATAACATCACAACAGAAATGATTAAAGCTTTAGAAGAATTTGGACTAGAGCAAGTCACCAGACTGCTGACCACATTATATGATACTGGAGATATACCTCCTGAATTATGTAACTCTGTATTTATTGCAATCCCAAAGAAATCAGGAACCTTGGAATGTGATCAACATAGAACAATTAGTATAATGAGTCACATCACAAAGATTTTGCTAAGAATTATCATGCAAAGAGTGAGGAAGAAGATACAACCTGAAATAGGGGAAGAACAATGTGGGTTTGTAGAAGGGAAGGGTACAGTAAATGCTGTGTATATGCTGCGAACAGTTATTGAACGTGCTATAGAAGTAAACAAGGATATACATCTTTGCTTTATTGACTATACAAAGGCTTTTGATAGAGTTAGACATGTCAACATGGTGGATATGCTTGCAGATCTACAAATTGATGGGAAAGACATTAGACTTATAAAAAACATATATTGGAAACAACAAGCTGCAATAAGGATTGGTAATGAAGTGGGACACTATCAGCCAATTAAGAGAGGTGTTAGGCAGGGATGTGTGACGTCTCCAGATCTTTTTTCCCTATACAGTGAAAATATTTTCAGAAATGTAGAGGATATAAATGGAATCAGCATTGGAGGACGAAACATCAATAACATTAGATATGCAGATGATACAGTATTAATTGCAGACAATGCGCAGGACCTGCAACAATTAGTAGATGCGGTTGTTGTACACGGTGAGCAACTGTGGTTAGAATTAAATTGTAAAAAGACTCAGGGTATGGTCGTCACTAGGAAGGAAGAAGTGCCACAAAGTAATATACAAGTAAATGGAAATATTCTTCAACAAGTGAATCGGTACAATTATCTTGGAACAGTCATAACATCTGATGGGAGATGCCTTGAAGAGATTAGAACAAGAATCGCCATGGCGAAAGTAGCCTTTAGCAAGATGAAAAACATTCTGTTCTTTTGTATGGATGTGAAACATGAACACGACATAAGCAAAGAGTTGTGACACAATTTACTATCCCACCAAGAACCCAGGCCTGCTGACACTAACTAGTCAGCCGCTCCTGTAACAATGGAAAACACAATCTATGATTATCATGGTAAAGACAACATATTAAACACATGAAGCAATGAGCCACATGCAATATAACATTTGAATTAACCCATAGATCATAACTGTCCCACATCTAATTATCCATTTTGCTATTCTGAGGTAACCCTTGATATCTGTCATGGTAATTCTTTGCTACCTCCTTCTTCAAGATGACTGCATCTCTAATTGTTAAATAAGATCATCAATGTTGCGTCATCAGATCACCCACTTTGTCTCCTCCAGATGTGCCACTGCTGTAATGAGATTACACTTGATATTGCTAGGACGAAGCACCTTCTAATTCAACAATCTCAATCTGCTCCACCTTCCCCTACAGCTCAACATTCACTTACCCCAGACATCACAAGCAAATGCAACATCTCAACACTGATTTGGCTAACAAACATCAGACACTGCAAGCAATCACAACATCTCAACACAGATTCAGTTAACACACACCAGAATGACATCACCAAAGTACCATCTAAGCGCGGTATGTGTAGAAAGTTTACTCCCAGCTGGTCACCAAAGTACCATCTAAGCGCGGTCTGTGCAGAAAGTTTACTCCCAGCTGGTCACCAAAGTACCATCTAAGCGCGGTCTGTGCAGAAAGTTTACTCCCAGCTGGTCACCAAAGTACCATCTAAGCGCGGTATGTGCAGAAAGTTTACTCCCAGCTGGTCACCAAAGTACCATCTAAGCGCGGTCTGTGTAGAAAGTTTACTCCCAGCTGGTCACCAAAGTACCATCTAAGCGCGGTATGTGTAGAAAGTTTACTCCCAGCTGGTCAAAGTACCATCTAAGCGCGGTCTGTGTAGAAAGTTTACTCCCAGCTGGTCACCAAAGTACCATCTAAGCGCGGTATGTGTAGAAAGTTTACTCCCAGCTGGTCAAAGTACCATCTAAGCGCGGTATGTGTAGAAAGTTTACTCCCAGCTGGTCACCAAAGTACCATCTAAGCGCGGTCTGTGCAGAAAGTTTACTCCCAGCTGGTCACCAAAGTGCCATCTAAGCGCTGTCTGTGTAGAAAGTTTTCTTTCTCCCAGCTGGTTACCAAAGTGCCATCGAAACAGGGTCTGTGTTGTAGAACACTGCTTCCCTCCGCAAGCCCAGAAACCAACCCGGGGTCCACGAATGGTATTTTAGCATTACATCTGTGGATAAGTACATTAGCATGTAATCAGGTCTTGACTCATCACAGAACATATGCACTGGCTAGGGTGTGGCCTTCGTTGATCATCTGTACTCCACAGGGCTCATGTGTTTTATCGTCAACAGACCTCAACAAATGTCCAGTGGAATAGTGGCGCAGTTAAGCAATACATATGGCACAACAAGATTGAGCATTCGCTTTCAAAGAGACATTTGCCAAAGATCTCCATCCCCCACGTATAGATTCCCCCAGACAATTTCAGCACAATATATTGCTGTGTGGCTGTTTGTGCTGCTTTTTCTCTTACCCTCGATTTTGCCAGTTGTCATCAAGTTCTCCAATCTATGTCTTCTCATTACATCACCAAAACATTTTGACTGTCTACGTCTAATTGATCTAATCAGTGTATGATTTTCGTTTGTTTCTTGTAAGACTTCAATCAATCAATCAATCATGTGCGATGCCAGAAAGCGTCGGCGGTCATTACTCGCCATTTCACTCGATCACCAGAGTAGTGGATCAGCTCAGTGTTCCTGTCTCGACCATGCCATGTGGCCAAGCCATCCAGGTATTTACTTCTCGGTCTTACCCTTGGTCTGTTCCCTTCGATCTTGCCAGTTGTCACTAAGTTCTCCAATCCACTTCTTCTCATAACATGTCCAAAATATTTTGACTGTCTACGTCTAATTTCTCTAATCAATTAACGATTTTCATTTGTCTCCTGTAGTACTTGGTCATGGGTTTTTCTGTCTGTCCATGGTATTATTTGCATTTTCCTCAGAAACCACATTTCCACAGCCATCAGATGTTTTTCAGCTTGACTGCTTATTGTCCACGCTTCACATCCATACAAAAGAACAGGCTCTATGTAGCACCTCAACACACTTTTTTCTCGTTGCAACTGACAGCTTTTTATTGGTCGGTATGTTTTTCAATTTGCAAAAGTCTACCTTCGACATGTCGATTCTTGTTCTAATCTCTTCAAAGCATCGCCCATCAGATGTTATGATTGCTCCGAGATAATTGTACCGATTAATATGTTTAAGAATATTTCAATGCGCTTGTATATTCCATTTTGGTATTTCCTTCTTCCTTGTGATGACAATAATCTGTGTCTTCTTATAACTTAATTCTAAACCTAGTTGTTCACGGTGTGCTACAACCGCATCTAATAAATGTTCCATATATTGCTCATTGTCTGAAATAAATACTGTATCATCCGCATGTATAATGTTATTGAGTTACGCCCCCCCCCCCCCCCAACCCCCGAATAATGATTCCTTTCATATCTTCTACATTTCTGAAAATATTGTCACTGTACATGGAAAAAAATTCTGGAGACATTAAACATCCCTGTCTCACACCTCCCTTACTACGCTGATATTGACCTACTTCATTATCAATACTTACGGTAGCTTGCTGTTTCCAATATGTGTTTTTTACAAGTCTGAGGTCTTTCCAATACATTTGAAGATCTGCAAGCATCTCTATCATGCTGACATGTCTTACTTTATCGATAGACTTTGTGTAGTCAATAAAGTAAAGATGTAGGCCTCTGTTTACTTCTATAGAACCTTCAATTAACCCACATTGATCGTCTCCTATTTCGGGTTGTATTTTCTTCCTAACTCTTTGCGTAATAATTCTTAGCAAAATCGTCATGATGTGGCTCATTATACTAATTGTTCGATGCTGATCACATTCCAAGGCTCCTGATTTCTTTGGGATTTCAATAAATATAGAATTACATAATTCAGGTGGTATATCTCCAGTATTATATATTGTGTTCAGCAGTCTGATGACTTGGTGTATTTCATATTCTTCTAAAGCATTGATAATTTATGTTGTGATATTGTCTGAACCGGGGGTTTTGACAGTTTTTATATGGTTAACAGCATTCTGAACTTCCATCTACAAAATTGATGGTCCTTCATTATTATTTCGAATATCATACTGTTCTTCTCCCGTATCATCATGAAGGTTATTCACATAATCTGACCATACATGATAAATCTGTTGATATTTTATTATGATTTTTCCATCTTTTGTTTTTAGGCAGCCTGTTGATGTACGTGTTCTTTTATTAGTAAGCTCCTGAATTGTTTTCTTAATTTTGTATTTTTACTGTTGTGTTGTTTTTCAATTTCTATGCAATTTTTCTCGTCCCATGCTTCATTTGCATCTTTACATAATGTTCTGACTTTTCTGACTGTGAATCTCTTCATATGTGTCAGGATTATTTTTGTTGTGTCTTCTCCTTTCTATTAGTTGTTAAATGCCTCCAGTCATCCATTTCTTACGACCCACTTTCTTTCATTTTGGAATAGTTAGTTTCTGCTGCCAAACTGACTGAATTTATCAACAGTTCGCATTTATCATCTACATCTTGAAATAGGATCTCTAGATCAGATAATATATCAATTATGTTCTTTAAGTCAATGTTAAAATTGTCTTGTATTTCTTTGTCATTGTTCAATGTACACAGATCCTATTTAGTGGTTCCTGATGTTTCTTTTACTGTATCTTTAATGTACCTTTAATCAACCTGTGATAGTGAGTGTAATAGTCTGCATTTTGGAACTGTTTTTGCGACTGTTAACGCACTTTGAAGCCTTCTGCTAATCAGGATGTAATCAATCGGCTTTCTAATTGTTCTGTCAGGACTCCTCT
Source organism: Cepaea nemoralis (assembly GCA_014155875.1). Lineage (NCBI taxonomy): Eukaryota > Metazoa > Mollusca > Gastropoda > Stylommatophora > Helicidae > Cepaea > Cepaea nemoralis. The sequence continues at coordinate 167,136 of JACEFZ010028221.1, forward strand.
ATTTCCATAATCTTCTAGGATGTTGCTTAAACCAGGTGTTTCAGGACAATCATTTCTTGCTCTTTTGCCCATTCTATAAATGTGTATCCTCTTTCGTTTCGTTCTCCCAAACCACGTTTGCCTACTGTGCATCCATCGCCTTGATTTAGTTATTTCGCATTGAAGTCACCATTATGATATTAATTCCTGAACTTTTACATCACCAGCGCCCACTAGATATTAATTCCTGAACTTTTACATCACCAGCGCCCACTAGATATTAATTCCTGAACTTTTACATTTCTTCAAAGCATTCTCCATGTCATTATAACATTCCTCTATACTATACCATCGTCACTGTGTTGTTTTTGTTTCCCTTTAGGGACATATTTTTAATGACGTTTAGGTTATAAGATCAGTTGATTAATTTTACGAATTGAACACTGTCTGACACTGCCCAGTACCCTTTAACAGATTGTGACGTTTGCAGATCCAAGTTAATTGCTACACCTCTTTGCCTTTCTTCTCCCCCATAATAAATAATCTTAAAATCCTTCCCTGTCTGAATCCCTGTTGCTTTCCATCTCGCCTCGCACATTTCTAAAATATTAATACTTATCTCTTCCAATTTCTTGTTTGATGTTATCCAATTTTCCGTTTTTGCTTCAAAGTACGAACATTCCATGTTGCTAATTTCAGTGTTGCTGTTCTTTACTTGTAACGTTTTGTGATTTGACGAATCATGATAAGCTGTGCATCTTTAAAGAAGGTAGTCTGCTGTTGTTTTCCTTAATGGCGGGGACCATAATAGTCGGAGATAGTAGCCATTGTATCGTTAGAGAGATTGTCTGCCTACCGTCAAGAAACTTGAGACCATAACCAACAGCTATATGTCGGATGCCCTTACAATTTCATCCACCACCTGCCTTCCGTGGTTTCTTGTGAAAAACATCATAAAACCGATTTAAAAAAAAAATAAATCAGCACATCCTCCTATAAAAACACCAAACAGCGACCTCTGAAAGAAATCACAGCGTTATGCCCTCGTCATTTTACATTATGGCATTCTATGTGATGTGAATATCGGACAAAACTGGCTCATGGACAGCTCTCGGAACTGAAATAGTTTGGTCATATTAAACGTCACAGTGGCTTGGGGAGAACAGAGATGGCAGGCATGCTTGATTGGAGAATTGCAGGGGTCGGTCAGTACGACAATAGACAAACGACACAGCAGGCATTTTACAAGACAGGAGAAAGTGGCACGAGATTGAGATATTTTTTACTGGCTATGATGAAAGCGAAGGATCCCCAATATGGTGGTGGTCTTATAACATTATAACCATATTTCACAATCACTGGAGTCACGATCACACCTATGTTCTTGGCCTGGTTATGGCATGTGGCCATTCATGCTGTCCCTGTTTTTATCTCCTTGCTCTTTTTACAATAGATTTGCGGTTTTCTTCTGTTTCTTGGAAGATTGCCTCATTCATTTTTATTTTTTACTTCTTGTCGTCAATTATACTCTTTATAGTTTCTTCTGAAACAGTATTCCCACTGCCATTTCTTGTTTCTCAACTCGTGTGCTTTTTGTCCATACTTCACATACATAAGAAAGCATAGATTCTATATAGAACTTCAACACACTTTTTCACACAGCAGTGGACAGCGTTTTATTGTTGGGATATTTTCTATCTGGCAGAACGCTACCTTCTTTTTTTTTCAGACCCCTACAAGGCATTTTCCATCAGATAATATGACACTTATAACCTCTACCCGTTCTCCTGTTTAAATAAATGTTGCCATTTACTTGGATGTTACATTATGTTATTTTATTCTTCTTGCAAATGGCCATTAAATCTGTTCTCTCACATCTGGTAGGCTCAAGGTGATGCAGGCGAAGGCATGCCTCTGAGTAGCTGCAGACACAGATCACCCGTAGCATGCGGCAATAGACGCAGTTAAGGGTCAGCGACTGATAAGAGGGAAATCATGGATGGCTCAGGCGGAGGATACGATCAGACAGGTGTCCATCTTGGAGAATATTAGGCGAGGAGAGGAGTGGGTCAGAGTGCCAGTGGAGCAGGACTTGTGCAGAGTTATAATCACATTGAGCCGGGAGTGCAGGGAGTGGCCAGCAGTGGCCACGGAAGTTGATATCCAGCAACTAATTCAGGATAATGCTCGCTCGGGTGATGTGATTATCTACACAGATGGGTTGGTGTTGAGAGGTAGGAGAAGTGCCTCGGGGTTCTTAGCAAAAGCTAATGGCCGTCGTTTGGTGCAGGAGAGCCTGGCATATAATACCACAACATCTAGCTTACGAATGGAGGTGGAGGCGGTCAGTGCAGCTTTCCGCTGGATGGAGAATACGATACACACACACACACACACACACACACACACACACACACATCGAGATTGTAACTGTTTCAGAAAGCATGCTGAGGAAGGTGAGGACAGGCAAGCTTCGGGCAGAGTGGCTTGCTTCGCTTCGGAGGTCACGGGTGGCAAGCAACGCCTGGATCTTTTCTCCGGGGCATGCCGGTGTGCTGGGGAATGAACAGGTGGACAGATTGGCTGGCTCTGCAAAACTTGGTGGAGTATTGATGCATGACTAGGCAGACGTGGTTGCGGCCTTGTGGGAGCACGTGTACATCTCAGGGGAGCAAATGGATCACCATGGTCTGGCAAGAATGAGACAGCGAGGAGTGACGAGGGGATTTGGCCGACGCTCGACGCTCAGAGGAAAGGCGAGACGGATATTTAATCAGATTGCTACTGGTACTATTGGTGTTGGAACTCTTCGCTGGCTGTTGAGGATGGGGACGGAGCGCTTATGGGAATGCCCGAATGCTGTGATGTTGGTTCCTAAATCAGTCAATCAATTAATCAATCAATCAATCAATCAATCAATCAATCAATCAATCAATCTTACATTTTAATACTAAACCTATTTACCACCTTCGTAAAACAAAAGCATCTACTGAATGCTGCAGATTTAGTTTATTATCTGCAATCATTGTTTATTATCTGCAGTCAGTACTGTAAAATATGTGTGTCTTATATATTTGATGTTATGTCCTTCGATTGGCGATTTCTCTCATGTCATTTACATTTCTCATGACATTTTGGCTAAATAGAGAAAGCTGTTTGGAGACATGACGCATTCCTCTTTTGCTTGACTGATATTGAGCATCTTCATCGTACATTGTTTTTGGTAGCTTGTCGTTTCCAATTGCGTTCTTTGTCCGTCCAGGTGTTTCTCATCAATGTGTAGATCTGCAAGCATTTATTTTTATCATGTCGACGTGTCCTAATCTGTCGAAAGCCTGTGTGATACAGTTTCTGACACATTGAAACGATTGAACCGTATCCACGTAAACGGTTTAAAAAAAAACATCTTAGTTTTCATCCGGTGTCATTCCAGTAATGTCCGTTTAGCTTACATCCGGTGTTCTTCATGTGATATCCCTTTGGCTTACATCCGGTGTGATTATGTGATATACCTTTGGCTTACATCCAATGTGATTCATGTGATGTCACTAAATAGCTGAGTATTAGCTATAGGACAACTATTTAGATGCACACTTATATCAAGTACACGTGATGAGGCATACACCTGGTTAAATGATACAAAAATACACAACCATACATATGCACATACGTATACACACACACACACACACACACACACACACACACACACACACCATCCATCCATCCATCCATCATGTGCCATGCCGGTAAGCGTGGGCGGTCATGTTCTGCCATATCACTCGGTCACCAGAGTCGTGGATCAGCTCCGTGTTCCTTTTTCGACCATGCCATGTGGTCAATCCATCCAGGTATTTACTTCTAGATCTCCCTCTTGGTCTCTTCCCTTCGATCTTGCCAGTCGTCACCAAGTTCTCCAAGTCATTTCTTCTCATAACATGCCCAAAAAATATAACTGTTTACGTCTAATGACTCTAATCAGTTTACGATCTTCATTTACACACACAGACGTGTATATATATATATATATATATATATATATATATATATATATATATATATATATATATATATATATATATATATATATATATATATATATATATATATATATAGGGATAAGGACAGGAGAGGATTGTAAGATTATTTACTCTAGGGGAGAAGAACAGCAAAGAGGTGTAGCCATTATATTAGATAAACAAACATCAAATTCTGTCAAAGGATATCAAGCTGTGTCAGACAGAGTTCTGTTAGTAAAATTAAACGGAAGACCTTTTAAAATAAATATCATTCAAGTATATGCCCAAACAAGTGAATGCAGTGAAGAAAGTATAGAGGAATTTTATAATGACATGGAGTCTGCTTTGAAGAAGTGCAAAAAATCAGAAATAAGTATCATAATGGGTGATTTCAACGCATAAATAGGAAAGCAAGGCGATGGATGCAGTGTAGGCAACCATGGTTTGGGAGAGAGAAATGAAAGAGGATACAGACTTGTAGAATGGGTAAAAGAACAAGAAATGGTTGTAGGAAACACCTGGTTTAAACAGCATCCTAGAAGATTATGGACATGGAAGAGTCCAGACAGCAGGATTAAAAACCAGATAGATTACATCCTGATTAACAGAAGGTTTCGAAATGCGTTAACAGTCGTAAAAACAGTTCCAAATGCAGACTGTTGCAGTGATCACATATTAATTACAGGCACATTGAGGGTAAAGTTAAAGAAAGTTAAATATACAGCAGGAAACCCTAAATATGACTTGTGCAAACTGAAAACTGACCAAGAAATACAAGATAATTTTAACATAGAAGTAAAGAACACATTTGATTTATTGTCTGATCTAGAGATCCTACTTCAAGACGTAGATGATCAATAGGAAATGCTGAAGAATTTAATCAGTTATGCAGTAGAAAAAAGTATTCCAAAATTAAAGAAAGTGGGCCGTAAGACATGGATGACTGAAGAAATTTTACAACTAATGGAAACAAGAAGACAGAACAAAAATAATCCTGCCAAATATGAAGAAATTCACAGAAAAGTCAGAACCTTATGTAAGGAGGCAAAAGAAACATGGCTTGAGAAAAATTGCGGAGAAATTGAAAAACAACACAACAGTAAAAATGCGAAACTAATGCACAAAAGAATCCAGGAGCTTACTAATCAAAGAACACGTACATCAGCAGGCTGCCTAAAGACAAAAGATGGAAGAGTCATAATAGAAAAAGATCAGATCTTACATGTATGGTCAGATTACGTGAAAAACCTTTATGACGACAACAGAGACGAACACTACGATGTTCAAAATAATAATGAAGGACCAGCAATTTTGAAGATGGAGGTTCAGAATGCTCTTAACCATATGAAATCTGGCAAGACCCCCGGTTCAGACAGCGTCACAACAGAAATGATTAATGCTTTAGAAGAATATGGAATAGATAAAGTTACCAGTCTGCTTAATACAATATATGATACTGGAAATATACCTCATGAATTATGTAACTCTGTATTTATTGCAATCCCAAAGAAATCAGGAGCCTTGGAATGTGATCAACATCGAACAATTAGTATAATGAGTCACATCACGAAGATTTTGCTAAGAATTATCATGCAAAGAATTAGGAGGAAAATACAACCTGAAATAGGAGAAGAACAATGTGGGTTTGTAGAAGGAAAGGGTACAGTAAATGCTGTGTATTTACTGAGAACCGTAATCGAACGATCTATAGAAGTAAACAAAGATCTACACCTTTGCTTTATTGACTACACAAAAGCTTTCGATAAAGTGAGACATGTCGACATGATAAGGATGCTTGAAGATCTACAAATTGATGGAAAAGACCTTAGACTTGTAAAAAACATATTTTGGAAACAACAAGCTGCCATAAGAGATGATAATGAAGTAGGACAATATCAGCCTATTAAGAGAGGTGTGAGACAGGGATGTGTAATGTCTCCAGATCTGTTTTCCCTGTACAGTGAAACCCTGTTTCAGAAATATTGAAGATACGGAAGGAATCAACATTGGGAGACGATCCATCAATAATATTAGATATGCAGATGATACAGTCTTGATTGCAGACAATGAACAGGATCTGCAACATTTAGTAGATGCAGTTGTTACACACAGTGAACAACGAGGGTTAGAATTAAATTGTAAAAAGACAGATTATGGTCGTCACTAGGAAGAACGAAATACCACAATGTAATATACAAGTAAATGGGAATGTTCTTCAACAAGTGAATAGATACAATTATCTCGGAACAGTAATAACATCTGATGGGAGATGCCTTGACGAGATTAGAACAAGAATCGCCAAGGCAAACGTAGCCTTTAGCAAGATGTGGTTTCTGAGGAAAATGCAAAGAATACCATGGACAGCCAGAAAGACCAATGAACAAGTCCTTCAAGAAACAAATGAAGATCGTAAACTGATTAGAGATATTAGACGCAGACAGTCAAAGTTTTTTGGGCATGTTATGAGAAGAAATGAATTGGAGAACTTGGTGACAACTGGTAAGATCGAAGGGAACAGACCAAGAGGAAGACCTAGAAGCAAATACCTGGATGGCTTGGCCTCGTGGCATGGTCGAGACAGAAATACTGAGCTGATCCACGACTCTGGTGATCGAGTGAGATGGCAGAACATGACCGCCCATGCTTACCGGCATGGCACATGTTTGATGGCTGGATTTATACACACACACACATATATATACACATACACACTGACAGACACATTGACAGACATAAAGACAGACGTGTGGACAGACCTACAAGCAGACAGACAAACGTCGACTGCACTAGAAGTGGCTAGCACTCGTTATCCGGTATATGTTATTAAGCTCGGTGTCTGTTCAAGGTCACCCCATGTCGTTAAATGTCCACGCTTGGCTTGCTGTAGATGTTTTTACCTGGTGAGATTGCATGTCAACACACAGCTTCACCTGCCACAGTGTTGATACCAGCCTGGTCTGATTCGTCATGTTTGTTGCCAGCTGCCTGCAGAAGTCGTGTTGTGTTGTCGTGATATAGACATGCCTGTCAACAGACATGCATATGTTTGTTTAAAAGGCAACATGAGTTGACAGGGCCGTCTGATAGGAAAGGTTGACAAGATGAGTTGGCAGGGCCGTCTGACATGAAAGGTTGACAAGATGGGTTGATAGTGTCGTCTAACATGAATGGTTGACAAGATGGGTTGACAGTGTCGTCTGACAGGAAAGGTTGACAAGATGGGTTGACAGGGTCGTCTTACATGAAAGGTTGACAAGATAGGTTGACAGGGCCGTCTGGCATGAAAGGTTGACAAGATGGGTTGACAGTGTCGTCTGACATGAAAGGTTGACAAGATGGGTTGACAGTGTCGTCTGACATGAAAGGTTGACAAGATGGGTTGACAGTGTCGTCTGACAGGAAAGGTTGACAAGATGGGTTGACAGGGTCGTCTTACAGGAAAGGTTGACAAGATGGGTTGGCAGGGCCGTCTTACAGGAAAGATTGACAAGATGGGTTGACAGGGTCGCCTTACAGGAAAGGTTGACAAGATGGGTTGGCAGGGCTGTCTTACAGGAAATGTTGACAAGATGGGTTGACAGGGTCGTCTGACAGGAAAGGTTGACAAGATAGGTTGAAAGGGCCGTCTTACAGGAAAGGTTGACAAGATGGGTTGACAGGGTCGTCTGACAGGAAATGTTGACAAGATGGGTTGACAGGGTCGTCTTACAGGAAAGGTTGACAAGATGGGTTGACAGGGTCGTCTTACAGGAAAGGTTGACAAGATGGGTTGACAGGGTCGTCTTACAGGAACGGTTGACAAGATGGGTTGACAGGGTCGTCTCACAGGAAAGGTTGACAAGATGGGTTGACAGGGTCGTCTGACAGAAAAGTTTGACAAGATGGGTTGACAGGGTCGTCTTACAGGAAAGGTTGACAAGATGGGTTGACAGGGTCGTCTTACAGGAAAGGTTGACAAGATAGGTTGACACGGTCGTCTTACAGGAAAGGTTGACAAGATGGGTTGACAGGGTCGTCTGACAGGAAACGTTGACAAGATGGGTTGACATGGTCGTCTGACAGGAAAGGTTGACAAGATGGGTTGACAAGGCCTTCTGACAGGAAATGTTGACACGATGGGTTGACAGGGCCTTCTGACAGGAAAGGTTGACAAGATGGGCTGGCTGGACGGCTTAACTGGGAGTGGGTCAACTGGGACTGGGTCACCTGGGAGTCATGTGATATGTATTGACTCTTAAGCGACTTCTGCGTTTTCTCAGGTTTGAAGCATTTTCTCTCTCTCAGTCTCTCTCTGTCTCTGTCCCCCTTTGTCTTTCTCTTGCTCTCTCTCTCTCTATCTCTGTTTCTCTCTGTCTGTCTTTCTGTCTGTCTTTATCTCTCTCCCTGTCTCTGTCTACGTTTCTCTGTCTCTGTCTGTCTCTCTCTCTCTATGTTTCAGTCTGTCTGTCTCTCTTTCTGTCTTTCTCTCTCTCTATATGTCTCTTTCTCTGTGTCTCTGTCTGTATCCCTGTCTCTCTCTGTCTGTCTCTCTCTCTGTCTGTCTCATGTGTGGATGGATGTTATGGGGGTGAAAGTAGGGGTGTTGGAATGGGTGTGGGGGATGTGTGTATGGGTGGAGGATATGTGTATGGGATGGATGCGGGGGATGTGTGTTTATGTGGGTGGAGATGTGTGGATGGTTTAAGGAAGTATGTGTGGGAGGCGGAGTTGTGTGGGTAGGGGATTGTGTTGGGTGGATTGGGGATGCAAGGGCGGGTGGGGAGAAGTGTATGGTGTGTGGGTTTGAGATATGTGTGCGGTGTGTTGGTGGGGATGTGTGAATGATGTGTGGGTGGAGGGTATGTTTGTGGTGATATGGGTGGAGGATAGTGTGTGGTGTGGGGGATGTGTGTGATGGGTGCGGGGAATGTGCGTATGGGTGGGGTATATGTGTGGGTGAGTAGGGGATTGTGGTGGTTGGGGGAAGTATGTGGGGTGTGTGGGTGGGATATGTGTGTGTGGATGGGAAATGTGTGGGTGGGGGGTGTGAGTGGCTTAGGGATGTGTAGGTGGGTGAGGGAGTTGTATGTGTCGGGGTGGGATGTGTGAGTGGGTGGAGGATGTGTGTGGGTAGGGGTATTGTGATCGAGAGATGTTTGGTTGGGGGTGGGTGGGTGGGGGTGTGTGGGTGCGTAGTGGAGGATGTATGCGTGAGTGAGTGTGTGTTGGTGGACGGGTAGGGAATGCGTGTGTGGGTGGGGAGAGGTGTGTGGTGTGTTGGTTGGGGATATTGTGTGGGTGAGGTATGTGTGTGTGGGTGGATGATTTTTGTGGTGTGTAAGTGGGGGTATGTGGGGTGGATGGGTAAGGGTATCTGTGTGGGTGTGGGTGGGAATATTGTGTGGTATATGGGTGGGGGACATGTGTGTGGTGTGTAAGTGGGGATGTGTTGGTGAGGGATGTGTGTGTGTGGTGCATTGGTTGGGAATAGTGCGTGGTAGGGGGTGTATGTGATGTGCGGGTGGGGGATTGTGTGGTGGGGGACTAGGTTATGGCATGTGTGGGTGGGTGGAAGTTGTATGTGTGGGTGGTGGGGTGTGAGTGAGTGGATTGGGGATGTATGGGTGGTTAGGGAGATGTGTGTGTGTGGGGGGGGGGGGGGTAGGGACATGTCAGTTGGTGGGGATGTGTGTGTATGGTTTGGGGATGTGTGAGTGGATGTGCGATGTGTGGGTTGGTGGGGGATTGTGTGCATGGGTGGGGAATATGTTGTCGATTGACATGTAGGCTGGGGGAGGGGTGGTTTGAGGTGTGGGTGGGGAGAGGATGTGTGGGTTAGGATGTGTATGTGGATGGGCGTGGGATGTGTGGGTTGGTGGGGGAATGTTTGTGGGTGGCGAGTGTGTTTTGGTTGGGGGATCAGGTGAGGGCAGTGTGTGTGTGTGGGATGTGCGGGAGGGGGATGGGTCGGTTGGTGGGGTATGTATGTGTCCCTTGGTGTGTGTGTGTGTGGGTAGGTGGGGGTGTGTATGTGTCCCTTGGTGCGCGTGTGTGTGGGTAGGTGGGGGTGTTGTGTGGGTGGGGTGATGTATGGATAGGTGGGAGATGGGCCTCATAACATGGTAATTAGCCTTGTTTATGTTTACAACATTCATTTCACAATGTTTATTTTTCTTCCTATGTAAATGTATAATGCTCATGATGAACGAAAGACGAGTGATTGGAAGGGCCGAATGTAAGACGGGCCTGCGCGCCCAATTTGTGACCCTAATAAAGTTGATTTGATTTGATTTGATTTGATTTGAATTCTCTCTCAGTAGCTCACACACTCTCGCTTTCTCACTCACTCATTCTCTTCCCTCCCCCTCCCCATCCCACCCCTCGTTTAAAAAAAAAAGATCCTTTACTTACCCTACCCCTCCCACCCCTCTTGCAGGTCTCTGAAAACCCAACATGGCACGTGCTGTTCTAAATAGAGCCTGCACAAGCCATCAGACTCCGCTGCTCTGTGTGGACCACAACTTTGTGAACCCTGCTATCTGCAGATCTACGGCAAGGCGGCAAACTTTCATTTGATCTGTGTTCCGTTCGGTCTCCGTCTTGCAAATAAATCTCTTCATTGTGTTTATTTTAAATATATTTAAATAATTTAGTTTCCTTTTGACTAATGTATTTTTATGCATTCAACTTCATCAAGTGCCCTGCCAGCTGGAATAGGTGTTCATGGCTCTCCACAGATCTTGGTCTTTGGTGTTCTGAGTCAACTCTACTGATGTTATTCCTCCATGCCACCGTCTCTGTCTATCCAGCATTATTTATCTTAATAGGCCCCTGCTTGATCTTTCCAGTTTGTCAGGATATTTTCCAATGACCCTTTTTACATCACTTGACCAAAGAACGCTGTTTGTCTCTTTCCTATTGTTGTATATAATGTTCTAGTTGCATTAGCCTCTTTCGGGCAATCGTCGTTAGTAACTCTGATAGTCCAAGGAATTCGCAACAATCGTCTTAGGGACCACATCTCTGTTGCTTCTACGTTCTTCCTAATTTGTTCATTTACATTCCAAGATTCACTGCCATACAGCAAAACTGGTTCTATATATAACATTTTAAAACTCTCTTTCTTACATTCAATGATAGTAACTTATTGCATAAGATACACTTCAATTTCTGAAATGCAGCTCTTGATTGCCCTGTTGGCCCAATTAATCTGTTTCAGTTATGGTTTTGCCATCAATAGCTGGATGACGACCTGGTGTCACCTGTGGCTCATGACTGTCCCTACCGGACAACCTTTAACGTCGTTCACCGTCTCAGGAATGTGTTTTGCCAGAAAGTCTTGGGGCGATAATATGATGGTTTCCCCTTGCCTTCCACATCCATATTATGGTGTTTTACAGCCTTTTTTGCCTTTGACGGCAATTTCCGACTGTCAGGATAAATGAGTGCCCTGGTCTCCTCAGCTGCAGAGTTGTCCACTTATACCGGTGGGTACTTGGTCCCCAGGGCTGCGTTTGCCACACCGTGGTGTGTTTCCCATCCTCTACCACCAGGAGGTGCAATTGGGACTTTCCTTTCTTAAAGTTATGGTCTATGATGGCCTATGATACTTTTACAGGACGTCTATGCATTAGAGGCTGTATATCATAACCTGTGGTCACTATAGAAGTCTGCATTTGGTATAATTTTTGTGAATTTTAAGGCATTTCGAAATCTTCTGTTGAGGATGTAATCAGTCTGATTTCTAATCATATTGTCAGGACACCTCCATGTCCATCATCTCCTTGGATGTTGTTGATACCAGGTGTTTTCAATAATCATATCCTGCTCTTTTGCCCACTGTACAAGTATACAGCCTATGTAATTCCCATCCTCTAGTCCATACTTGCCTACTGTGCATCCATCTTGTTGATTTCCAGCTTTGGCAATAAAGTCACCCATAATGATATTTAATTCTGAATACTTCTTGAAGGCATTCTCCAAATCATTATAAAATTCATCGATGCTGTCATCACTGCTGTCTGTTGTTGGTGCATAAACTTGGATGATATTGAGATCAAAAGTCTGCCCATTAACTTTACCAGTAATATTTTGTCTGACACAATCCAACATCCTTTTATAGATTTTTATATCTCTAGATCTATTATAAGTGCTAACCCTCGCTGTTTTGTTTTATTCTCCGCCAGAATGGATTATTTTATATTCCTCGTATGTTATGATGCCAATTCATTTTCATCTTGTCTCACATATACCTAAAATGTTAATATTCCATTTTCTCATGTATTGCCTGGTGTTGGCCAGTTTGCCATCCCCACTCATAGTTCTAACGTTCCATGTTCCTATTTTAAATGTTGTTAACCTTGTGCACTCAGTTGCTTGCTGACTGTCTGGGGTCAACTGGTATACATGCCTACACTCGATGGGCGGGACTGCTCCTGTGGAGCACCCATTTACGCTGGTTCTCTTATTTTATACAAAACATTACTTTCTTGGTATATATAAGGAAGGTAGTTTGCCATTGTTTTCCTTCTTAGCAGTGACCACACTGGTCGATGAGCGTAGCCATTGTCTCCAAAACGAGATCCTCTGCCTGTAATTGGAGATCATAATCTACAACTCTCTGTCGGTTGCTCAAAGACTTCATCCACCACCTGCACCCGTGATTTAACGTGACCCTGAAGGGGAAGGGGTGGGGGTAACTGAATTGCTACTCCACCTTGTCCAAGACTATCATGTAGACTAGCGGGGGGGGAGGGGGGTGGAGGCACCTTACTTCTCCTTTGATAAGAGATTCCCCCCTATCCCACCACCCTCCCCATAATACTAAAGGATTCATTTGAGCTGGTCGAATTATTGGACACCATTGATCTTAAACAAAAACAAATGACAAAAAAGGACATTATTTCTCTTTTCACTAACACTGGGTGAAACATTAAAGATTATCTGTGATTACATAAATGTGTACTATCGTTTTCTTTTGTGTCTCTCTGGCAGCGCTTGATCTCGAGGATGCGTAAAATCGAGTTCGCTATGATATTTTGATGACCGCACTTATGGAGAAGGGGGTCAATCCCTGGTTGGTGAACTGGATAGCAGCCGTCCTGCATTCTCGTCAGGTTGCTCTCCGTCTGGGCGCATGGACCTCAGAGCCACATATTTTAACCCCGGGACTGCCACAGGGATCTGCAATCTCACCTGTGCTCTTTAATGTGTATACGAGCAAGATTGCATACCTAGAAGCACCAGGGGTTGGAAGGATTCTAACATTTGCAGATGATATTCTTGCATACAGGCAGGGGAGAAATAGGGATCAAACAGCCTAGGAGCTACAGGTGACAGTGGACAAAGTGATTGACTGGTGCACTGAAATGAGTGCTGTCATCACCCCGGAAAAGGCGGCTGTGTTGTGGTGCTCTCTGGACAACAGGATTGTGAGAGATGATGCCCCAAGCCTCACGATAGATGGTAGAAGCGTCAACAGAGAGAACAAACTGAAGTATCTGGGAATCACATTTGACAGGAGTCTGTCCTTCAAGGACCATGTGGAGACGGTTATGACAAGATCGCAAAAGGGACTCAATGCACTTAAAATTATGGCTGCAATGGACACAGAGCAGAGAATGCTCTTCACACTATACCAGCACTTGATCCTCTCAGTGATTGATTATGGACTAGGACTGCTCACTGTCTCAAAGAGTCAGCTGGTGAAATTGGAGCGCATACAGAATGAAGCTATGCGGGTCATTCTGGGATGCACCAGAGACACTCGAGTAGTGTGTATGCGTTACATCCTTGGTCTGCCTACTGTTGCTGGTAGGCACATGGTGATGCAAGCGAAGGCATACCTCAGAGTAGCTGCAGACACAGATCACCCGTTGCATGAGGCGCTGGACGTAGTTAAGGGTCAGAGACTGATAAGAGGGAAATCATGGATGGCTCAGGCGGAGGATACGATCAGACAGGTGTGCCCCTTGGAGAACATTAGGCGAGGAGAGGAGTGGGTCAGAGTGCCAGCCGTGCAGTCAGACTTGTGCAGAGTTATAATCACATTGAGCCGGGAGTGCAGGGAGTGGCCAGCAGGGGCCACGGAAGTGGAAATTCAGCAATTAATTCAGGAAAATTCTCGCCCGGGTGATGTGATTATCTACACGGATGGGTCGGTGTTGAGAGGTAGGAGAAGTGCTTGGGGGTTCTTGGCAAAAACTAATGGTCGGCGTTTGGTGCAGGAGAGCCTGGCGTATGATGACACTACATCTAGCTTAAGAATGGAGGTGGAGGCGGTCAGTGCAGCTTTCCGCTGGATAGAAAACACGATACATACACATATTGTGATTGTAACTGACTCAGAAAGCATGCTGAGAAGGGTGAGAACAGGCAAGCTTCGTGCAGAGTGGCTTGCTTCGCTTCGGAGGTCACGGGTAGCAAGCATCACCTGGATCTTTTCTCCTGGGCATGCCGGTGTGCTGGGGAATGAACAGGCGGACAGATTGGCTGGCTCGGCAGAACTTGGTGGAGTATTGATGCATGACAAGGCAGATGTGGTTGCGGCCTTGTGGGAGCACATGTACACCTCGGAGGAGCAAATGGATCACCATAGTCTGGTTAGAATGAGGCAGCGAGGAGTGACGAGGGGATCTGGCCGACGCTCGACGCTCAGAGGAAAGGCGAGACGGCAGATTGCTACTGGAACTATTAGTGTTGGAACTCTTCGCTGGTTGCTGAGGATGGGGACGGAGCGCTTATGGGAATGTCCCGAGTGCTGTGATGTCGGTTCCTAGATCAATCAATCAATCAATCTTTTGTGTGTGTTGCGTATCCCTTACGAGACGTTGCAGTCAACACCAGCATTTCCAGCTGCTGTTGATGTACTAGGCAAGTGTTACGTTCAGTAGCGTTACTAGCGTTAGGTCTACCAATATCCAAACTTCAGAAACAAGTACTACTGTGCACATCTAATATTAAATTCAATTTTCTTAAATAAACTTACCGCCAAATTACGGATTGGCCGTGAGGAGTCCTCAAGAATACATTAAGGCGGACATCTGTATGGTGCACTAAGAAGACCAAAGAACATCAAATATTAAGGACCTTGTTCTATACCCCGATAAGTGGATAACATATTATTCCTCACAGATACCAGACAACAAGCAGAATTATTCCACTCGATCATGAACCAAACCCGCAAGAATATTTCAATGACTATTGACAATGAACATAATGACACCTTACCGTTCTTGGACATCCTAATCCGACGTCGAGATGGTGGCACCATCCAAAGAGTAATCTATCTAAAAGATGAATGGACGGGTCAATACGTGAATTTCAGTAGTTTTACACCTAACCAATACAAGCGTGGACTGGTAAGGACCCTGTTTAATCGAGTCAGAAAGATTTGCTCCGATGACACATTAAAAGAGGAACTGGACACCCATTAACAGACTCTGAAATCTAATGGATATCCAGCCGACTTCATCAAGCGTCGCTGCCAGCAATACAAACCTACCCCCACAGAATCATCGGTTCTCAAACTTCAAGTGTTTCTTCAGCTAACCTTTCAAGAGGAGGACGTAATGAAACTAATACAATATCGATTTAAAACAGCTGTAAGCCGAACACTCTTTGCTGCTGAACCAACGATCAGATATAAAACCACCTCGAGTCCTACTCCATCTGTAAAAGAGCCATTGTCTCAGTAAACAAAATCAAACTCAATTTATCAATTCCATTGTCAGTGCAAGCGACTTACATAGGTATAACGGAAAGACAATTTGCAAATCGAGTAGCCGAACATATACCAGTGTGGGTGGAAAAGAGAGTTAATCAGTGCTGCAGGAATCGCTGTGCAGTTGACAGGTCATAAAACGTCGAATTCGGCCATCACGGAACATTTGTTGATTAGAAATCATAGAGTTGATAAGCAATCTGCATTTTGTATACTGTATTTTACGAACAATAATCAATTGCTCAAATATATCGAATCACAATATTGTATTAATTAAGTGCTGCCCACCGGGCGCTGGGACGCAAATTATTCCTCCCCACGACGCTTGACGGCAGAAGTGGAAGATGATGATGATGATGATGACAATATTTTAGTCTATTCCAGCCGTTGCTATGTAAACAGAAGGACTTGCCGATAAGTGTGACTTCATTGGATATAACCTTCTACTCATTCGGGCAATATCAGCGACGATGTACATCATATCTCAGCCAAAGTATCATTTACGTTTTTCACTTCACACGATATAAAACTCGTATGCACCTGACGAGATGCAGAGAAATGTGCCAGGCAAGAAATCGTGTTATATTGTATTTATCTGGTTTGTGTGTTGAAATTTACTGAGGGCATAGGTTGTTTTGTACACTAAAGTAGTTAAGATGAAAATTGGGGGTGGGGTTGTGGGAGATGGGGGGGGGGGGGGGGATTAGAATGTTGAAGTTAAAAATGTTTCTTAAACAATAAATTATTCATGGAATAATGCAAACATGTATTGCCAGCAACAAACAGATATAATAATTTAAAACTAAATTGAAACTTTAGAATGCGTTAAACAAAGTGTTAGACTGCCTTGCGTACCAGCACTTGATCTGTTTAATGTGTACAGCGAACTATTACTGAGACCCTGACAAGACACGCCAGGAATATGAGTGAGACCCTGGCAAGACACGCCAGGAATATTACTGAGACCCTGACAAGACACGCCAGGAATATGAGTGAGACCCTGGCAAGACACGCCAGGAATATTACTGAGACCCTGACAAGACACACCAGGAATATGAGTGACACCCTGGCAAGACACGCCAGGAATATGAGTGAGACCCTGACAAGACACGCTAGGTATATTAGTGAGACCTTGACAAGACACGCCAGGAATATGAGTGAGACCCTGACAAGACACGAAGGTATATTAATGAGACCCTGACAAGACACGCCAGGAATATCGATGGGTGTGTATAATGTAGACTGCCTCTGGCATGCGGGTGACATGGATTTAAAACAATCCTGGTGTACTAGAGCCAATCATGAACAATTAACATACTTCATTCATTCATTCATTCATTCATTCATTCATTCATTCATTCATTCATTCATTCAGTAGCATGTCCTTTGCAGAACCTCGTTCCCATAACAACCCTCAGGAAAACTTCTCGATCACAAGCAGACTAGTGAGGAATTATGTCGAAGCTGCAGAATTATGATTTTATTTAATAAATTGTTCAAGATCTAAATTCTGTTTCCTAACCTAACGTGTGTTGACGATTTAAATTATGTTTCTTGGGTTACCTTAGTGTTGAAGATCTACATTTTGTTTCTCGACTTACAATAGTGTTCAAGATAAAAATTATGTTTGTTCACTTTCCATATTGTCGAAGGTTTACATTCCTAACCTAACCTAGTGTTGAAGATTACATTCTATTTCCTTCCTTATTATGTTGTTGAAGAACAACATTCTGATTCCTGACCTAACATTGTAATGTAGAACTAAATACTGTTTTTGGCTTATCATAAAGTTGACGAACGAAGCCAGAATTAAAAATGCCCAACTTTGTTGTTAGCTTTCACTGTCAGGGGTGAGATAGCAATAAATAACATTTCTCAATCTATTTAGAAATCACGCGGTATTGCATTATTTTGTTTTCCTGTTGCAAGCGTCACTGTGAATTAATTCCTTATATTCACTCATTCATGTGCATACTTTTAGGTCGCAACTTCTCCTTGGCATTTCTTCGTGTCTGTTTATGTATCTATAGAGCCAGGTAAAATTTTAACATTTGCCTAACACAAGACATTGTTGCTCACTGTTCTGTTAGCTCCATATTTCGGAAATCGGAAAACAGCACACGTTGGGTCTTTTGGGCAATATTGTAAACTACTTTGCAGACACTGAAATGTTGTTTTACAGAAGAATGATGAACAGATGCTCTTTTGCTGACCACATATCTGGTCATTGATCTGCTGTTGTCAGTGCTGCCTTGGTGGCGAGACTAAAGGAAATGTTACTTCAGGAGAATATATGTGATGGTATATTGATTACTTCTCTGCAATAGAATCTATGTGATGGTATCTTGAATACTTCACTGCAATAGAAACTCATAGTATCTGGGATATTTCACTACTATAGAAAATGATATTATCTTAAATAACCTACTGGTATAGACAGTTCTGGCTAGTTCTCGGTGGAAACGGGAGTGAAACAGGGATTGTGTCTTGTCACCGATGCTCTTTGGAATAGCTATCGATTGGGTCATGCGCAAATGCACAAACAACACAAATAGGGTATCCATTGGGTTGACAAAATTCTAGAAGACCTGGACTTTGCCGACGACATAGTGCTTTTGAGTTCAACACACCCAGATGCCCAAGAGAAAATAAACCATCTCCAAAATGTTTCAGGACAAATTGGTCTCCAAATTAACACCACAAAAACAAAAACTATTGATCTTACCAACAGTTCAGACGACACCAAATTAAGCAACCATGCTCTTGAAAAAGTCAACAGCTTCACATACCTAGGAAGCAAAATGACATCTACAGGGGACTCAACACCAGAAATATTATCTAGAATCTCACTGGCATCTGGTGCCTTCAATAAACTGTTAAACATCTGGAAGTCAAAGTCACTCAGCCAACATACGAAACTTAAAATCTTCAATTCTTGTGTGATTCCAGTGCTAAAGTATGGATGTGAGAGTTAGAAATCAACGGTAGCCTTAGATAAAAAATTAGACAATTTTGAGAACAAATGTCTTAGAAGAATTCTAAACATCCAGTGGACAGATTTCAAAACCAATGCGCAAATAAGACAAGAGACTAAGCAAGATATTGTATTCAATTTTATAAGAAAACGCCGTTGGAACTACATCGGCCATGTACTCAGAAAGGTCAAGACAAGACTCACCTACCAAGCCCTCATATGGTCACCAGTAGGGAAAAGAAAACGGAGAAGACCAAGAGAGACGCTGCGCAGAACCATCTCATAGAAGGCTCATTCAACGGCCAGGTGAACATCCAAAATCTACAACAGGTAGCAGCGAACCGCCAGACATGGAGAGCCATGACTTCTGCCCTATGCGCCGACTTAGGCTCAAGAGGAAAGACTAAGACTAACTATAGACAGTGATAGTATATTGAATCTTGACAACATTAAAGCAATAGAAAATGATAGTATCTTGACAACTTCACACCCTCCCCTATCATTGCTTGCACCCGTCCGTTCAGGGTGAAATATATTTTATAACTCTTTCACAATTTTAAAATTATTCGTGTTTTCTCTCATGTACATATGAAAAGCTAGTCGTGCGACTCAGTCCTTTTAATTTCATCCAAGCATAAACAATAATGTTAATATTATCCAAGCATGGAGAACATAGTTAATTTTATGCAAGCCGGAACAACAATGTTCATTTTATGCAAGCAGGAACAATAATGTTAATTTTATGTCTTTATGTGTTTTACCCTAACCATATTTACAATACATTAGAGAAAGCGCTGATAACGAAATAACCACACCCAATGATTACCAGCCGGTCTCCCTGGGCTGGCGTTAAACGACATTCTCCGTAATCCCGTTTATCCACGTAGGGTAACGCAACGCGTGAGAATTGGAAGCGGTTCTCGCCGCGTTGGTAACATACGGGATAAGTGAGCCGGCCGCTCAGAAAGCAATGGCAAACTACTGAGCGTAATCTTGCCAAGATATAAACGACAGCGGTAAAATGCTGGTGTTGACAGCGATGTCTGTAACGGATATGCGGGGAAAAAAGAAACAACAAATGGTTATCATATCTATCGGCGACATGGTGCCTGAAGATTGAGCACAACACACTACTGGCAACGCTGATCGTATTCCCGGTACGAACCTAAGGCCTTTTTCACGTCAAATTGGAAGCACTAGACTCGAGTTTCGCTCTCGTTTGAGCTCGTCAGTAGTGCATATCCTTGACTGGACCCTGAATCAAACCCTGGATTACTTGAGTGTTAGGCGGGTGTGTAACCACTAGATCACGCATCTCACGCTAGACGCGACCAAACCATCACACTACAATATCACAACGTCACACATCATAGGCTATAGCTCAAAATTTGCCAGATCACCGCGACTAACATCCGTCAATCCATGTGGCCCCGAATGATCAGGTCTTCTAGATCTAGCAAGGAAAACCAGGCGCCTAAAGTCCAGCAAGCAATAAGCAAATTTATTTATTTGGTTTCGGTTCTTTAACCTAAAATCCCGAAAAAAACAAATAAATTGACAGGTGTCGGTCTGGTTATTAGATGTTTTGAAACTGTCTATTAATAGGCTTCTGTGAGGTTGTTAATCGTCGTGAGGCTACAATATATTAGGCTTGTCGATCATTTATATCATGTATATTTTGTCTCACATGTGATACTTAAGTCCAGTCTTGTTACTGCCGGTGTCTTGACCACTTAACCCATACGGCAGATAGAAACATTCTCTTAAACGTCGACAGGGTCGACTTTATTGCACTGGATTGTATCCCATATGACCCAGTATCTTTCCGCAGCGCGGGCTGCCGAAAGCGTCGCACAAAGCACGAACTTCGTAGCTTTAGCGACGACCCCGGGAGTCTTCGAAAACATGCATTCGTGAATAGAAGGACGTGGCCCGGAATCGAACCCACAACCTTCGAAGCCTGAGTCAGATGGCTTGACCACTTCGCCACGGAGACTGTTGACACCTGTGACATGGTTAGGTTGACACCTGTCAACCTAAGATACTTGGATAAATAACCTCTCAACCTAAGACACATAAATATATATCCTATCAACCTAAGGCACATGGAATTATAGCCTGTCAACCTAAGGCACATGGATAAATAACCTGTCAACCTAAGACACATAAATCTTTATCCTGTCAACCTAAGACACATGGATATATAACCTGCCAACCTAAGCCATATGGAGATTGATTGATAGATTGATTGATTGATTGATTTAGGAACCGACATCACAGCATTCGGGACATTCCCATAAGCGCTCCGTCCCCATCCTCAGCAGCCAGCGAAGAGTTCCAACACTAATAGTTCCAGTAGAAATCTGATTATATGTCCGTCTCGCCTTTCCTCTGAGCGTCGAGCATCGGCCAGATCCCCTCATCACGCCTCGCTGCTTCATTCTAACCAGACTATGGTGATCCATTTGCTCCCCCGAGGTGTACATGTGTTCTCACAAGGCCGCAACCACGTCTGTCTTGTCATGCATCAATACTCCACCAAGTTTTGCCGAGCCAATGAATCTGTCCGCCTGTTCATTCCCCAGCACACCGGCATGCCCCGGAGAAAAGATCCAGGTGGTGCTTGCTACCCGTGACCTCCGAAGCGAAGCAAGCCACTCTGCACGAAGTCTGCCTGTCTTCACCCTCCTCAGCATGCTTTCTGAGTCAGTTACAATCACAATGTGTGTATGTATCGTGTTCTCTATCCAGCGGAAAGCTGCATTGACCGCCTCCACCTCCATTCTTAAGCTAGATGTTGTGTCATCATACTCCAGGCTCTCCTACACCAAACGACGACCATTAGCTTTTGCTAAGAATCCCCAAGCACTTCTCCTACCTCTCAACACCGAACCATCTGTGTAGATAATCACATCACAATCAGACACATGGAGATATAACCTGTCAATCTAAGACACGTCGATATATAACCTGTCAACCTAAGACACATGGATATATAAACTGTCAACCTAAGACACGTGGATATATAACCTGTCAACCTAAGACACGGTGGATATATAACCTGTCAACCTAAGACACGTGGATATATAACCTGTCAACCTAAGACACGTGGATATATAACCTGTCAACCTAAGAATCGTGGATATATAACCTGTCAACCTAAGAAACGTGGATATATAACCTGTCAACCCAAGAATCGTGGATATATAACTGTCAACCTAAGACACATGGATATATAACTGTCAACCTAAGACACGTGGATATATAACCTGTCAACCTAAGACACGTGGATATATAACCTGTCAACCTAAGACAGGTGGATATATAACCAGTCAACCTAGGAAACGTGGATATATAAAATGTCAACCTAAGACACGTGGATATATAACCTGTCAACCTAAGACACACGGATATATAACCTGTTAACCTAAGACACGTGGATATATAACCTGTCAACCTTAGACACGCGGATGTATAACCTACAAACGAATCGACATCACATACAACTGTGAAGCTCGACCATAGGCAAGAAACATACAGATATATGGACACGTTTCCATCGTAGTGTGTCTTTGGGTCACGTGTTCTATATCCGTGTGTGTTAGGTTGACAAGTTCTATACCCGTGTGTGTTAGGTTGACATGTTCTATACCCGTGTGTGTGTTAGGTTGACAAGTTCTATACCCGTGTGTGTTAAGTTAACAAGTTCTATACCCGTGTGTGTTAGGTTGACAAGTTCTATACCCGTGTGTGTGTTAGGTTGACAAGTTCTATACCCGTGTGTGTTAGGTTGACAAGTTCTATACCCCTGTGTATTAGGTTGACAAGTTCTATACCCGTGTGTGTTAGGTTGACAAGTTCTATACCCCTGTGTATTAGGTTGACAAGTTCTATACCCGTGTGTATGTTAGGTTGACAAGTTCTATACCCGTGTGTGTTAAGTTGACAAGTTCTATACCCGTGTGTATGTTAGGTTGACAAGTTCTATACCCCTGTGTGTATTAGGTTGACAAGTTCTATACCCCTGTGTATTAGGTTGACAAGTTCTATACCCCTGTGTATTAGGTTGACAAGTTCTATACCCCTGTGTATTAGGTTGACAAGTTCTATACCCCTGTGTATTAGGTTGACCAGTTCTATACCCCTGTGTATTAGGTTGACAAGTTCTATATCCGTGTGTGTTAAGTTAACAAGTTCTATACCCGTGTGTGTTAGGTTGACAAGTTCTATACCCGTGTGTATGTTAGGTTGACAAGGTCTATACCCGTGTGTGTTAAGTTAACAATTTCTATACCCGTGTGTGTTAGGTTGACAAGTTCTATACCCGTGTGTATGTTAGGTTGACAAGTTCTATACCCGTGTGTGTTAGGTTGACAAGTTCTATACCCCTGTGTATTAGGTTGACAAGTTCTATATCCGTGTGTATTAGGTTGACAAGTTCTATACCCGTGTGTGTGTTAGGTTGACAAGTTCTATACCCGTGTGTGTTAAGTTAACAAGTTCTATACCCGTGTGTGTTAAGTTGAGAAGTTCTATACCCGTGTGTGTTAGGTTCACAAGTTCTATACCCGTGTGTGTTAGGTTCACAAGTTCTATACCTTAGGTTGACAGTTGTTATACCGTGTGTCATGTGTTGACATGTTCAGTATTTGTGTTTCTCAGCATGACATGTTCAGTACTTGTGTGTCTTAGGTTGGCATATTCAATGCTTGTGTGTCTTAGCTTGACATGCTCAGTACTTGGGTGTCTTAGATTGACATGTTCAGCACTTGTGTGTCTTAGGTTGACATGTTCAATATTTGTGTGTGTCAATTTGACTGATTCTCTAATTATTCTAGAAAACTGTTATGTTTTACCTTGACTGGTTTCCGTGAAAGTTTAGGTAACGATTTACTGTTGGTTGAATTACATCTTCGGAGAAACAGTAATTTTTCGAAAACAATAATTACATGCACTGATCTTAACAATTATATTTCTCGCTCCGTTAGCTTCACAGTAATGTATACACAACGCATGACTGCAATATTACAGGTAAAATAGCCTCGTTTGTGCCTGGTCGTCATTGAAAGAATAAATACCCAGATTGTTCTTATTTTATATACGAATATACAATTAGAAAAGTCAAGGTTCATTGTTCATACCTTTTGGTGCCATTGGTATATTGTGCTAGTCCCATATTTGCGATAGACCAATCGGCATTCAGTCGGAGGTGTCGGCACTGTCACCATTACTTCCCACAATATATCTTGGTACGCATTTTAGACTGGGTTCACCTTGGAACCCTGACTTGTTTTTGGTTCATTAAAACCTGTCTTGAGATGAATTCAGTCGCATGGGCACCAGGTCTATAGACAGGCTTGTTACCCACAATGCCACACAAATGTCAAATGTTCAAGTAATGCAATTTTTAATGTGCCCAGAAGGAGTTTATTGTTGTAGGTCTGTGATATCATAGTGTCATCACATTGTGTAGGCTTGAATATGCGGAGGAATAGATAGCCAGTTTGTCTCTCACTTTCGCTGGCGACGAGCCCAGGCGATAAAATCACGCCCGACCGTGCTACTTACAATATCAGTGGAGTTCGTCATCAGATTGGCTAACGCGATTTCAAACGTACAACTCAGCGAGACGAACACGTCGAAGTAAACAGAACTATTAATACGTGTTAATGTCTATTGCAAGGGATGTAACAATGATAACAATCTGGCAGATTTTAAAGCCTTGTCTTTCTTACAAAAGTGTGTGTGTGTGTGTGTGTGTGTAACGCAGCAAGTGGTTCAAGAACCTTCCCATGCGTTCCTCTTTTTGGTGCTTGGTCAACATCCGTGGTACCCAATGTGAGCACACCGTCCGATATTGTAGTTTTTTTTTTTTTTTTTTGCGAACGACCTTTTGAATTGTCCCAATTGACACATCAAATTATTTCGCTAGCGAACGTTTGCTTCGACAACGGTTCATCTGTACTGCTGCATCAATTTTGGCGATGGTTTTTTTTCTGTTGCAACAATATGCGCTTGACCCGGCCGTCGAAGATTTGTCGTGAAATGACGACCTTTCCGAAACATTCGTGCCCAGTATGTCACTGGTGTCTTCGACACACATTTGTTACCGTACGCTGCGTGCATTCTTCGATGAATGTCCTCTGGTCGACATCCTTCAAATTAAAGAAACTGAATCACCGCTCTTTGAGCTTCTTTGGACGCATTTTGAAACAACACGGCCATTTTCTCAACAGTCAGAAACAGAACCTATGCATCATGGGATGATGAGCACGTGCTCTTTTATTCATTGGTCAGTACTTATCACATGACTATGACATGATCATGTTCAACGTACACAATTACGCGCGGTGCGGCACGGACGGATTCCAGATGAACGCTCCTAATATATATATATATATATATATATATATATATATATATATATATATATATATATATATATATATATATATATATATATATATATATATATATATTCCTCATTTCCATCCTGTTTAAGGATATTGCGGTCAATACCAGCATCTTTCAGCTGTATGTTGATTCCAAGACTAGATTTTGTCAGGAACAGGACAACACAAACAGATAAAAAGCTAAATAAAACACAAAATAAGAAGTTGTGTTTCATTTTATTTTGTGTTTTACTTTGTGAGTTATTTTGTGTTTTATTTAGCTTTTTATATGTTTGTGTTGTCCTGTTCTTGACAAAGGTTCGTAGAACCGAAACATCTATCGTGTTTTATTGTCCTATAATACTTATTGTTTTATGTTAATACTTCAGTATTATATATTTATTGATATTTTATGTGTTTTGATAAGTCACACTTTGTTTTCATCTGTGTAAGATGTTCTCTGTAATTTACGTACATCGTGTCCGTGTCTAGTATGTCTCTTCTTTTCGCAGGAACTAAATATAGCTAATTGTTTGCAATTCATATTGATATAGCCTGCTGCAGCAGCTGCTTTTTCTTTTGATGATATATATATATATAATCAATTCTTATGGCAGCTTGTTGTTTCCAATATATGTTTTTTTACAGGTCTTTCCGATCAATTTGTAGATCTTCAAGCATCTCTATCATGTTGACATGTCTAACTTTATCGAAATTCTTTGTGTGGTCAATAAAGCAAAGGTGTAGTTCTTTGTTTACTTCTACAGAACGTTCACTTAATATTCTCAGCATATACACAGCATTTACTGTACCCATGCCTTCTACAAACCCACATTGTTCTTCTCTTATCTCAGGTCATGGTTTCTTCCTAACTCTTTGCATGATAAGTCTCAGTGAAATCTTCGTGATGTGACTCATTATACTAATTGTTCGATGTTGATCACATTCCAAGGCTCCGGATTTGTTCGGGATTGCAATAAATATAGAATTACATAATTCAGGAGGTATATCTCCAGTATTATATATTGCATTTAGCAGTCTGGTGACTTGGTCTATTCCATTTTCTTCTAGGACATTGATCATTTATGTTGTGATGTTATCTGTACTGTCTTGCCAGTTTTCATATGGTTAAGAGCATTGTGAATTTCCATCTTCAAAATTGTTGGTCCTGCATTATTATTCCGAAGATTTACTGTTCTATTCGTGTATCATTATAACTGTCTTTCACATAATCTGACCACGCATGTAAAATCTGATCTTTTTCTATTATGATTTTGCCATCTTTGGGTTTTTAGGCAACCCATTTGTATGTGTGTTAATTTGTTAGTGATGTCATTATTTCTTTTGTGCATTAATTTGATATTCCAGGTGATGTTTTGGTTTTCAATTTCCTTGCAATTTTCCCCAAGCCATGTTTCTTTTGCCTCTTTGCATAGTTTCCTATTTTTCCTGTGAATCTCTTCAAATTTTTCCTTATTATTTTTGTAATTTCTTCTTATTTCCATGAGTTGTAAGATGTCTTCCGTTATCCATTTCTTGCGTCTCACTATCTTTATTTTTGGGTGGTTGTTTCTGCAGCTTGGTTGACCGATTTCTTTAATATTTCCAATTGGTCGCTGACATCTTGAAATAATATTTCCATATCGGACAATGTATCAAATCTGTTCTTTACCCCTACGTTGAATGTATCTTGTATCTCCTCACTCTTCAGTGCCCGTAGATCAAATTTTTTATTTCTTGGTGTATATTTTACTTTCTGTAATTGTATATGTATATTGCTTATGATTAATCTATGGTCGCTGTAGCAGTCTGCGCTTGGTATAGTTTTTGCAGACTTTTAAGGCATTTCGAAATATTGTTTTGATGATAATGTAATCAGTCTGATTTCTGATCTTATGATCAGGATTCCTCCATGTCCATAATCTCCTTGGGTGATGTTGATACAGGTGTGATACTTCCGGTCGTCAACATGGCGGTTAGGCGTTGAACCGTTATGACCTGTGGAGTGTTTATGCTTGCAGCTACGGTTTGCAATCGCAGTTTCCTCATGTTGGACTGGTAGTGCATGGTTCCGTCGCCCTGCTACTGAGTGAGCTGTGAAATTCACGGGGAATGCTGTTACATCTTTCCTGTACAGACTGTAGAGTGACCTGCATGTTCGGAACAATAGCTACCGGCTGTTGCTGAATTGACTGAATTGTCTTTTCGGTTCACGAGTGCATTTGTCAGGAGACTCCTGAGAGTCGGCGCTGAAGCTGCGGAGTTCGTGCTTTATGCGACACTTTCGGCAGGTCGCCCTGCGGTATAAGACCAAGCCATGTGAGAAAACCCGGGTCAATGAGGTTTTTCTGGTGACTGCCGAGCCCATCGACGATGAACTGTGGTTTTCGTGGATTAATTTTGTGTTGGCATATTTTGTGTGATATTTACTGGCACAGGAACGAAGCATAATGGGGATGACCCGTTGCCATGAAGTTGTAACCTCGACTAACTAACTAACTAACTAACTGATACCAGGTGTTTCCAAAAATCATATCATATTCTTTTGCCCACTGTACAAGTCTGCAATCTCTTTCATTCTGTTCCCCTAGTCCATAATTTCCTACTATACATACGTGCTGTTGATTTCCAACTTTGGATTCAAGTCACCTATTACGATATTTACTTCATAATTCTTGCATTTCTTGAAGGAATTCTCTAAATCATTATAAAATTCATCAATGCTATCATCAAAACTGTCTGCTGTTGGTGCCCAAACTTGTATGACGTTCACATCAAAAGGTCTTCCACTCAAGTTCACCAGTAACACTCTGTCTGATACAGTCCAATATCCTTTGATCAATTTTGATCTCTCTCTATACATTATAATTGCTACTCCTCGCTGTTTTTTTTTCTCTCCACCATAACAGATTATTCTATATTCCTCAAATGTTATAATGCCCATTCCTATCCACGTGGTCTCACATATGCATTGGCACCTTCCCGTCTTGACAGACGATAGTTTGGTGTATTGTGCTTCAAACATGTATAATAACTAAAAACCATGGCGATGGCGAATGTGGCTGATAACGCCATTTCGCGCCGTAAATGTTCGACCACAGTGGATGCATGTGAAAACATGGTGATTTATACCATTATGCACCATCTTACGTCTCTCACGCTCTGTGTGTGCTTTATCCGCAATCATGTTCTCCTTTGTCTTAATTCAGTTTCTGATAGTTGCCCTCCATGCAAGACGTTCAGCGGCGACTTGCTCCAAATGTGCGTTATCAATGCCTGTATCGATCGTGTCTCGCTTTCACAATCTTTGTATCGTAGCAGAGGCCGCCCCTGAGATCTCTTACCCATCAGTAATTCACCAAAATACATGTCTTTTGGTATTCTACCATCATCCATCCTCCTAACGTGTCCTATCCATCTAAGTCTACAAAGACTGAGCATGGAATACACCGTCACACAACCTGATCTTTTCAATACTTCAGTATTTGTGATTTTATCTTGCCACTTAATACCAAGTATTCTTCGCAGACACCGCATATGAAAGCTGTTTAAAAGTTTCTCTTGGTGTGAGTAACTTGACCAAGTTTCACCGCCATAATGAAGTGTACTAAGGACACAGGTTTGGTACACAATGACTTTTGTTTTGGCAGTAAGCTTCCTGTTCTTCCAGACTCTTTTTCTTAACCTGTTCATTGTTGTTCCTGCCTTACTAATCCTGATGTTGATTTCCTGATCTAGGGATAATTTGCTATGAACGTCTGATCCTAGATATGTAAAATGGTCTATTATCTCCAGTTCGGCGTCGTCAATAAAGATTGATGGTACCCCATGTGCACCCTGTGACATAATCTGTGTCTTCTTTTTGTTAATTGTTAAACCAAATTCAGAACAACATTGGATAATGCAGATAGTAGTAGTTGTAATTCTTCCCCAGAGTGGGTCGTAATCGCAGCTGCATCTGCAAAAAGCAACTCTCTAATCAGTACCCTCCTTATTTTGGTCGTCACCTTCAATCTCTGAGCATTATAGAGGCCACCATGTGAGCGTGGGTGAATGTATATACCACTATCCTGATCACGAAAGGCATATTGCAGGAGAAGTGAAAAGTTTTTTTCTAAAAAGGGTGGGGGGTAGTACTCAACCTCGCTTAACTCTGCTCTTGATTTCAAACTCTTCTGAAGTTTGCACCATTAAACTTGATTATACCCTTCATGCCTGTGTGGAACGATTCTACAATGGACAGAAGAGTTGGTGGGCAGCCAATCTTCTTTAGCGCCTTGCACATACCCTCACGACTGACCAAATCAAATGCGTTTGTGAGGTCGATGAAGGCAATAAACAGTGATTGATTTTATTCCCGGCATTTTTCTTACATTTGTCGCAATGAGGTATCAAATCAATGGTAAACCAGTTCGTTTGGAAGTCGCACTGTGATTCGGGGTAGACTTGATCTCCCAAGACTTGAAGTCTGCGCAGAACAATTCTGGCAAATACTTTTCCAACAATACACAGAAGTGATATACCCCTATAGTTGTAACAGTCGCTTCGATCGCCCTTGTTCTTGTACAGTGTTATGATGCTTAAATCTTTGAAATCCTGTGGGACTTGTCCTTATCGCCAGCATAGCTCAATTAGCTGGTGGATCTGTAGAGTGAGTGTGTCTTGCCCACTCCTGATAACCTCTATTGGAATCCCAACCTTACCTTGCCTTGCCAGATGCAAGTTCACTTATAGCACACTTAATTTCTGTTATACTGGAAAGCAAGTGCAGGTGGTCAAGAGTTGGCAGGGCCTCTATGGCGTTGAGGGCATCATCCGCTAGTTTGGGCTCACTTGAGTAAAGCTCTAAATAGTGCTCTACCCATCTATCCATCTGCTGTTTCTTCTTCTTCTTCTTCTTCTTCTTCTTCTTCTTCTTCTTCTTCTTCTTCTTCTTCTTCTTCTTCTTCTTCTTCTTCTTCTTCTTCTTCTTCTTCTTCTTCTTCTTCTTCTTTGCGTTCATCCGGAGTGTTTTTTCAGATGCGATTGCGGTGTGTCCGGTTAGGCACCCTTGGGCCGAAACCCTTAGGCCAACACATCCGACTTTAGCGTGCATTTTTGACCAGGTTAGCATTCCTGGGAGACTCTCACTTTTGTGGTACCGTCCACATCCCAGCTTGTCAAGTTGAAACGGTCAAAGACTTCACGGTCATCCTTCAATGGAAGGCAGGGACAGTCCATGGCATTTTCCGCCATCCAGGGTGGCTTCCATAGTTGCAGAGCCGACACATAGCGCCCTGGTGCTGGGCTCACCGAGGGAATCGTCACGTCCTGCTCATGGCTGCTTTAATTCCTCACTTCAATATATTGGGCATTTCGTTCGCTACGGGCCGTTCCCGCACAAACCAGGCCTGTCTTCAGATGGTATCCACTCAGCGAGTTTTAGATTCGGACATGTGCTTGTCGTTGTGCCCGTCAGAGCTGTTCCGGGCCCGACGGACATTTGGAAACTACCTAGTCAGAGCTGTTCCGGCATTCTGAGAACTAAGTAGTCAGAGCTGTTCCTAGCACGAAAGACATTTCACTCGGACGTTTATGCGATGTGCCTGATTTATTTGCACCCGTAGGCCAGCACATTCGACTTCAGCGGGCATTTTTACTGGTTTGCCTTCCCGGGTTTTCTAGAGACGTTAGACTTTTTCTGCTGTGGTGTCGCTCACATCTCAGCTGGGCAAGACAGAATGGTCAAAGACATCACGGTCAACCCTCAAAGGAAGGCAGGGGCAGACCATGGGTATTTCACGCTATCCAAAGAGGCTTCCATAAATGCAGAGCCGGCACATGTTGCTCTGAGACTGGGCTCACCCGAGGAGTCGCCACATCTTGCTCGCGGCTGCTTTAATTCCTCACTTCCATGTATTGGGCATTTCGTTTTGCAATTGGTCGCTCTCCACACAAACCAGGGACGGACAGTCTGCGGACGACATCCACTCAAATAGCTTTCACTTCGGACTACCACATGTTGGATTCGCTAGCCAAGCGTTTTATTTCGTGTTATTGAGACGTTTGTCCACCTTTAGCTACGCTCACTCAATGGGTATAGACACAGACTTTCACCGTAACCACTTCCTGCGACTGAACCACTTTGCCACCTTAATTACCGCTCACGAGATAGGCTACATGTGCTACCGGCTCAGCACCTTACCTCCATGCAACACTGAGCAAGTGTCGGCCAATCTCTCTCATCCGGGGATCCCTCGTATGCCCCAGCTGAGAACCTTGGAACAAGTGTCTGAAATAAGCATGTAGCGTGCTCAGCATCTCACCTCCAATTTTCGGTAGGTGGGTATCGGCCCGGCTCTCATATTCGAGGGTTTATGGCTTAGAGGCGTTCAGTCATATCACTCGACTGAGAGCCTTTGAGTTTGTGTCTGGACCAAGATTTCTGCCTTCGTGCGCTGATTTTGGCTTTTGACTGCTAGTTAGTTAGTTAGTCGACAGATCATCCTCATTGCACAACGAACCATTCAGTCCATAAGTGCTCAGATCCCCTCCTCAGCAAATCCCGCAATGTGTAACGGCTAACGACGCCAGTTCTATGTTGGTTTATCAATCTTCTTTGGCTTCCTGCGTAGTGTTCTTGTTTGGCCACCCCTCTTTTAATTTGCTGCTCTCGCAGTCTGGCCATTGTTGTAGATTCACAGTCATCACTTGGTTCTCGCAAAAGTCTTACTTCTCGTAGAGCATTCAGAATGTCGGCCTGGTCCATGGAGCGTCCGCCCTCCACAGTAGCCTCACCTGCAAGCTTGTCAGCCCGCTCATTTCCTTGTACTCCCGCATGCCCTGGCACGAAGATGAAACTAATCTTTGCCAGCCGAGAAAGCTCCAGAGGCAGCAACCATTCTCTTCGGATCGACCCCTCCTCTATCCTCTTGATCATGTTCATTGAGTCACTAAGGAAACAAGCCCTAGTGAATGTCTGTGTCTCGAGCCATGTTATTGCTTTACTTACTGCCATGACTTCCATGGTCAGGCTACTTGTGGTTTCAGTGAAAGCACCAGAGTCCTCCTTCACAATTCTCCCTCCGGCCCGAGCTGTAAAGGCTCATGAGCTTTTCACATATTCACTGGCACAGGAACGGAGCATAATGGGGACGACCCGTTGCTGTGAGGTTGGAACTATGACTAACTAACTAACTAACTAACTAACTTATGCGATTGAGTTCGGTTTGTAGTTCCACAGCAACCTCCTCTCTATCCTTACCCTGACGATACACTAAAACATCATCGGCATATGACAATGTCCTGCCAGGTCCAGTGATCTGCTCACTGGTGATTCTCACTGTGTAGGCGTTGAACAGTACCGGAGATAATGGTGATCCCTGTGGTAGGCCAGGATATATTGTTGTTGGTTCCGAAGTTCAACTGCCACATCTAAAAACTACTTTCCGTTGGAAGAGGGCTGCAGCGATCCAACTAAGGAGGAATGGACTTACGTTTAGTTCGAGAAGCTGAAACATTAAAAAATCCAGTGGTAATCTGTTGTATGCGTCCTCAAGATCAATCGCTGCAGCAACGGTTTCAGTGCCTGAGTGGAAACCTTCATAGACATCCTGGGCAAAGACTGCTGCATTGGTCCAGGTTTCTCTTTTTGGACGGTACCCACCCAGGGTAGGTGGGAAAACACCTTGCCTCTCTAGTTGGCTTGATATTTTCCTGGCAATTACCTTCTCCAGCAGCTTGCCTATTGTATTCTGCATGGTTATAATTCGATATCCCTGAATTTTTGTGTGGTCTTTGTCAGGCTTCGGCAAGGGAAACAGATAGCTGTGTAACCATTCCTCCTTGATGCTAGCACTCCCTATACAGTTGTTGTACATGTCTGCTAGTTTCTCTAGCTCATTGTCGGTACACCTATTTATGTCGTCGTATCTTATGCCATCAGGACCTGGAGCACTGTTTTTTGATCGTCGAAGCACAGCCTTGATTTCTTTCACTGTCACTGTGTCTTCATCCGAAGTGTTCTGAGCCTTGCATCTGTCTGAGGTGACCTCCTTGGCCAGATTTCGGCCACCCATGTCTATCTGGTTGCTCTGCTCAAGGTAGCGTTCAAAGAGGGCTTTGCCCTTGTCCTCGTCAGTCCTCTGCCAGATGAGGTCAGCACCTTGGAAGTCAGAAATGCTCTTATTCTTGACTACACCACTCATGCTTTTATGTAGTCGCCAGAACAATTTCAGTGACTTGTCTGTGCTTACTCTTTGACACACCTCTGCCCATTTTTCGCTTTTAACAACCTTGACCAGTTTTTTGAAATAGCTTACTTTTGTGTGCATCTCTCTTTCTAAGTGCAAGCAGGGACTAGGATGACCAGCTCTGTTCTTCTTGGCATTTTGCCATCTCCTTACAGCACTACGCTTATCCACCCAAGCCTTCTCCACCTCGAAACTCCACCTCGGTGGCTGCTCCCAGCTTTTTTTCCTGCCCTGAAACGTTCTGCGCTTGTCACGTCTTATTTTACTCACCACATCTTGCCCTGTACTGTCATACTGGAACGTCTTTACCTTTAGCTTGTGCTGCCTGGTTCTGCCTTTCTCCACCAGTATGCTGCAAGGGTGGTGGTCGCTGCCATGGTGTCCTAGGACACCCCATCTACACACTGTAGTGAGTGAAGGTGAAACTAGCGCCAGATCAATAGCACTGTCCTCATCGCCCGGACGGCTTGCTGTCCCTGGTGACACAGCCACTGTTGATACAAACCAGGTCGATGGTTTCCAGTGCAGTCTCGAGCTCCTCCCCCTGTGTATTGGAAGAAGTGTTTCCCCATGATCTGCCTTTAGCGTTGAAGTCACCACAGAAAATAACATTTTTCTCGTGTCCTAATATGCCACTTAAGCACTGCCACTTCTGGGCGTCCATGCTGTCGCGAACGAGAATCGCCATTCCCAGATGTCGTCTGTTGTAGAAACATTTGAAGCCGGCAATTTGGAGTAGCTGATGTTTTGTGTTCGTTAACTTTTTCGCGTAGGGGATGGATTTATTCATCTCTTGCGTGTAATTGGTGTGCCAGGATGTAAAACCAGGAGTTTCTACTTAAGATCTGCGCGGGTGCTACGGAGTTCGTGCATCGAGCGAAGCCATCCTTGAGTGAATTTTCAGCAGCGTGTGTGGTTTTCTCAGTCTTGTGTTTACGTTTTTTCAACATGGCGGAACAACGTGTGTTCTTCGAACGGTCAACATACCGAAGCGGCGTGGTAGCCGCGCAGGGAGAAAGAAGCAAGGTAAGCGTGGTGGTTTGAGGCGTTTTAGACTCAAGTGTCACCGTCTAGGACTCAGGAATATTCGTATTCTATATTGGAACTGTGCCAGTGTAAAACAACGGGGCTCTATTTTAGAAACCCTAGTCTACAGGAATGACATTGTAGCACTCCAGGAGACGAGACTGGGCGATCAGCTTTTGACTGCTATCCTCAGTCTACCTGCAGAGCAGCAGGTTGTGTCTCTCTTAGTCTGGCCCCTAACCCAAGTCCTATCCGACACATGTGCTTCCGTCAGCTTAGTTCTTGGGATAAATGGAGCACACAAGCCCCCCCCCCCCCAACCGCGGCAAGGTGGAGACACATCGGGGGGGGGGGGGGGTAGTAGTGTTTCTTATCAGTGATTATTTCTCCAGTCAAGGTTTTCAGTGGTGCACTTCTTTTGATCATTGGACCACATGCTTTCTTTATCCCTTCATACATGCTTCTGATGTTTCCCTTATCACTTGCGTTTTGAATGGACTCACATAACTTCATCCAATAGTCATTTGTACACTGCCTGGCAGGCTTTTGCACATCCTTCCTAGCTTGCTTCAGCTCACTGAGAGTGTTAAGCGTTGTTCTTTCCTTGTTTCTTAAGAGAGCTATCTTCTTTTTATCAATCAAGGACTGCAGTATCTGGCTGTTTGCCGCAAACCAGTCCTGCTTCTTATGATCCACAGTGCCGTAAACCCCTACCGCTGTTTTATAAAGAGTTTCCTAAAGTTGACTCCACTTTTTACTTACTGTACAATTTTCTGATGTATCAGTGAAAGAGTCTTCAAGTTGCTGTTGAAATTCAAAGCACTTTTCAGAATCGCGAGTGTTAATAATATTAATCCTGGGGCTGGATTTGTGTTTAGCTGTGTAGATTCTCTTTGGTCTCAGTCTAACCCTTGCAACAAACAAAGACTAATCCGTATCACAGAAAGCAATGTGATAATTTCGAGTTAATGATGTAGGATCAGATGTGTCTCTGTGTGATGATGAAGTCCTCCTGATGCCAATGCCCAGATCTTGGATGTTTCCATGTGACCTTATGCAGCTCTTTTGTTTTAAAAATGTAGTTTGTAATACATAGGTCATTTCTGGTGCAATGCTCCAGCAGCTTTTATCCATTATCATTCATGCGACCGATGTTGTATTTTCCAAGGCACACTGGCCACGAACTCGAGTCCTTGCCCACATGAGCCTGAATCACCGAGCATATAAATGTAGTCGGATTTCCGAACTGCCTCTGATCACAGACTCTTCATAGAACGAATCCTTCACGTTATCAGAGGAAGCTGGTGTCGGTGCATATGCTGTGATAATGATGGCAAAACCACACTTGGCTGCCAAGCGCGTAGCTTTCATTACTCCAGCTGGAATTTCAATCATTTCCAGTAGCGAATTCTTCAACGCAAAGCCCATACCATGTTGCCTTTTTCTGCCTGCTCTCCACCCTTCCTTAAAAAAAGTGTAATTGTTTTCCCTGAGTGAACCCTTCCTCAGCGAGGCGAGTCTCCTGTAGGCCAGCAATATCAATGTTAAGACGATTGAGTTCGGCATCAGTCATAGCCGATTTTCTTACATAGTCCATATTCATCAAGTCAGTGGAAAATCCTGGACACGTGGTTCTTACGTTCCAGGTTGCAAGCTGTAGCTTGAGGTTTCTATTTTTCGTTTTATTGTTACCTGGTGCATTGGTTTTACAGCCTGCGATTCAGATTTTGTCCTAGCCAAAGCACCATTTGAAGCAGGCAGGCTGTGGCGGATCAGCACCCAATTGGCAGCTTGAGGCGGGCGGTAAGCTGATCAGGGACACCTGTAGGTGTCTCCCACCGTCAGAGGCAACCCGTTGCGCCCCATGTCTACGCCAATTGACAAGAACTTATAACCCGTAAATGTTACCTCTCGCTTGTATTCCGAGACCGGTTAAGACCAGGGATGGAGTTATTGCCTCTCCATAGCACAAAGCCTGGGCTAAAAATATAGAGACCATGTGTTGCCCATGCAGCATGATCCCTCTCCCGGCCTGCCTAGTTCACTCCAGAGGAAAGGTAACACCTCTACATCTGGAACAAGACAAGCTGCAGAAGCTTGCCGGATCAGCAAAGCCATGCTCTAACTGTCCGCCTATCGGAGCCTGGTCTGCCCTGCCATGACCATTTTGTCTTTAGGTTGCATTTCCTCGCAACAGGAGGAAGCTTATACCCTCCAACGTGCGCTCTTCCGCCTGGTCTCACATATACCTAACAGGTTAGTATTTAGTCTTCTCATTTCATTCTTAATGTTATCAAATTTTCCATCCCCACTCATAGGTTCTTACATTCCAAGTTCCCACTTTAAATCTTTATACCCTTTTGCACTCAGTCGCCTGCAGATGCACATGACTACCCGTACCGGGCGAGGCTGCTCCTATGGAGCACCCATTTACGCTTGTTATCTGATTATCGATGAGATTGCAATACATGATATTCTTGGCATCTGTAAAGAAGGTAGTTTGCCATTGCTTTCCTTCCTATCAGTGACCATACTGGTCGATGACCGTAGCCATTGTCTCCAGATTGTAATTTAGCATGATAATAAATTATAACCTATCATGATGATAAATAGTAATCTAGCATGATGATAAATTATAAGCTAGCGTGAAATAATAAATAGTAACCTAGTCTGACGTTAAATTGTAACCTATAATGGTGTTTGTCCATCAAAAATGATGATGACCATTCATTTCATGCAGTGGGGTTGAAAGTTTGCAGTCGTGAGTTCTAAGATGGCTGATAAGTCGTATTTTGGCTCGATATGTTCTTTGACAATGTGGGCGAAGAATGCTTGACGTTCCAGGAGGAAGATTTCCTGCAGTGATGTTTATGTCCAGTCTTGCAGTCCTGTTTGTTTCACAGGTTACTACACCTTTGCATAATGATGTCCGCCACGAATGTTGGTCGTTGGCAGCAGTCTCCCAAGTGATGTGATGAATTCAAAAATCTTTTAGTGAGATCTTCAGAGTGTTTTTAATGCTTTTATTCTGGCTATCTTGGGACCGTTTACCACAGCACAACTCAACATAAAGAATTAATCTAGAACAGAGGTCACCAAACTACGGCTCGCGGGCCGGATCCGGCCCGCGAAGTCATTTCATCCGGCCCGCCGACGGTACTCGAACTTGCTTGATATAACGTATGGAACACGAGACGTTGTTATACAATTCAAATGTAAATATTAAATCATATAATAATATGGAGATCTTCCACACGTGCCGGGAGACCGCCTCGCTTGCTATGTATCTTTACATTTACTTACTTTTCAATTATAACTTATTCTATTCAGATTTACTTGTTATCTGTTAATGTTTGCTCATTTCGCGCCATCCAGGTCTTTCCCGGCTCGAGGTAGATGCCGCTATGCTCTGACG
>JACEFZ010028222.1:0-218377 GCA_014155875.1 Cepaea nemoralis
CCCCCAAAACCACTTAAAAATGTCCACCAAAATCTAAGCTTATGTAGTTCATGCAAATACAATGCAGACTTACCATGTTCAATTCCTCAAACTTGGCCCTCGTCAATAATTCTGAAAAGTCCTCACCATCAACAAATGAATCAATCTCCACCCGTACCTGTGGTGCAGAAGACAGTGCTCTCTTGCCTTTTTCCACCTCTCGACGCAGTCTCTGTATGGCGCGCTTATTGTCTTTTATGTCTTTTCCTTTCTTTTGGCTGTACAGCTTAATAAAGTGATCCACAACACGGCGGTCGAAATCCTCGCCGCCTGTTTAGTGTAAAATAAATGAGTAATGTAAATGTGTTTATCACCTTATCTCATTGAAAGAATCTCAATTAATCAATCAGGTGCAGTCTCCACAATGAAGGTTGGCTGCAATAGATCTCGAGCACTGTCTCTCGCCTGTCTGTCAGCACACCAGAAGTTTAAGAGCGAGCGCTTTTATTTATTCAGCAATGTTGACCTTACATTCGCGCGCGCTCACGCATGCACGCACGCACGCGCGCGCGCTCGCGCACACACATATACACACACACGCTCACTGAGAAATAAACATCATAATGAGAGACTTTAATGCTAGAGTAGGAAATCAAAGGGATGGATGCACAGTTGGTAAACATGGGTTGGGAGAATGAAATGAGAGAGGTGACGGGCCTGTAGAATGGGCAAAAGAGCATGAACTGATTGTTGGAAACACCTGGTTTAAGCCACATTCAACAAGATTATGCACATGGAGGAGTCCTAACACTAGGATTATAAGCCAGACTGATTACATCCTGAGTAGCAGAAGGTGTCTAAGTGCGTCAACAGTGCAAAAACAATTCCAAATGCAGATTGTTACAGTGATCACAGATTGATTATAGGCACATTACAAGTAAACTTAAAGAAGATCAAGTATGCACCAGGAGACACGAAATTTGATTTGTGCACATTGAAAAATGACAAGGAAATAGAAGACATTTTTTAACATAGAAGTAAAGAACATATTTTATATACTGTCTGATCTAGAGATCTTATTTCAAGATGTAGATGACCAATTGGAAATGTTGAAGAATTCAATCAGTTTGGCTGTAGAAACAACTATCCCAAAATAAAAGAAAGCAGGTAGTAATAAATGGATGACTGAAGAAATTTAACAACGAATGGAAACAAGAAGACAGAACAAAAATAATCCTGACAAATGTGAGGAGATTCACAGTAAAGTCAAAACATTATGTAAAGAGGAAAGGGAAGCATAGCTTGAGGAAAATTACATGGAAATTGAAAAACAACACAACAGTAACAATATCAAGTTAATACACAAAATAATTCAGGAGCTTACTAACAAAAGAACAACTACATCAACAGGCTGCCTGAAAGGAAAGGATGGCAAAATCACAATAGAGAAGTATCAGATTTTAGATACATTGTCAGATTACTGAGAGAACTCCATAATGATACATTTGAAGAACAGTAGGATATTTCTTATAATATGGAAGGACACAAACTTTGAAGATCGAAGTTCAGCATGCTCTCAATCAAATGAAAAGTGGCAAGACCCGGGTCGAGACATTACAACCGAAATTATTAATGTTTTAAAAAAGTGTGGTATAGACCAAGTTTATAATTATTTTGTTTTTTAAAGGTGCATATCCCTTACAGGACTTTGCAGTCAACACCAGCATTTTTCAGCAGCTGTTGATGTTCTTGGCAAGATTACGCTCAATAGTTTCCCACTGCTTTCTGAGCGACCTGCTCACATACCCTGTAAGTAACCAACATGGTGCGATCCGCTGCCGAATCTCCCGAAGTTGTGTTCCTCACGTGGATATACGGGATTGCGGAGAAAGTCGTTAACTCCTTCGCCAAGGAAACCGGCATAGACCAAGTTACCGTATTGCTAAACAATATATATGATACTGGTGATATTCCCATTGACTTATTGTGATATAATTTCGCAAGCCGCCAACGTCGCTATGAATATTACCCGTAAAACAATTCGAGATTGACACCGCAACAGTGCTGGTTTGTTCCCCGCTTCTAAAATCCTAAATTTACAACGACTCATTTTGACGATTCAGCAAAAAACCTGGACGGGAAAAAACTATAATAAATACGGCATGCCGGCACTGAAAACGGCCTGTATGTTTACCAACCCAAGCAAGGGAACAGGAGAAGATCCGATGAGCGGAGGGCGTGATAGCCTCTTCAAAATCAACGCACCAAAGATAACTTAGTCTTAGTTAGTTAGATGAGGAGAGCATCAGCCTGTCAGCAGACATTGTACAGTATTTGGAAACCTAACCAAATCTAGGACCTGACATCTTGGTGTTGATATGTGGTGATTGGAGCCATTCGAAAAGAATAAAGGTAAACACAATAATGTTTTAGATTAGTTTTGTCTGTGAGCCTGTTTCCAAAGAAGAGTTGGTAAGTCAATGTGTTGTAAACCACGTGATTAATCCTTAAGAAATTAATTTAGTAGAAACTAAATATTATACACAGTTATCATAGTCATGGATAAACTGTACATTAGGATAAACCACAGTGAGTGTCTGTGTCTCCCAGTCAAACAACTTATTTAATGTCTAAGAATTAGACCTAAGTTGTACATTTTATTTCTTAAGTAGTTAAACTCAATCAACTTTGATTTAGAAGTTGGTGAGTAACTTAAGATTTAGGAAGCTAAGAATGCTTAGTGCAGTGGTAAGAAAACTATTTTAAATGTGCAAACACTGGTAAGACAAATTAGTGTAATGTGTAAGAGTCAAGTATGTTTGTTTTTTACATGAGCACATGAGAAGTCAAGTTGTTTTTTTCCCGTGAGCACATGGGAGCCAAATAGATTTCTATATGTATAATAAATTTGTGTGGTGGGTGAAAGCACCCAGATGGTGAGTCAAATGTATTTTCATTGTTGTTAAACATGTGGATTTATCATTTGTGAGGAACATAATAAGGCTTAATCAACCGCCATGCAAGAATGGTTAGGATTCATAATGAATGAATGTGGATTGGGGAAAAATTTAACGCTGTTGGCGGCTAGGTCGTGGGTTGGGTTTACCAACGTGTGTTCGCGAATCAGCTGTTGGGAATGCAGGAATGCGATGTGGGCGATTTGGGTTTAAATTATATTTACCGTGTATCGCAAATCATTGCATCGATTAGGTTGCTGTGTTAGAAAATAACAGAGTTACTTGTGCCTGATAGAAACCTAGAGTTATGTCAGTCAGTTGCTGAAGCAAGGAGAACGGTTAGAAAACCAGGTAAGTGGGTAGGTGGAGATTCAGACAAAACTGTGCTTAGTTACTAAGTAAAGAAAGAACTTAGTTCTGTGCCACCAGGAATGATGTAACCATTGTGTAGTAACTTAATAGTGAATTCATTGTGTGGAACACGGGATTTCTGTGTGAAGGTAAGTCTGCATTGATGATATATATATATATGATGTGGCATTGTGTATATATATTAGGTCATGGCCTGTGATACTTCCTGGATAATTCCGAACGCCGAATAGGTCGACGCGGTATAACCATGCGTGCCGTCGCGATATACATATGTGTTCTGAATTCTTGTCTTAGCTCTAAACAATATATTGCATGATTTATTGCCTGGCATATTTTGTTGCATCTCCTCAGGTGTATACTGCAGAGATATATCATGTGAAGTGAATACAGGAGTAATACTTTGGTTGAAATACTAAACACATAATCACTGACATTGTTTGAATGCGGAGTATATTATCTCCACAATACTTGTCAGGTTTACAAAGAAGTCCTTCTGTCTGCTAGCAATGGCTGAAATCACCCTAATCGATAATGCTTCAATTTATTGCTATAATTATTGCTGATGCTTTTTTGTTTAACAAGTTCATTAGGGGACCATGGTAGAGCATTGGCTAGCATGCTTTCCTGCCAGCCTGGATGGGCATGTGTTTGAATTTGCGGATTTGTTAAATTTACCTGCACGTCCAGGTCGATCCTGGGTACCGGGAAATGTCTTGGAAAGTACAGGTGTTTGATCCCGGGTACCAGGAAATGTCTTGGAAAGTAAAGGTGTTTGATCCTGGGTACCGGGAAATGTCTTGGAAAAGTAAAGGTGTTTTGATCCAGGGGTACCAGGAAATGTCTTGGAAAGTAAAGGTGTTGATCCTGGGTACCGGGAAATGTCTTGGAAGTAAAAGTGTTTTGATCCTGGTACGGGAAATGTCTTGGAAAGTACAGGTGGCTGGCTTGATATTAGCCACGTGATCCTAAAGGGCTAATTGATGTATGCAAATATGGGGCTAGCACCTTATGCCCAAGTACTTCGCAAGTTGTGTAGAAATGGTCCAAAGAATACGAGGAAAAGAGTCCAAAGAATACGAGGGAAAAGTCCAAAGATACGAGGAAAAGAGTCCAAAGAATACGAGGGAAAAGTCCAAAGAATACGAGGAAAGAGTCCAAAGAATCGAGGGGAAAAGTCAAAGAATACGAGGAAAAGAGTCCAAAGATACGAGGGAAAAGTCCAAAGAATACGAGGGGGAAAGTCCAAAGAATACGAAGAGGAAAGTCCAAAGAATACGAGGGGGAAAAGTCCAAGGAAAACGGGGGGAAATGTCCAAAGAATATGAGGGGAAAAGTCCAAAGAATACGAGGAAAAAAGTCCAAAGAATATGAAGAAAAAAACTCCAAGAATATGAAGGGGAAAAGTCCAAAGAATGTAAGTGGAAAGTCCAAAGAAGTGGGGGAAAAGTCCAAAGAATACGAGGGGAAAAGTACACTGAAATTAAACAGATGCACTAAACAGAATAAAAAACAATAAAGAAAGGGAAAAATTATTATTGATAGTGAATTTATATTTTGTACAATTAGGTTTTTATGTTTTCTTTCCATGAATATCTAGGTCAGTGCTTTCAGCTGGCAAGACGGTTGGCCAGTCCGATATACGAACTGGGGACACGGTGAACCTAACACTAAAGGCTATCAGAGCTGCGTGACAAATACATTAGATGGACAATGGCACGTTGTGAACTGTAGCGACAAAAATCCTTTTGTTTGTGAAATCAATTTTGGTAGGTTTTAAAACCAGCATTTTTTTTTACTGTTTGCCATTTTTATGTGAAATCAATTTTGGTAGGTTTTAATGGCAGCATTTTGTTTTTATAAATAGTCAGGATGGTTTTTCTTTCTTCTTCTTTTCTTCTTCTTTTTATAGGGTCGACTTCATTGCACCAGGTTTCATCCCATATGGCTCGGTCTCTCTGCAGGGTGATCTTCCAAAAGCGTCACACAAAGAACAAACTCTGTAGCTCCAGTGACTACCCTCCGGATTCTCCGAGAAAATTGCACTCATGAACTGAACGACCTAGGCCTGAATCGAACCCACAACCTTCAGAGCGGCAGTTGGTATAATCAGAAAGATCTAATGGCAGTGGAAATGTGGTTTCTGAGGAAATGCATAGATGGATAGAAAAACCAATGAGCAAGTTCTGGAAGAATCAATTAAAAAAGCAAATTGATAAGAGAAATTAGACTTGGTCAGGATTTTTTGGACACATAATGAGGAGAAATATACTGCAGAACTTTGTGACAACTGGCAAAATTGATGGGAGAAGAGCAAGGGGAAGGCAGAGAGGTACATACCTGGATTACTTGGTCACATGGCATAATCGAGACAAGGAAACACTGCTGATCCATGACTCTGGTGATTGTGTGGGATGATGAACCACGGTCGCCCACACTGATCGTCATGGCACACGATGATGATGGTGAGGTTGCATGATTCCTGTTTGTTAATCTGAAAAATTATTGACAAGATGCACAGATTTTGCAAGAACGTTATTCTTTTCTAACACTGATTAGACATTGTGTCCCATTTTTATACTTGACTTTGATAGGCATACAAGTACGGGTATTGTGCTTACAGTTAATACAAATTGGTTTGTCTGTTATGTTAGTACTATAGTCTGTCCAGAAATGAATGCCTTCATTCACGATCAATTATTTTGAAAACTGTCTGTTGCATCGTTATGAAATTTTTCCTGCCATCTTATATTTACCCCCACCCAAGGAATATGGCTTTGATAGGCCCAAAAGCAACTTAAATCTTGGAAAGCGGCGACATTTCTTTGATGTTTTGGTGAAAAACTAGTGATTTCTCGCTAACAAACTTGTTTTACAATAACACCCCATTCCACTATGCGAGGCTCTTGTCATAAGGCCAATCCCACGTCCCACGAGAAAATTAATTATTCAACGCTAATGTTTCCGTGTGAAGACGTAATATATTTAATAATGTGTACTTCATCTCTGACCCGTAAATTATATACCGCATATAAACAACCTTTGAAATCTACTGTACAATCTCCAGAACAAAAATTTTTTTGTTGGGTGGACATAATGATAAGGTTATATGCTAAATCTCATCATTTTCCCTCAGTTGGTTACTGAGATATGGAATTTCTTCTTCTTCTTCTTCTTCTTCTTCTTCTTCTTCTTCTTCTTCTTCTTCTTCTTCTTCTTCTTCTTCTTCTTCATTCAGCCGGAGTTTTTTTTTTCCAGACGTAATTGCGTTGTGCCTGTTTATAGCATAGATGTGTTCTTGCACCATTAGGCCGACATATCCGACTTCTGCGAGCATTTGTTGACCAGGTTAACTTTCCCAGATATGGAATTGGGGCAGACAAAAGTAAACAAAACTATAGTAATATAATCAGGCATGCGATTTATGCTTGCTGTTAATACAAATTGGTTTGTCTGTTATGTCAGTAATAGTAATATAATCGGGGGGATACGGGGTGTCAGGCATTGGTAGTACCTTTGGTAAGGAAGACTGTCATGCTCTTTCCAGGGCACATCCCCCACTGGTCCAAGCCTGACATCCAGCTGACGCCTGTGGCTCCTAGTCGTTGTCAGCATGCAACAGCGGCCACCCCCCAGGCAACAGCTGTGACAGGCTGGCTAAACCAGGCTTGGGTAGCCGATTTGGTGTCAAACCTATCAGTGAACAAGAGTATGCCTACCCAGCATGTGAAGACAGGACTCGGCAGACTGCGCGGAAGAAATTGTTGATTCAACGGGCAAGACGGCGTTTACCTGAAAAGCGTTGTGGAACGTAATGAGCACGGCAAGGCACGTAGAGAGCCCTGGTCATCCACTGCATCTGTATTCGTCTCCAGTCGTCTTCACTTGTCTTGCCACTGGACTCAGATGGACT
The DNA here is from genome assembly GCA_014155875.1 of Cepaea nemoralis. Lineage (NCBI taxonomy): Eukaryota > Metazoa > Mollusca > Gastropoda > Stylommatophora > Helicidae > Cepaea > Cepaea nemoralis. The sequence continues at coordinate 7,219 of JACEFZ010028222.1, forward strand.
CAGGCGAGAGAGTGAGATTGATGAATTGCGCAACTCTTCCTCACTTTAATCCAATTCATTGCGCAAGTCATTCTTCATCCAACTTCATATATCTACTTCAAGCCCTGTGGTGATGGGCGAGCAGCAAAGCGGCAGGTGTGAGTACACTGGCAGCCGTAGTCGCAGACCTGCACACAGGCGGCTCAGGCCATATGGTCGTCTTCTACTGACCGGAGCAACAGTGGGATTCAGCACCCCCTGAGCGACTGGCAGCCCTCTATAGGAAAGCACTGCTCACCTCCATAGCATGAGGAAAGGGCTAGAAAAGGTGCCCTAAACATTGTCTGCTCCATCACTACCTAACCAGCTAGCCGTGGTTGGTGGTACCCTATACTGCAGTCGACATACAAACAAAGTAAAAACAGGTAAAGCTAAAAGAGCAAACCATATTCCCTTGACAATTGGAACTTGGATTGTCCGCACCCTACTTGACTGAGATGGCGCGTCGGGTCCAGAGAGACGAAAAGCACTGATTGGGGGAGAGCTGGGCAGGTATAACATCAACATTGCAGAAGAAGGCCAAATATGTCAAGTAGGTTCCGGCTACACATTCTTCTTGAGTGGAAGGAAAAACAAGGAAAGACGCCAATACAGTGTGAGATGTGCCATTAAGTCGGCCCTAGTTGGCAAACTAGCTGAATTTCTGAAGGCTATAAATGACAGGCTCATGACCATTGAGTTACCCCTGCTGAAAGAAAAGAAGCATACAACCATCGTGAGTGTCTATGCACCATCAATGATCAATGAAGATGATGTCAAAAACAAGTTCTATGAGGACCTGCACAACATATTAACATCTCTTCCCAAAGGAGACAAATTTATATTCCTTGGGGACTTCAGAGTAGGCAAGGACACCGCCTCTTGGAATGGCATCATTGGAAAGTACAGAGTCGGAAATTGTAACAGCAATGGACTCCTCCTTCTTCAGACATGTGCCGAACTCCTGATCACCAACACAATTTTCCGTCTTCCTATGAGAAATAGGACATCGTGGATACACCCTTGCTGGAAACACTGGCATCTCATTGACTATGTCATTGTCAGGAGGAGTGACAGACAAATTGGTCAGGTGACAAAATCCATGTGTGGTGCCGAATGTTGGACAGACCATTGTCTGATTATCTCAAAAATAAACATGCACAAGAAACCACCACATCGTCCTCAAGGGGTAAAAATGCAAATAAAAACTAAATGTCACCCGCCTAAACAGCAAAAAAATGCAGCTGCTATTTGAAATAGAGATTAGAAGACGCACTAGACAACATAAAATTTGAAAGCTATAATAGTTACCGATCGGGATCGAACCTGTCGCCTCCAAATGACAACGGCGCCTCGCTGCAGGAACAAGTGTACTTCGACGCACGACCAACTAGACACTCCTGGAAAAGTGTCTTCATTGGTCGTGTCTATCATACACATGAACCAAACAACTATGAAATACGGACAGAATTCGTATCAAACCATTGAGGTATCACCATAGGTCTCATAATTTATATTAAACCAGCATAGGTCAAATAACAAACACACAAACACATCGGACCGTAATGCTGTTGTCGAGTATATATGAACAAACATTTTAAAGAAGAGAAATGATTGGTCGGTTCTCATTCTGTAACGATAAACAAGAATAAGATGGGAGTAACCGTTTGGCCACCAATACGATTACAAAATAGCCACCCTATTATTTATTTGGCATTCCCTAGAATAAGAGATAGAAGAAGGAAGTTGCATTTAAGATGTTTCTGTAATGCTTCTGTCCGCGTTGAAGGATTTCGATTGTCTTAATCGGTGACCAGATGTTCCCCCCATCTGCACTGAGGAGGGAGCGTATGCGGGCCTGGTGATGTGAGAAGACCTATACACAGCTGTTGTCTATGCGTCTTCTATCGTGCGTGATTTCGCTTCTTCTTCGTGCTGTGAGCGCCAAATTAATGACACAACATAATTGTTAATTTATGTAATCGTCTTGTGTGCCTCACGTTCTCCCATTTATTTCTTGTTTTTACGTTGTACAGCATGAGAACCGACCAATCATTTCGCTTCTTGAAAATGTGTTGTTTCATATATACTCGACAACAGCATTACGGTCCGATGTGTTTGTGTGTTTGTTATTTGACCTATGCTGGTTTAATATAAATTATGAGACGTATGGTGATACCTCAATGGTTTGATACGAATTCTGTCCGTATTTCATAGTTGTTTGGTTCATGTGTATGATAGACACGACCAATGAAGACACTTTTCCAGGAGTGTCTAGTTGGGTCGTGCGTCGAAGTACCTTGTTCCTGCAGCGAGGCGCCGTTGTCATTTGGAGGCGACAGGTTCGATCCCGATCGGTAACTATTATAGCTTTCAAATTTTATGTTGTCTATGCGTCTTCTATCTCTATTTCATAGCGCTGCATTTTTTGCTGGTTAGCGGGTGACATTTATTTTTTATGGGCATTTTTACCCTTGAGGACGATGTGGTGGTTGCTTGTGCATGTTTATTTTTGAGATAATCAGACAATGGTCTGTCCACAGTCGTCACACACATGGATTTTGTCACTGACCATTGGTCTGTCACTCCTCCTGACAATGCCATAGTTCATGAGTGCCAGTGTTTTCCAGCAAGGGTGTATCCACTATGTCCTATTTCTCATAGTAACACAAAAATTGTGTTGGTGATCAGAGTTCGGCCAGGTCTGAGAGGAGAGTCCATTGCTGTTACAATTTCCGACTCTGTACTTTCAATGGAATGCCATTCCAAGAGGCGGTGTCCTTTGCCTACTCCTGGCATTGGGGGGGGGGGGGGGAAAGTCCCCAAGTAATATAAATTTGTCTCCTTTGTGAAGAGATTTAATATGTGTGCAGGTCCTCTAGAACTTGTTTTTGACCTCATCCGTCATTGATCATTGATGGTGCCATAGACACCACGATGGTGTATGCTTCTTTTCTTTCAGCAGGGGAACTCATGGTCATGAGCCTGTGCATTTATAGCCTTCAGAATTCAGCTAGTTTGGCTGCATAGGGACTAATGGCACTCTCACCTGTATTGGAGTCTTCCTTGTTTTTCCATTCCACTCAAGACGAATGTGTAGCGGAACCTACTTGACATATTTGGCCTTTCTTCTGCAATGTTGATGTTATACCTGCCCAGCTCTCTCCCAATCAGTGCTGTTTGTCTCTCTGGACCCGACGCGCCATCTCTGTCAAATAGGGTGCGGACAATCCAAGTTCCAATTGTCAAGGGAATATGGTTTGCTCCTTTAGCTTTACCTGTTTTTACTTTGTTTGTATGTCGACTGCAGTATAGGGTACCACCAACCACGGCTAGCTGGTTAGGTAGTGATGGAGCAGACAATGTTAGGGCACCTTTTCTAGCGCTTTCCTCATGCTATGGAGGTGAGCAGTGCTTTCCTATAGAGGGCTGCCAGTCGCTCAGGGGGTGCTGAATCCCACTGCTGCTCCGGTCAGTAGAAGACGACCATATGGCCTGAGCCGCCTGTGTGCAGGTCTGCGACTACGGCTGCCAGCGTACTCACACCTGCCGCTTTGCTGCTTGCCCATCACCACAGGGCTTGAAGTAGATATATGAAGTTGGATGAACAATGACTTGCGCAATGAATTGGATTAAAGTGAGGAAGAGTTGCGCAATTCATCAATCTCACTCTCTCGCCTGAGTCCATCTGAGTCCAGTGGCAAGACAAGTGAAGACGACTGGAGACGAATACAGATGCAGTGGATGACCAGGGCTCTCTACGTGCCTTGCCGTGCTCATTACGTTCCACAACGCTTTTCAGGTAAACGCCGCCTTGCCCGTTGAATCAACAATTTCTTCCGCGCAGTCTGCCGAGTCCTGTCTTCACATGCTGAGTAGGCATACTCTTGTTCACTGATAGGTTTGACACCAAATCGGCTACCCAAGCCTGGTTTAGCCAGCCTGTCACAGCTGTTGCCTGGGGGGTGGCCGCTGTTGCATGCTGACAACGACTAGGAGCCACAGGCGTCAGCTGGATGTCAGGCTTGGACCAGTGGGGGATGTGCCCTGGAAAGAGCATGACAGTCTTCCTTACCAAAGGTACTACCAATGCCTGACACCCCGTATCCCCCCGATTATATTACTGTTACTGACATAACAGACAAACCAATTTGTATTAACAGCAAGCATAAATCGCATGCCTGATTATATTACTATAGTCTGTTTACTTTGTCTGCCCCAATTCCATATCTGGGAAAGTTAACCCGGTCAACAAATGCTCGCAGAAGTCGGATATGTCGGCCTAATGGTGCAAGAACACATCTATGCTATAAACAGGCACAACGCAATTACGTCCGGAAAAAAAAACTCCGGCTGAATGAAGAAGAAGAAGAAGAAGAAGAAGAAGAAGAAGAAGAAGAAGAAGAAGAAGAAGAAGAAGAAGAAGAAGAAGAAGAAGAAGAAGAAGAAGAAGAAGAAGAAGAAGAAGAAGAAGAAGAAGAAGAAGAAGAAAAGAAGAAGAAGAAGAAATTCCATATCTCAGTAACCAACTGAGGGAAAATGATGAGATTTAGCATATAACCTTATCATTATGTCCACCCAACAACAAAAATTTTGTTCTGGAGATTGTACAGTAGATTTCAAAGTTTGTTTATATGCGGTATATAATTTACGGGTCAGAGATGAAGTACACATTATTAAATATATTACGTCTTCACACGGAAACATTAGCGTTGAATAATTAATTTTCTCGTGGGACGTGGGATTGGCCTTATGACAAGAGCCTCGCATAGTGGAACGGGGTGTTATTGTAAAACAAGTTTGTTAGCGAGAAATCACTAGTTTTTCACCAAAACATCAAAGAAATGTCGCCGCTTTCCAAGATTTAAGTTGCTTTTGGGCCTATCAAAGCCATATTCCTTGGGTGGGGTAAATATAGATGGCAGGAAAAATTTCATAACGATGCAACAGACAGTTTTCAAAATAATTGATCGTGAATGAAGGCATTCATTTCTGGACAGACTATAGTACTAACATAACAGACAAACCAATTTGTATTAACTGTAAGCACAATACCCGTACTTGTATGCCTATCAAAGTCAAGTATAAAAATGGGACACAATGTCTAATCAGTGTTAGAAAAGAATAACGTTCTTGCAAAATCTGTGCATCTTGTCAATAATTTTTCAGATTAACAAACAGGAATCATGCAACCTCACCATCATCATCGTGTGCCATGACGATCAGCGTGGGCGACCGTGGTTCATCATCCCACACAATCACCAGAGTCATGGGTCAGCAGTGTTTCCTTGTATCGATTATGCCATGTGACCAAGTAATCCAGGTATGTACCTCTCTGCCTTCCCCTTGCTCTTCTCCCATCAATTTTGCCAGTTGTCACAAAGTTCTCCAGTATATTTCTCCTCATTATGTGTCCAAAAAATCCTGACCATGTCTAATTTCTCTTATCAATTTGCTTTTTTAATTGATTCTTCCAGAACTTGCTCATTGGTTTTTCTATCCATCTATGCATTTCCTCAGAAACCACATTTCCACTGCCATTAGATCTTTCTGATTATACCAACTGCCGCTCCGAAGGTTGTGGGTTCGATTCAGGCCTAGGTCGTTCAGTTCATGAGTGCAATTTTCTCGGAGAATCCGGAGGGTAGTCACTGGAGCTACAGATTTTGTTCTTTGTGTGACGCTTTTGGAAGATCACCCTGCAGAGAGACCGAGCCATATGGGATGAAACCTGGTGCAATGAAGTTGACCCTATAAAAAGAAGAAGAAAGAAAAACCATCCTGACTAACTATAAAAACAAAATGCTGCCATTAAAACCTACCAAAATTGATTTCACATAAAAATGGCACACAGTAAAAAAAATGCTGGTTTTAAAACCTACCAAAATTGATTTCACAAACAAAAGAATTTTTGTCGCTACAGTTCACAACGTGCCATTGTCCATCTAATGTATTTGTCACGCAGCTCTGATAGCCTTTAGTGTTAGGTTCACCGTGTCCCCAGTTGGTATATCGGACTGGCCAACCGTCTTGCCAGCTGAAAGCACTAACCTAGATATTCATGGAAAGAAAACATAAAAACCAAATTGTACAAAATATAAATTCACTATCAATAATAATTTTTCCCTTTCTTATTGTTTTTTATTCTGTTTAGTGCATCTGTTAATTTCAGTGTACTTTTCCCCCCTCGTATTCTTTGGACTTTTCCCCTCACATTCTTTGGACTTTTCCACTTACATTCTTTGGACTTTTCCCCTTCATATTCTTTGGAGTTTTTTTCTTCATATTCTTTGGACTTTTTTCCTCGTATTCTTTGGACTTTTCCCCTCATATTCTTTGGACATTTCCCCCCGTTTTCCTTGGACTTTTCCCCTCGTATTCTTTGGACTTTTCCCTCGTATCTTTGGACTCTTTTCCTCGTATTCTTTGGACTTTTCCCCTCGTTTTCTTTGGACTTTTCCCTTCGCATTCTTTGGACTTTCCCCCTCGTATTCTTTGGACTAACCCCCTCGTATTCTTTAGACTCTTTTCCTCGTATTCTTTGGACCATTTCTACACAACTTGCGAAGTATTGGACATAAGGTGCTAGCCCCATATTTGCATACATCAATTAGCCCTTTAGGGATGACATGGCTAATATCAAGCCAGCCACCTGTACTTTCCAAGACATTTCCCGGTACCCAGGATCGACCTGGACATGCAGGTAAATTTAACAAATCCGCAAATTCAAACACATGCCCATCAGGCTGGCAGGAAAGCATGCTAGCCAATGCTCTACCATGGTCCCCTAATGTACTTGTTAAACAAAAAAGCATCAGCAATAATTATAGCAATAAATTGAAGCATTATCGATTAGGTGATTTCAGCCATTGCTAGCAGACAGAAGGACTTCTTTGTAAACCTGACAAGTATTGTGGAGATAATATACTCCGCATTCAAACAATGTCAGTGATTATGTGTTTAGTATTTCAACCAAAGTATTACTCCTGTATTCACTTCACATGATATATCTCTGCAGTATACACCTGAGGAGATGCAACAAAATATGCCAGGCAATAAATCATGCAATATATTGTTTAGAGCTAAGACAAGAATTCAGAACGCATATGTATATCGCGACGGCACGCATGGTTATACCGCGTCGACCTATTCGGCGTTCGGAATTATCCAGGAAGTATCACAGGCCATGACCTAATATATATACACAATGCCACATCATATATATATATATCATCAATGCAGACTTACCTTCACACAGAAATCCCGTGTTCCACACAATGAATTCACTATTAAGTTACTACACAATGGTTACATCATTCCTGGTGGCACAGAACTAAGTTCTTTCTTTACTTAGTAACTAAGCACAGTTTTGTCTGAATCTCCACCTACCCACTTACCTGGTTTTCTAACCGTTCTCCTTGCTTCAGCAACTGACTGACATAACTCTAGGTTTCTATCAGGCACAAGTAACTCTGTTATTTTCTAACACAGCAACCTAATAGATGCAATGATTTGCGATACACGGTAAATATAATTTAAACCCAAATCGCCCACATCGCATTCCTGCATTCCCAACAGCTGATTCGCGAACACACGTTGGTAAACCCAACCCACGACCTAGCCGTCAACAGCGTTATCGATCGGTTTGCTAATTATCTATGCAAGGACATCCGCATAGGTAATGAGGTTAGAACGATGGCGTTTTGTACACACTTACAAAGTTAAATGATTTAAACAAATAAGTACCTGAATGTACAGAGCCAGACTCCAGTCAGCTTTCAGAACTGTTCAAGGGCTCCTCAGCCTCCTTTCCGTAACAGTCAGCCGAATCATGGTTGAGGTGAGACGCAACACAAAATGGCTCACACAGGCCTGCGTCTGCTCTCTTCGAGCAAAATGAAGTGAATGAATGGTTTAGCCAATTTCCCCACTCGTGCCAACTCAATTCGCACGAGGAGATAGTGCTTCTTGGGAAAAGACACTTTCTCGGGAAACAGTCATTCTCCGCCTAGAATTTCTAGACCTCTCTGCACGAGAATTTAGTGCTATACCCAGCCTCACGGGTCACTCAAATTCAGGTGTTCCGAGAAGATTCTAGATGGTAATTCCTCCATCGGCTTCCCCCAGTCTATTTATAGCTGGGAAAGTCCCCCGATGATGCGCCAAAATAGTGCGGAATCCTGAAGACCAAAGACAGATAAACGCGTTTCGTCACACCAGGATCAAACACCTTTACTTTCCAAGACATTTCCCGGTACCCAGGATCAAACAACTTTACTTTCCAAGACATTTCCCGGTACCCAGGATCAAACAACTTTACTTTCCAAGACATTTCCCCGGTACCCGGGATCAAACACCTTTACTTTCCAAGACATTTCCCGGTACCCAGGATCAAACACCTTTACTTTCCAAGACATTTCCCGGTACCCAGGATCAAACAACTTTACTTTCCAAGACATTTCCCGGTACCCTGGATCAAACACCTTTACTTTCCAAGACATTTCCCGGTACCCGGATCGACCTGGACGTGCAGGTAAATTTAACAAATCTGCAAATTCAAACACATGCCCATCAGGCTGGCAGGAAAGCATGCTAGCCCGTGCTCTACCATGGTCCCCTAATGTACTTGTTAAACAAAAAAGCATCAGCAATAATTATAGCAATAAATTGAAGCATTATCGATTAGGTGATTTCAGCCATTGCTAGCAGACAGAAGGACTTCTTTGTAAACCTGACAAGTATTGTGGAGATAATATACTCCGCATTCAAACAATGTCAGTGATTATGTGTTTAGTATTTCAACCAAAGTATTACTCCTGTATTCACTTCACATGATATATCTCTGCAGTATACACCTGAGGAGATGCAACAAAATATGCCAGGCAATAAATCATGCAATATATTGTTTAGAGCTTTTGTGTGTAAATTCACATTGTTTTGATTAGGAATTGTGTCTGTTCCAAGAAGTTATTATTGTAACTGTAAAGTAACAACTTTAACTTTTTCTTTCATAATCAGTTTTTACATGTACAGGCACCTTACCATCTTGACAAACGCTAGTTTGTTAATTGTGCTTCAAAAACAAAAAAAGGGCATTACAACTTCTCCATAACACAAAGATTGGACTGAACTGTAGAGACCATGTGTTTCCCATGCAGTACAATCCCTCTCTCAGCCTACCTAGTTTACTCCAGAGGAAAGGTAGTTCTTAAATACTTTAAAGCCAATCAATCCATGTGTTTGCTTCTATTGGAGTTAGTTTGCTGTATAAGTTTTTCCTCCTGAATCCGCACCAGCGTACCATCTTCCTGGGGATTGTGTTGCAACTATATCTTTTCCCTCTCCAAGCTTAATAACATGCGACATTGGTCAGGTTTCCTCCAGGGGTTTTAAGTGTTTAATTGCCAACAGGCTGCAGCCTAATGCTGAGTGAGGTAAAAGCATTTTACTCTCAATGAGAATCAAACTCATGACTCCTGGCTTAGAGGACTAATGGTCTAGTTACTGAGTTATGGAGGCTGCTGCAAAAGATGGATAATTGACACAGTAGAGCAGATGGCACAGTGGAGCAAATGACACAGCGGAGCAAATGACACAGTGGAGCAAATGACACGGTGGAGCAGATGGCACGATGGAGTAGATGGCACTGTGGAGAAGATGGCACAGTGGAGAAGATGGCACTATAGAGCAGATAAGATACCATAGTCCACACCAGTACCCAAATCCAGATATTGAGAAACACACAGAGAATGAGAAGAAGAAATAACATAACTGAAAGAATAAGAAGTAATGTAACTGAAGTTTTTACTGGACACAGAAAACACTGATGAGCTCCCTTTTCTACACAAACAGTGAGAGTTACCTGATCATACTTGAGTCCCAGCCAGAACTCCAACTGAATCGTTGACATGGCCAGTTACAATCTCCACAAACTGCTTGCTCAATTCTACAAATATATAAGTTCAAAGAATACACTTCTCTCTTTTATAAAAAAAATCCATTAAGTGTCATCATTAAGAATCTATGTTTTAAAAAAAAAGTCAGCTCGCTTTGAAATCAAGCGTAGTCCATATACTACTTCTAGAAGCACTGGACTGATGTTTGCGTGTGGATTAGCCTTCCCTGCTACCAGTGTCCCTCACCATCAGATGAACTCACACTGACTTCAGAAGAACTTGTTGTTTATGTCCCCAATTCAAGGACAAGAAGTCAACATTTTAGTCCAACAGACCGGTGTAGAGGTTGAACCCGCTACCTCAGCATCAGCACACCGCATGACTTCTCTCCTTGACTTGGGGGCGTAAATTATAAGTACCTCTGAAGTCGCAGTGAGTTTGCCTGATGGCGAGGAACACAGCTAATAGGGAAAGCTAATCCACACACACAATTCAATCCTGTGTATTAGAAGCAGTGTGTACGGACTACGCTTGAGTTCAAAGCGAGCGAGAACAAAAAACAACAATATGGCAAAGGAGTCTTCATGATGAAGTAGTTACGTTGCCTGGCTTTCGCTCTGAAGGTCATAGGTTTAATGCAGTCCTAAGTCGCTCGGTCCACCTGAGCATTATTCTCGAAGCCTCCTGGGGGTGGTCGCTGGAGCTATAGAGTTCGTGCTTTGTGTGGCACTTTCAGCTGGTTGCCCTGCAGAAAAAAAACCCAGCCATATGGGATAAAAGATGGTGCAATGAAGTTGATCCTCTGGCCTGTGCAACTTTATTGGGGCTAAAGTAGTTCACATAATAACAATAATGTCAAAATAACACAGAGTGACTGACATAACAAAGTAATTCACATAACAAGTGGGACAGAGTGACTGACATAACAAAGTAATTCACATAACAAGTGGGACAGAGTGACTGACATAACAAAGTAATTCACATAACAAGTGGGACAGAGTGACTGACATAACAAAGTAATTCACATAACAAGTGGGACAGAGTGACTGACATAACAAAGTAGTTCACATAATAACAATAATGTCGAAGTAACAAGTGGGACAGAGTGACTGACATAACAAAGTAACTCACATAATAACAATAATGTTGAAGTAACAAAGTAACAAGTGGGACAGAGTGACTGACATAACGAAGTAGTTCACATAATAACAATAATGTCAAAGTAACAACTGGGACAGAGTGACTGACATAACAAATTAATTCACATAATAACAATAATGTTGAAGTAACAACTGGGACAGAGTGACTGACATAACAAAGTAGTTCACATAATAACAATAATGTCGAAGTAACAACTGGGACAGAGTGACTGACATAACAAATTAATTCACATAATAACAATAATGTTGAAGTAACAACTGGGACAGAGTGACTGACATAACAAAGTAACTCACATAACAACTGGGACAGAGTGACTGACATAACAAAGTAACTCACATAATAACAATGATGTTGAAGTAACAAGTGGGACAGAGTGACTGACATAACAAAGTAGTTCACATAATAAAAATACTATCGAAGTAACAACTGGGACAGAGTGACTGATATAACAAAGTAATTCACATAATAACAATAATGCCGAAGTAACAACTGGGACAGAGTGATTGGCATAACAAAGTAGTTCCATGTAATAACAATGCTGTCAAAGTAATAACTGGGACAGAGTGATTGGCATAACAAAGTAGTTCCACGTAATAACAATGCTGTCAAAGTAACAACTGGGACAGAGTGATTGGCATAACAAAGTACCGCCTCAATAGGAAATGTGTTGCAGGGATCTCCTGTCCTTCTCCAAGCGAAAAACCAGTGGGGCGTGCAAGACTGGTACTGCAACTTCACATCTGCAGAGAGACAAGCTGTAACTAGATCATGATTCAGCACAGCAACCACAGACCAACCAGGACCAGGCTGGTCATGTTCCCTCCACAGATGTTACATGTTCCATTGTCAAGAGACTCGAACCCAATACTCACCCACTGCTGACTGTCACCAGGTTACCGCCATCTTGCTGGCACATGGTCTGAGCATTCTGCCAGGTGTAGGAGTCGCGGAAAAACTTGTAGCAGCTGCTGCGGAACCTCTGGTATCCCTGATGACAACCCGTGGAGTTGGGAGCTGTCGTGGGTAGCGCCGGATCTAGGATAGGAAATAGTCAATGACTTTCAACAAATTGTTCATATCTATCTTTATCTGCCCTTCAACTTCCAATAGACCACAGAATCCCAAATAACTCACCACAAACCTTTTGTAGACTTGTTATTGGTTGAATTTGGGGACTTGTTATTGGTTGGATTTTGGGGACTTGTTATTGGTTGGATTTTGTAGACTTGTTAATGGTTGGATCTTGTAGACTTGCTATTGATTGGATTTTGTAGACTTTGTTATTTGTTGGATTTGTAGACTTGCTATTGGTTGGATTTTGTAGACTTGTTTATTGGTCAAATTTTGTAGACTTGTTATTAGTTGGATCTTGTAGATTTGCTGTTGGTTGTATTTTGTAGATTTGTTTATTGGTTGGATTTTGTAGACTTGTTTATTAGATGTATTTTGTAGACTTGTTTATTGGATGGATTTTGTAGACTTGTTATTGGTTGGATTTTGTAGACTTGTTGTTGGTTGGATTTTGTAGATTTGTTATTGATTGGATTTTGTAGACTTGTTATTGGTTGAATTTTGTAGAGTTGCTATTGGTTGGATTATTTAGACTTGTTATTGGTTGGATTTTGGGGACTTGTTATTGGTTGAATTTTACAGCTAACATTTTCTACAGGATAAGACAGCCATTCTCATGCAAACCCTCATTAGTCAGCTCTTATGGCATGCTTGATATGTTACAGTGTTACTATTCCTGGTGTCAGGATCTTCTATTCGGCTCGTTGGCTAACACGTGTGAGACAGTACAAGTATAACGTGATTCGACGCAAGACACAGCAACACAAGTTCTATGGATTTATTGCCACATTAAATACATAACGATAATTACAACATATAACTCACAACCACAATACAGCTCATAGGTCTGACGCTCAAGATATCAGTCGTTCGGCTTACAACCAATACAACCACGGAGATTCACACAAACGCCTTGCTCTCGTCACACACGTCCGTTCAGTGTCCTGTCCCAGCTTGATCTGCGCTATCTCGCACACGGCCCACTGCCTCTGGTGGGGTCACGTGGCTTGCGTGCGTCTGTCGTCAGCCTGACCGCTGGTCGCGTGTCAGGTAACAATCTCGCCAGCCGACAACTCTTGTCCGCCGGGTGCCGTAACGATGTTGCTGCATAGCTAGGCTCTGACATTCTCCCCGGGTACCTCAATGAAAGATGCCATCTTTCATTCATGATGTATGTATATACTGGGGTAGTGTTAATTTCATGTCAGAGACTACTTTTTCCCAGTGTTATGCATGAAAATACATATAAGGCATGGAAATATATACACAAAATGTAAGTTGCATTGAAATGACAAATGAAGTACAACTTTTCACACAATTCAGGTTTCATCCCCCTGATGCATGGTTACCTCCATTGCAATAATACCCAGTCAGATCAGTAGTTCCAGCTTCACGCATCTACCTCGCAGCAATTTGAAAAAAACGTAATAATATGATTGTTTTGCAACAACCATCTAGCCAGACTGAAATACGGCTTTGTATTAGTCGTATTAACACTTAAGCTCTGCCCTCATTTGGTCAGGAGCTCTTATGTTGGTTTGCAATGTTGGCAGCTCTATGACATGCTTGGTGGACGCCTACCTGCTGTGCTAACTATTTGAGCAACAAAATGTCTATCTATACAATGTACATTAATGAATATGTTTCAAATTATGGCCCTTGATGTAATTCACAAATGCAAGGGAAGTAATTTTGACATTCAAGAAATTCTATACATTACAATAATTATTTAATTTCTTAGCGTCATTGCTTGACGTTTCTTCATATTAACGAGAAAAAGTCGGTAATATGAATACATTAATCAAGATATGATTCTAAGATTACACTAATCAAAATAAATAAATACCCAATTGGTTTATTATATTTTATAGATTCAAAAGGATTTTACAATTGTCATCAATTTTTGAAAATTTGTATATCGTCTGCTAATTTTGCTATACTTTTTAAATTACACAGGAAATACACACGAAACGCAAAATTTAGTTGCTGTTATACTGTTTGATGATGGTAAAACGTTATCAAAGTTCGTGTTTGATGTTATAGTGTCACAACTCTCGATTATGATGGAATGTTCTTGTTTCCGATGTGTTCACAACTTATGGATAATGATCGAATGTTCTTATTTCGGATGTTCAAACGTCGAACAATTTGGATTAAATTCGCTGCAGAGGTGGTGTAGAAGTCAATGTTCGGTCCACATTTGCACATGTCGTTAAAATATGACGGTGAAGAAAATCACTCACAGATGTCACAATGGTAAAGTTCGCTTCTGGTAAGTGGTTAAGCGTCTGTGACACTGTTCTTGGTGTATATATACAATTAATATTGTTCTCTTTCTAACACACACTCCACAATTATACTACACTCATTACATGACTTGATTAAAATAAGTATATTATACATGTCGGTTTCTAAACCGTATCACAATTTTAATAATAGACCTTACACAGTAGGTGAATGGCAATAGAATTCACTCATTGGTGGCTGTGTTGGGCTGAGTGTAATATTACACAGTGCACTCAGACATTACTTACTGGGTCTGTCGGACAACGGGACAAAAGGTCGGCGATTGTATTCATTCTGCCGGGAATATGGCGAACTTCGAAACTGAAATTTTGAAGCTTTAAGGACCAGCGAGCAATCATATTATTTGATGGTACTCCGGCATTTATATACCGTAATGGACTGTTGTCAGTTTCGATGATAAAGTGACGTCCTAGAAGATATCTGGACAGCTTCGTCACACTTTCTACTAAGGCCAATGCCTCTAATTGCGGAATGGACCATGCCCGCTCTCGGGGCCTTAGTTTTCTTGATAGGAAACAAATTGGATGCAGGATGTTGTTGTATTCCTGCAACAGGACTGCCCCAATGGCAACGGAGCTAGCATCTGTTCTTAACCTGAAAGGTAAATGGATGTTGGGCAATTTAAGAATGAGATTATTGGAATTCTTATCAGAAAAGTGAGCCAAAACTTTATGAAATGCATTTCGTAGGCATTCATCGTTTACAACATTTTCGGGTTTATCCTTGGTTAGTAAGTTAGAAAAAACCTCAGTCAGTTCTGAAAAATCAGGAATAAAGTTTCTGTAATAATTGATAAGTCCCAACAAACTGCGGACTTGTTTCTTATTTGTTGGAAGTGACAGTTTTAGAATTTTGGAGACAATTTTGTTGTCTGTCATGACAAAGCCATTGGATATTCTGTACCCCAAAAATGATATCTCTTGGTAAGCCATGCTCACCTTTGAAGGTTTCACTGTCAGTCCGTGCTGTCTGATACGTTCTAGTGTCTGTTCCAGTGTCTTTATATGTTCCGTCATTGTCTCTGTATGGACACAGATGTCGTCGATATAGCAAATGATATTAGGAATGTCAGATAGGAGGAGTCGTGTCATGCGTACGAATGTGGCTGGGGCATTGACTAGCCCAAATGGAAGTTTGCACCATTCGTACAGTCCCCAAGGCGTGGCGAAAGCTGTTAGATGTCTGCTGTCTTCATGTACAGCAATCTGCCAGTAACCTTTAGACATGTCAAGGGTCGTGAAGAACTTAGCGTCAGTCAGTTCTGTCAGAAGATCGTCCGTGTTTGCCATTGGTTCAAGATCTAAAACAGTTATTCTGTTCAGTTTTCTGTAGTCAATGCATAGTCGTATTGTGTTGTCCTTTTTACGTACAATGACCATGGGTGAAGAGAAGTCCGATAGGGATCGTCTGATGATGTTGTTTTTTTTCTAAGTTGATGAATTCCTGATGTAGTTGTTCCTTGTAATGTAATGGTATGGTGTATGGTCTGCATCTTATGGGTGTGTTTGATGTGAGTGTGATGTGATGCTGTACTAATTCTGTTTGTCCTGGGTTGTCTGAAAAGATGGTGTTGTACTGTTGTATCAACTGTTTGCAACTGTTTGTCTCTGCTTGACTTAGGTTTGGATTGATCTTGATCTCCTTCAAGCAGTTTGTCGTGTCTAATGTAGGTGTTGGAATCTGGTCGCTAGAATCGTCATCTTCGTGATCTATTATCACGGTGCAAGCTGTCGTATCGTCTTGTTCGTTGTCTCTGTTGTAGTATGGTCTTAGCATATTGATGTGAAATATTTTGTGTTTGTCTTTTATTAGGATTTCGTAGTCAACAGGTGAGATTTGTCTTGTCACTTTAAAAGGTCCCTGCCAAGAATCTGTCAGTAGCTGTTTGTCACTAGGTAGTAGTAGTAGAACGTCCTGTCCAGCTGTCAATGTTATAGTCCTGTTACCTTTGTCTGCGTACTGTCTGTAAGTAGCACCAGATAGTTTTAGTGCATTTTTTGCAATTTCACATGATTTAATTATCCTTTCACGCAATGATGTTACATACACAAATGATGATATGGGTTTCAGTAGTGGAGTGGAATCTGTTAACATTTGGTGATAAATTGTTAATGGGCCTCGTGGTTTGGCACCATAGATGAGTTCAAAGGGAGAGAAACCGGTACTAGAATGTGGTACCTCGCGATAAGCAAAAAGGACAGCTGGTAAGTAATAATCCCAGTTATTGGGGTGATCTTGAGTTACTTTGGCAAGCATGTGCTTCAGATCCCCATTAAGCTTTTCTATAATCCCGCTCGAGTGAGGATGATAGGGGGTATTGAAGACTTGCTTCACTCCTAGCATTTTAGTGAAAGCTTGAGTGGATGCGGCGATAAACTGAGTGCCTCTATCAGACTGGATAGTATCTGGAAACCCAATTCGGGAAAAATATGGAAGAACACTTCCATGATATCGTTGGCAGTAATGTTCTTTAGCGGAATAGCTTCCGGCCAGCGGCTACATTGATCAATAATTGTTAGAATGTATTTATTCCCTCTAGTAGTTGTATGACTAAGAGGGCCCACAATGTCAACTGATAATTTTTCAAAAGGTCGACTGGCTAAGTCAGTGACTTGTAACTTTGCCTGTGGGTTTTTACCTTTTTTTACCAGTTTCTGGCATGTATCACAACTTCTGCAATATGTTTTTAGGTCATTACAGAATTTTGGCCAATGAAACTGTGTCAATAGTCTTGACCTGGTTTTAACATATGCCATATGACCTGCAAAAGGTATATCGTGAGCAAGATGTAAAGCTTGCTTGCGATAAGTAGTTGGCAACACAGTTTGCTTTGTTGTAACGTCACCTCTGGTGTAATACCTGGTGAGTATATCATTGTATAAAGCAAAATGCCATTTCGCATTTTTGGTTACTCTTGCCTTTTTGCCGATCAGGTCAAAATACTTTGACAGTGAAGGATCAGCTTTTTGAGCTGTTATGAATGTTTCCTTCATAGAGTCACTAGGTGGTACTTCTGGGCTAAGCATTTGAATAGCCTCAGTTTGGTTACTTTCATCTTGCACTCTAGCAGTAGCTCTTGTTACTGCGTTCACACACTCAATGACATCAGATGATGATGGAATGATATCGTCAATGATGTGATGAGAACTTAGTGCTGCATTAGCTAACATACATTCAACAGGTGATATGACATTTTCAATGACATTTGGTGGTGATGTGTTATCATTAATACATAGTGATGTTATGTCATGGTTATGAGGTTTGTCATTCACCTCAGGTAAATTTCCTATGATTATATCGCACACTGGGTTTGTAAGTGCCGCGACCTTTACTTTCCCGGTGAGGAATGGTGTTTCAATGTATGCCCAAGCTAATGGATATTTTTCAATATTGCCTGAAAATGTTCTACATGTGATGTGTCTGCCTGTGTAGTCTGTAGGCGTTATGAATGTTGTTTTCAGGCCAATAAGTGTACTCCCGGTGTCGCGAAGTACTGTAGCAAACTTGCCATTAACATACCCGTGATAGATGTCTAATTTGCCTTTTGAGTCTATTACCAAGTTAGCTTCCTCATTGACAATAGGGATGGCGTGCCCGCATGTTAAGATACCATTTTCAAAGAAGGTATTACAGACAGTGCATGTGTTGGCACTAAATACATCACAAGCCTGTGCTGCATGTACAGGATGTTTTTCTGGCTTTTCGTCTTCTGACGCTGAGCTATCGAACAAGGCGGCATTGGCTTTGTTGGTCATATGCCTGCCTCTACAATCCATGCGATGGTGACCGTAAGCCTTGCAGAGAAAACATTTACGTAAACTTCTGAACGATTTACGTTCTCTGTCTTGTCTGTTTACCATATTTTGCAAGTATGTTTGGTACCCTGGGTTTTTATCGCACATCTCGTTCAAATAGTGAGACATTTTACAATGAACACAATGTCTAAATTTTTCAGAGGTAGGCCTGTTTGGTTTTTGCCTACTATAGTTTTTCTCATAGTTGGCTGCTGCTACCCAGTACTGTCAGTAGCTTCAGTGGCAAAACACTGTTTATTTGCCGTATAATAGGCCGACCCACGTTTTTCCATTTCTTCCACACTTGTGCATTCATTCTCCTGTAAGAACTTAGAAAAAGATGATGGGATAGAAGAAATAACTTTATCTCGAATAATGAGATCTTCTAATTTATCATAATTTTTGTTAATTTTGGCTGATGAAGTCCATTTGCTGAAAATGTCTCGGACTAAACAGAGGTAGTCAGAGAACGTTTGAGTTGATTTTGGACTCAGTTTACTGAATTGTTCTCTGTACCCTGCCTCGTCTAACATGAAATGTGCCATTATTTTAGATTTAATGTAATGGTACTCTTTTCTGAGGTCTTTGGGGATGGTTTCAATGACTTTAAGAGGTTCCCCAGATAGACTCCTCATATATAAAATATTCCATTCCGAAAGTGGAACTTGGTAATGTTCCATTAATGTCTCAAAATTTTGGGTAAAGGCTGCTATGCAGTCACCCGAGGTATAGTTACGAACGATACCTTGATACTTCTTATACTGGTTTTCTTTTTCCAGTCTTTCGGATTTCTTTGACTCTTTATTCATTGCAGTCTCAGTGTCGAGTTGTTTCATTTTCAACTGTAATTCAAGTTCTTCTCTCTTACTCTGAGCTGCTATTTCTGCTTTCTTAAGTTCACCGTCTATCTCAGCTTGCTTTAATGCTGTTTCTGCCTCTGCTTGTTTGGCAGACTTTTCAATCTCTGCCTGTTTCAAAGCTGTTTCCATCTCTGCTTGTTTTAAGGCTCTTTCAGCTGCTCTTTCTTCGCGTTCATTATTTTTCTCTTGTACCAGGAGATATTCAGCGTATTTGTTCTCACTCCATTTTGTTAATTCGTCACCATGTAACTGTAATTTATCCCCATATCAATGAAATCGAACAATGACGACATGATGGAGAAAATACGTCAATGACAATCAACCACACAAAATATATTATAAATGGTTAGTAGAAAAACAACTTACAATTGATTTGACTATACGATGCGTGCCCACTAATGCATACGTAAAGTTAAATTGAAGAAAACTATACTCAAGTGCCCTGGATACGGTGAAGAATGGTTGGGCAATCGGGCTAGAAAACTGTAGGGTCGTACTTCGGAACCACTAATGACCTCTACGGCAGGGTTATGGATGGTACGCAAAAAAACCTGCTTTATTTTTGGAGAGAAATAAGTTAGCGTGTGTTTGTTGGTGTGTGCCTGCAAGTCACTAAGTGTTGATTAGGTTTGGATGGCGTCGAGTATAATTGTATGTCGTAAATTTGTCGTCAACAGTGTTTCTTTCAACAGAAGTTACACTCTTTCCAAAACTCTTTGCGTTCCACAAACTCAATACACAAAGACAATCTATCTGTATTTCAACACTCAATAACATTGATGACACATCACTTACATCAAGATGACATTCAGTAAGGACATAGACATCAAGTTTACAAGATGGCGACAAGGTCAAAATGGCGACAAAATCACAATGTTGACAAGGTCAAACGGTGACAATTTTCACAAATTACAAATGTTTAACACGTCTACAGGATCAAACAATATGTACTGCACATTTACTAATGATCTTAAACATATTTAGACAATGTAGTAATGGATCACACTGAGACTTTCCGATCACATGTACATCACTATAACCTTGACAAATTTTACAAGTACAAGAATTATAGTTTTAAATAACAAAGACGAGTGACACACGTCTAAATATATTAGGTTCTTAAATAAAGACGAGCAACCCACGTCCACACATGTCAGGATCTTCTATTCGGCTCGTTGGCTAACACGTGTGAGACAGTACAAGTATAACGTGATTCGACGCAAGACACAGCAACACAAGTTCTATGGATTTATTGCCACATTAAATACATAACGATAATTACAACATATAACTCACAACCACAATACAGCTCATAGGTCTGACGCTCAAGATATCAGTCGTTCGGCTTACAACCAATACAACCACGGAGATTCACACAAACGCCTTGCTCTCGTCACACACGTCCGTTCAGTGTCCTGTCCCAGCTTGGTCTGCGCTATCTCGCACACGGCCCACTGCCTCTGGTGGGGTCACGTGGCTTGCGTGCGTCTGTCGTCAGCCTGACCGCTGGTCGCGTGTCAGGTAACAATCTCGCCAGCCGACAACTCTTGTCCGCCGGGTGCCGTAACGATGTTGCTGCATAGCTAGGCTCTGACACCTGGTTTCTATTATATATTTATAATATAATACATGAGAAAATCAAATGAATACTTTTATGGTCATGTCTAATGTCAGAACATTGTTGTAGACTAATTTCCTAGTGATCCAGAAACTTTTATATTTTGACAAAAATCCATGGCGTGTTGAAATTTCTCAATTTTGAGCTATCTCAAATTTGTGTACAAAACTGCCACAAGAGTGCAAATTATTACTTTACTGGTCATGTCTAGTGTCAGCACATTGTTTTAGACTAATTTCCTAGTGATCTAGAAATTTTATATTTTGGGAAATATCGATGACCGGCCGCCTTACGAAATTTCTCAATTTTGAGCTATCTCCATTTTGTCAACTAAACTGTCCTGGAAGTCCAAATTATTACTTTTATGGTCATGTGTGGTGTCAGCACATTGTTTTAGACTAATTTCCTAGTGATCTAGAAACTTTTATATTTTGGGAAATATCGATGACCGGCCGCCTTACGAAATTTCTCAATTTTGAGCTATCTCCATTTTGTCAACTAAACTGTCCTGGAAGTCCAAATTATTACTTTTATGGTCATGTGTGGTGTCAGCACATTGTTTTAGACTAATTTCCTAGTGATCCAGAAACTTTTATATTTTGGGAAATATCGATGACCGGCCGCCTTACGAAATTTCTCTATGTTAAGCTATCTCCATTTTGTCAACTAAACTGTCCTGGAAGTCCAAATTATTACTTTTATGGTCATGTGTGGTGTCAGCACATTGTTTTAGACTAATTTCCTAGTGATCCAGAAACTTTGATATTTTGGGAAATATCGATGACCGGCCGCCTTACGAAATTTCTCAATTTTGAGCTATCTCAATTTTGTCAACTAAACTGCCCAGGAGTGCAAATTATTACTTTTATGGTCATGTGTGGTGTCAGCACATTGTTTTAGACTAATTTCCTAGTGATCCAGAAACTTTGTTATTTTGGGAAATATCGATGACCGGCCGCCTTACGAAATTTCTCTATGTTAAGCTATCTCCATTTTGTCAACTAAACTGTCCTGGAAGTCCAAATTATTACTTTTATGGTCATGTGTGGTGTCAGCACATTGTTTTAGACTAATTTCCTAGTGATCCAGAAACTTTTATATTTTGGGAAATATCGATGACCGGCCGCCTTACGGAAATTTCTCAATTTTGAGCTATCTCAATTTGTCCACTAAACTGTCCCAGGAGGGCAAGTTATTACTTTTATGGTCATGTGTGGTGTCAGCACATTGTTTTAGACTAATTTCCTAGTGATCTAGAAATTTTATATTTTGGGAAATATCGATGACCGGCCGCCTTACGAAATTTCTCAATTTTGAGCTATCTCCATTTTGTCAACTAAACTGTCCTGGAAGTCCAAATTATTACTTTTATGGTCATGTGTGGTGTCAGCACATTGTTTTAGACTAATTTCCTAGTGATCCAGAAACTTTTATATTTTGGGAAATATCTATGACCGGCCGCCTTACTGAAATTTCTCAATTTTGAGCTATCTCAATTTTGTCAACTAAACTGCCACAGAAGTGCAAATTATTACTTTTATGGTCATGTGTGGTGTCAGCACATTGTTTTAGACTAATTTCCTAGTGGTCCAGAAACTTTTATATTTTGGGAAAAATCCTTGACCGGCCGCCTTACGAAATTTCTCAATTTTGAGCTATCTCAATTTTGTCAACTAAACTGCCCCAGTAGTGCAAATTATTACTTTTATGGTCATGTGTGGTGTCAGCACATTGTTTTAGACTAATTTCCTAGTGATCCAGAAACTTGTATATTTTGGGAAAAATCCTTGACCGGCCGCCTTACAAAATTTCTCAATTTTGAGCTATCTCAATTTTGTCAACTAAACTGCCCCAGTAGTGCAAATTATTACTTTTATGGTCATGTGTGGTGTCAGCACATTGTTTTAGACTAATTTCCTAGTGATCCAGAAACTTGTATATTTTGGGAAAATCCTTGACCGGCCGCCTTACGAAATTTCTCAATTTTGAGCTATCTCAATTTTGTCAACTAAACTGCCCCAGTAGTGCAAATTATTACTTTTATTGTCATGTGTGGTGTCAGCACATTGTTTTAGACTAATTTCCTAGTGATAAAAAACTTGTATATTTTGGGTAAAATCCTTGACCGGCCGCCTTACAAAATTTCTCAATTTTGAGCTATCTCAATTTTGTCAACTAAACTGCCCCAGTAGTGCAAATTATTACTTTTATGGTCATGTGTGGTGTCAGCACATTGTTTTAGACTAATTTCCTAGTGATCCAGAAACTTGTATATTTTGGGAAAAATCCTTGACCGGCCGCCTTACAAAATTTCTCAATTTTGAGCTATCTCAATTTTGTCAACTAAACTGCCCCAGTAGTGCAAATTATTACTTTTATGGTCATGTGTGGTGTCAGCACATTGTTTTAGACTAATTTCCTAGTGATCCAGAAACTTGTATATTTTGGGAAAAATCCTTGACCGGCCGCCTTACAAAATTTCTCAATTTTGAGCTATCTCCATTTTGTCAACTAAACTGTCCCAGGAAGTCCAAATTATTACTTTTATGGTCATGTGTGGTGTCAGCACATTGTTTTAGACTAATTTCCTAGTGATCCAGAAACTTGTATATTTTGGGAAATATCGATGACCGGCCGCCTTACGAAATTTCTCAATTTTGAGCTATCTCAATTTTGTCAACTAAACTGCCCCAGGAGTCCAAATTATTACTTTTATGGTCATGTGTGGTGTCAGCACATTGTTTTAGACTAATTTCCTAGTGATCCAGAAACTTGTATATTTTGGGAAATATCGATGACCGGCCGCCTTACGAAATTTCTCAATTTTGAGCTATCTCAATTTTGTCAACTAAACTGCCCCAGGAGTGCAAATTATTACTTTTATGGTCATGTGTGGTGTCAGCACATTGTTTTAGACTAATTTCCTAGTGATCCAGAAACTTTTATATTTTGGGAAATATCGATGACCGGCCGCCTTACGAAATTTCTCAATTTTGAGCTATCTCCATTTTGTCAACTAAACTGTCCCAGGAAGTCCAAATTATTACTTTTATGGTCATGTGTGGTGTCAGCACATTGTTTTAGACTAATTTCCTAGTGATCCAGAAACTTGTATATTTTGGGAAATATCGATGACCGGCCGCCTTACGAAATTTCTCAATTTTGAGCTATCTCAATTTTGTCAACTAAACTGCCCCAGGAGTGCAAATTATTACTTTTATGGTCATGTGTGGTGTCAGCACATTGTTTTAGACTAATTTCCTAGTGATCCAGAAACTTTTATATTTTGGGAAATATCGATGACCGGCCGCCTTACGAAATTTCTCAATTTTGAGCTATCTCAATTTTGTCAACTAAACTGTCCTAGAAGTCCAAATTACTACTTTTATGGTCATGTGTGGTGTCAGCACATTGTTTTAGACTAATTTCCTAGTGATCCAGAAACTTTTATATTTTGGGAAATATCGATGACCGGCCGCCTTACGAAATTTCTCTATGTTAAGCTATCTCCATTTTGTCAACTAAACTGTCCTGGAAGTCCAAATTATTACTTTTATGGTCATGTGTGGTGTCAGCACATTGTTTTAGACTAATTTCCTAGTGATCCAGAAACTTTGTTATTTTGGGAAATATCGATGACCGGCCGCCTTACGGAATTTCTCAATTTTGAGCTATCTCAATTTGTCAACTAAACTGTCCCAGGAAGTCCAAATTATTACTTTTATGGTCATGTGTGGTGTCAGCACATTGTTTTAGACTAATTTCCTAGTGATCCAGAAACTTTGTTATTTTGGGAAATATCGATGACCGGCCGCCTTACGAAATTTCTCAATTTTGAGCTATCTCAATTTGTCCACTAAACTGTCCCAGGAAGGCAAGATTATTACTTTTATGGTCATGTGTGGTGTCAGCACATTGTTTTAGACTAATTTCCTAGTGATCCAGAAACTTTTATATTTTGGGAAATATCGATGACCGGCCGCCTTACGAAATTTCTCAATTTTGAGCTATCTCCATTTTGTCAACTAAACTGTCCTGGAAGTCCAAATTATTACTTTTATGGTCATGTGTGGTGTCAGCACATTGTTTTAGACTAATTTCCTAGTGATCCAGAAACTTTTATATTTTGGGAAATATCGATGACCGGCCGCCTTACGAAATTTCTCAATTTTGAGCTATCTCCATTTTGTCAACTAAACTGTCCCAGGAAGTCCAAATTATTACTTTTATGGTCATGTGTGGTGTCAGCACATTGTTTTAGACTAATTTCCTAGTGATCCAGAAACTTTTATATTTTGGGAAATATCGATGACCGGCCGCCTTACGAAATTTCTCAATTTTGAGCTATCTCCATTTTGTCAACTAAACTGTCCTGGAAGTCCAAATTATTACTTTTATGGTCATGTGTGGTGTCAGCACATTGTTTTAGACTAATTTCCTAGTGATCCAGAAACTTTTATATTTTGGGAAATATCGATGACCGGCCGCCTTACGAAATTTCTCAATTTTGAGCTATCTCAATTTTGTCAACTAAACTGCCCCAGGAGTGCAAATTATTACTTTTATGGTCATGTGTGGTGTCAGCACATTGTTTTAGACTAATTTCCTAGTGATCCAGAAACTTTTATATTTTGGGAAATATCGATGACCGGCCGCCTTACGAAATTTCTCAATTTTGAGCTATCTCCATTTTGTCAACTAAACTGTCCCAGGAAGTCCAAATTATTACTTTTATGGTCATGTGTGGTGTCAGCACATTGTTTTAGACTAATTTCCTAGTGATCCAGAAACTTTTATATTTTGGGAAATATCGATGACCGGCCGCCTTACGAAATTTCTCAATTTTGAGCTATCTCAATTTTGTCAACTAAACTACCCCATGAGTGCAAATTATTACTTTTATGGTCATGTGTGGTGTCAGCACATTGTTTTAGACTAATTTCCTAGTGATCCAGAAACTTTTATATTTTGGGAAATATCGATGACCGGCCGCCTTACGAAATTTCTCAATTTTGAGCTATCTCAATTTTGTCAACTAAACTGCCCCAGTAGTGCAAATTATTACTTTTATGGTCATGTGTGGTGTCAGCACATTGTTTTAGACTAATTTCCTAGTGATCCAGAAACTTGTATATTTTGGGAAAAATCCTTGACCGGCCGCCTTACGAAATTTCTCAATTTTGAGCTATCTCAATTTTGTCAACTAAACTGCCCCAGTAGTGCAAATTATTACTTTTATGGTCATGTGTGGTGTCAGCACATTGTTTTAGACTAATTTCCTAGTGATAAAAAACTTGTATATTTTGGGTAAAATCCTTGACCGGCCGCCTTACGAAATTTCTCAATTTGAGCTATCTCAATTTTGTCAACTAAACTGCCCCAGTAGTGCAAATTATTACTTTTTGGTCATGTGTGGTGTCAGCACATTGTTTTAGACTAATTTCCTAGTGATCCAGAAACTTGTATATTTTGGGAAAAATCCTTGACCGGCCGCCTTACGAAATTTCTCAATTTTGAGCTATCTCAATTTTGTCAACTAAACTGCCCCAGTAGTGCAAATTATTACTTTTATGGTCATGTGTGGTGTCAGCACATTGTTTTAGACTAATTTCCTAGTGATCCAGAAACTTGTATATTTTGGGAAAAATCCTTGACCGGCCGCCTTACGAAATTTCTCAATTTTGAGCTATCTCAATTTTGTCAACTAAACTGCCCCAGTAGTGCAAATTATTACTTTTATGGTCATGTGTGGTGTCAGCACATTGTTTTAGACTAATTTCCTAGTGATCCAGAAACTTGTATATTTTGGGAAAAATCCTTGACCGGCCGCCTTACGAAATTTCTCAATTTTGAGCTATCTCAATTTTGTCAACTAAACTGCCCCAGTAGTGCAAATTATTACTTTTATGGTCATGTGTGGTGTCAGCACATTGTTTTAGACTAATTTCCTAGTGATCCAGAAACTTGTATATTTTGGGAAAAATCCTTGACCGGCCGCCTTACGAAATTTCTCAATTTTGAGCTATCTCAATTTTGTCAACTAAACTGCCCCAGTAGTGCAAATTATTACTTTTATGGTCATGTGTGGTGTCAGCACATTGTTTTAGACTAATTTCCTAGTGATCCAGAAACTTGTATATTTTGGGAAAAATCCTTGACCGGCCGCCTTACGAAATTTCTCAATTTTGAGCTATCTCAATTTTGTCAACTAAACTGCCCCAGTAGTGCAAATTATTACTTTTATGGTCATGTGTGGTGTCAGCACATTGTTTTAGACTAATTTCCTAGTGATCCAGAAACTTGTATATTTTGGGAAAAATCCTTGACCGGCCGCCTTACGAAATTTCTCAATTTTGAGCTATCTCAATTTTGTCAACTAAACTGCCCCAGTAGTGCAAATTATTACTTTTATGGTCATGTGTGGTGTCAGCACATTGTTTTAGACTAATTTCCTAGTGATCCAGAAACTTGTATATTTTGGGAAAAATCCTTGACCGGCCGCCTTACGAAATTTCTCAATTTTGAGCTATCTCAATTTTGTCAACTAAACTGCCCCAGTAGTGCAAATTATTACTTTTATGGTCATGTGTGGTGTCAGCACATTGTTTTAGACTAATTTCCTAGTGATCCAGAAACTTGTATATTTTGGGAAAAATCCTTGACCGGCCGCCTTACGAAATTTCTCAATTTTGAGCTATCTCAATTTTGTCAACTAAACTGCCCCAGTAGTGCAAATTATTACTTTTATGGTCATGTGTGGTGTCAGCACATTGTTTTAGACTAATTTCCTAGTGATCCAGAAACTTGTATATTTTGGGAAAAATCCTTGACCGGCCGCCTTACGAAATTTCTCAATTTTGAGCTATCTCAATTTTGTCAACTAAACTGCCCCAGTAGTGCAAATTATTACTTTTATGGTCATGTGTGGTGTCAGCACATTGTTTTAGACTAATTTCCTAGTGATCCAGAAACTTGTATATTTTGGGAAAAATCCTTGACCGGCCGCCTTACGAAATTTCTCAATTTTGAGCTATCTCAATTTTGTCAACTAAACAGCCCCAGAAGTGCAAATTATTACTTTTATGGTCATGTGTGGTGTCAGCACATTGTTTTAGACTAATTTCCTAGTGATCCAGAAACTTTTATATTCTCGAAACCTCGAGGTTAGAACAGACTGCCTAGGACTTCGAGACTGGACGGACATGGGAGAAAGTGTTGAGTGTATTGATGAATTATCCGATGCTTGATGTGAGCGACCTTGTATGCTTTGTAGATACTGTGTAGAGACTGAGTGAGTGTTTGTTTCCATGCATTGATGAACTTATATATTGCATGTATGTATTGATAAATGGCATTGCCGCTAACTGTGAGCGCAGCATTATGTGAATGCCGTTTAAGAGTGGGATTAAAGTGTTTCAGTTATATTGCCCGCGTTTCTGAGTACAGTCATTCGTTGTGTATATTGTTTCACTCCCTGTTAGTGAACACGAGCCACTGTGAATAGAAAGTAAGACTCTGACACTATTAATAACAATGAGAAACACATGATGATGATAATGAACGTAAGTACCTATAGGCTCTCTGACCACATTGTCTAGCACTGTAGGTGAGGCACTCCATCTGTCCACTCTCTTGTATCCATGTCTATGTGACCAAGGAGCTGTGAACATACATTCATTCCATGCATCATAGACTTTATGTGTGATTAGTTACAGAATATTCAAAATAGCAGACTTCTCTGTAACTTCTATTATTCCCAGTTTACTGTAGAATGATACACCTCACTTGCAACATACTGCATCAATTTTAGCTGACTACAAGAAGGGTAACAAATGTTCAATGATTGATGACAAAGGATAACACCGAAGTGACAAAGTTTAACTGACTAACAGATGAGAGAAAGAGCATTAAGTGACAAATTGTAGCTGACTAAAGGGATGGAGAGAGAGCACTGACGTAACAAAGTGTAGCTGATTGAAGGATGACAGGGAGAGAGAGAGCACTGAAGTGACAAAATGCAGCTGACTAAAGGATGAGAAAGCACTGAAGTGATAAAATACAGCTAACTGAAGTGATAAAATACAGCTGACTAAAGGATGAGAGAGCACTGAAGTGATAAAATACAGCTGACTAAAGGATGAGAGAGCACTGAAGTGACAAATGTATCCTTTCTGCTGAATACAGAATAAGACAGCACTGAAGAGACAAGCTGTAAACCATAGATGACCAAAGGATGAGACAGCAATGAAGTGACAATCTTTAAAGTGTAGTTGACTAAAGGATGAGACATCGCTGAAGCAACAAATTTTAACCATTGCTGACTAAAAGATAAGACATCACTGAAGTGACAAAATGTTAATCACTGCTGACTACAGAACTCTACACTCCTGAAACAAAGTACAACATGGTGCATTTAGCCTAGCACTCCTTTGAAGACAATCATTCTTCTTCTGCCAGTTATACAAGCCTGACTTTATTAAGTCAAGATTATATTTATGGCATATTTTCATTTAAGAGATGCAGTGGCCATGACCTACCAGAAATGGTTTATGGCCAGCAATTCCAAATTCTACATGTTTCCGTGTCACAGTGGTTCACAAATGAAATGGGTTGAATGGAAGTAAAGTAAACATTGAGTAAATCAATAAAAACAGAAAGTGGAATTGGACAGTTTTACAAGAACAAAATCACAAGTGAGAGAATAGATGTTGCAGACAAAACGTTTTCATCAGCACACATAAACGCAACAACTAGAATTGTCAATTTACAAAAAAATGTCACACGGCTGAGGTTATGGAGATGTTAGAAGAACACATTTTTTTCCTCAGGCGCATCTGAGGTTTTGTGTAAATATACCAGTGTTGGATGTCAAGTTATTCTACTTCACATCTACTAGACTATACTCTTCTTTCATGCCACTTTACCAGCCTTTTCAGCATTTTATCCCTGTCTTTAACATGCTCAATCTTTCCACTTGTACAAGCCTTCCCCAGACACACTCATCTCATATTCTAATAAGAAACCGCACATCTGTGGCCCCTCAGTTTCTTTCTACTGACTTTATTCAGTGTCCATGATTCACAAGCATACAGCAGCATGGGCAGTATATATTTATTAAAATACTTTTTTTTTTAAAGTTTGCTGCACATCCTTTACAGGACCTTGCAATCAACTCCAGTATTTTTTGGCTTTTTGTGATAGTCACAAATTTTTGGACACATTATGAGAAGAAATAATTGAAGAACTTGGTGACAACTGGCAAGAATGAGGGAAAACGAACACAGGGAAGGCAGAGAAGTAAATACCTGGATGGCTTGGCCAGTGGTATGGTCAAGACAAGAACACGGAGCTGATCCACGACTCTGGTGATCGTGTGAGATGATGAAACATGACCGCCCACGCTTATCGGCATAGCACATGATAATTATGATAATGATTTACTAGGCCATTATATTTCAGTAGTTTGCCATTGCTTTCTGAATGGCCATCTTCTCATACCATTGAAATCAACGCAAGGTAGTCTGCTTCCAAATCGCCAGTGGCTGATTTCGACGCATTTACTGGTTGTGCTGGGGAATTATGAAATTGCGGGTCACTATCCCTTAAGCCCTAAGCACAGTTAAGTTAGACAAGTCGTTAGACGTGGTTCCAACCTCACGGCAAAGGGTCGAAACCTCGGTTAGAACAATCCTAGGACTTCGAGACTGGACGGACATGGGAGAAAGTGTTGAGTGTATTGATGAATTATCCGATGCTTGATGTGAGCGACCTTGTATGCTTTGTAGATACTGTGTAGAGACTGAGTGAGTGTTTGTTTCCATGCATTGATGAACTTATATATTGCATGTATGTATTGATAAATGGCATTGCCGCTAACTGTGAGCGCAGCATTATGTGAATGCCGTTTAAGAGTGGGATTAAAGTGTTTCAGTTATATTGCCGCGTTTCTGAGTACAGTCATTCGTTGTGTATAATTGTTTCACTCCCTGTTAGTGAACACGAGCCACTGTGAATAGAAAGTAAGACTCTGACACTATTAATAACAATGAGAACACATGATGATGATAATGACAGTAAAGTACCTATAGGCTCTCTGACCACTTGTCTAGCACTGTAGGTGAGCACTCCATCTGTCCACTCTCTTGTATCCATGTCTATGTGACCAAGGAGCTGTGAACATACATTCATTCCATGCATCATAGACTTTAATGTGTGATTAGTTACAGAATATTCAAAATAGCAGACTTCTCTGTAACTTCTATTATTCCCAGTTTACTGTAGAATGATACACCTCACTGCAACAATACTGCATCAATTTTAGCTGACTACAAGAAGGGTAACAAATGTTCAATGATTGATGACAAAGGATAACACCGAAGTGACAAAGGATAACACCGAAGTGACAAAGTTTAACTGACTAACAGATGAGAGAAAGAGCATTAAGTGACAAATTGTAGCTGACTAAAGGATGAGAGAGAGCACTGACGTAACAAAGTGTAGCTGATTGAAGGATGACAGAGAGAGAGAGAGCACTGACGTAACAAAGTGTAGCTGATTGAAGGATGACAGGGAGAGAGAGAGCACTGAAGTGACAAAATGCAGCTGACTAAAGGATGAGAAAGCACTGAAGTGATAAAATACAGCTAACTGAAGTGATAAAATACAGCTGACTAAAGGATGAGAGAGCACTGAAGTGATAAAATACAGCTGACTAAAGGATGAGAGAGCACTGAAGTGACAAATGTATCCTTTCTGCTGAATACAGAATAAGACAGAACTGAAGAGACAAGCTGTAAACCATAGATGACCAAAGGATGAGACAGCAATGAAGTGACAATCTTTAAAGTGTAGTTGACTAAAGGATGAGACATCGCTGAAGCAACAACATTTTAACCATTGCTGACTAAAAGATAAGACATCACTGAAGTGACAAAATGTTAATCACTGCTGACTACAGAACTCTACACTCCTGAAACAAAGTACAACATGGTGCATTTAGCCTAGCACTCCTTTGAAGACAATCATTCTTTCTTCTGCCAGTTATACAAGCCTGACTTTATTAAGTCAAGATTATATTTATGGCATATTTTCATTTAAGAGATGCAGTGGCCATGACCTACCAGAAATGGTTTATGGCCAGCAATTTCCAAATTCTACATGTTTCCGTGTCACAGTGGTTCACAAATGAAATGGGTTGAATGGAAGTAAAGTAAACATTGAGTAAATCAATAAAAACAGAAAGTGGAATTGGACAGTTTTACAAGAACAAAATCACAAGTGAGAGAATAGATGTTGCAGACAAAACGTTTTCATCAGCACACATAAACGCAACAACTAGAATTGTCAATTTACAAAAAAATGTCACACGGCTGAGGTTATGGAGATGTTAGAAGAACACATTTTTTTCCTCAGGCGCATCTTGAGGTTTTGTGTAAATATACCAGTGTTGGATGTCAAGTTATTCTACTTCACATCTACTAGACTATACTCTTCTTTCATGCCACTTTACCAGCCTTTTCAGCATTTTATCCCTGTCTTTAACATGCTCAATCTTTCCACTTGTACAAGCCTTCCCCAGACACACTCATCTCATATTCTAATAAGAAACCGCACATCTGTGGCCCCTCAGTTTCTTTCTACTGACTTTATTCAGTGTCCATGATTCACAAGCAGTATATGGGCAGTATATATTTATTAAAATACTTTTTTTTTTAAAGTTTGCTGCACATCCTTTACAGGACCTTGCAATCAACTCCAGTATTTTTTGGCTTTTGTGATAGTCACAAATTTTTGGACACATTATGAGAAGAAATAAATTGAAGAACTTGGTGACAACTGGCAAGAATGAGGGGAAAACGAACACAGGGAAGGCAGAGAAGTAAATACCTGGATGGCTTGGCCAGTGGTATGGTCAAGACAAGAACACGGAGCTGATCCACGACTCTGGTGATCGTGTGAGATGATGAAACATGACCGCCCACGCTTATCGGCATAGCACATGATAATTATGATAATGATTTACTAGGCCATTATATTTCAGTAGTTTGCCATTGCTTTCTGAATGGCCATCTTCTCATACCATTGAAATCAACGCAAGGTAGTCTGCTTCCAAATCGCCAGTGGCTGATTTTCGACGCATTTACTGGTTGTGCTGGGGAATTATGAAATTGCGGGTCACTATCCCTTAAGCCCTAAGCACAGTTAAGTTAGACAAGTCGTTAGACGTGGTTCCAACCTCACGGCAAAGGGTCACCCCATAATGCTCCGTTCCTGTGCCAGTGAATATTACACAAAATTCTCCCCACTGTCCCATGTGAAAAGTAGAAGAGACAGCAGTCCCTACAAACCAACAGCATGCAAAGGCATACATGCATAAGGTCGTTGCCAGAATGCAAACACAACAGTCCACCACTAAAATTAGTTCAACGTCAATGGAAGAGGCAGTCACTAAAAAAAGCAACACACATTACTGCATAGTGCAAACCCAGCTAGTTCAGCAACCGGCAATCCACCATTTTTCTGAACATGCATTTCACAATACAGACAACCATGGACAGATGTAATAACCCCAGTTAAGTTACTTAATGTCCACCAAAACAATGTGGATGCTACTTACTTGTGTCCTGGGCATGGCTTTAGGATTCATCACATATTGCTTGACCTCTTTGCCGAGCTTGATCATTGCCAGGCGCAGAATCTTCCAAAGAGTTGTTTTTCCAGACCCACTTGGTCCCACTACAACTACACCCATTCTTTGTCTAAGCTGCTCATACAACTCTAGAGCTTTCTTCACCTAATGGGAAAATGGTAGGTGCCATTAGATCTTTCGTGCAAGCATCCACACAGTGTCTTTATTGTATAACTATTTGAAATTCTTTCAAAACATTGTTAGTACAGATAGACAATCTATATGTCATTACTGCCTTATAATACCTTGCGGCGTAGGACAGGGCATCACCTTGTGTGTGTGTGTGTGTGCGTGCGTGCGTGCGTGCGTGCGTGCGTGCGTGCGTGTGTGTGTGTGTGTGTGTGGGGGGGGGGGGTGGTCTTGAGCCTGAGGAATTAAAGCCACCTGGCTAGTGCAGTTGCCACGAACCGTACAGGTTAGGGTTTTCATTTTGTTCCAGACAGAAATAAATCCATCACCCTACCAAGGAATTGAATCTAGGTCGCCCGAATGGTGGCCCAGCATTCTAGCAACTCAGCCAGATGCTCCTCTATCTACTATATATCTCCACATAAACTATCTCTGGGCACTGGGCTGGAGTCTGTTAACAATGAAATACCAAATACCTGCTTAAGAAACATTCCCGACCCAGAAATCAAGTGGTTACACACCCGCCTCACTTGCAAGTGATCCGGAGTTCGATCTCGGGTCCAGTCAGAGATATGCACTACTGACGAGCTCAAATGAGAGCAAAATCAAGTCTAGTGCTTCCAATCGGACATGGACAAGGCCCAAGGTTCATATTAAAATACGATCAGCATTTCCAATAGTGGGTTGAGCTCAAGTTTGAAACCTCAGATCCCAAAACAACCAAATCAATCAATCAATCAATGTATTTGACTTAAAGCACCATTATCAAGTGCCTGATCAATTGGCATAGGCAATGATGCTTCTACACTTCATGTGATCTGCAACAGCATGCATAAATTCATGTGCTGACACCTTTCCATGCCATGACAACAGGCTGTCGAGAATTTTCTCTCATTGTCTTCCTTTATTTCTCTTTCCACAAATCTTTCCAATTACAAGTTTCAGTGTTTCTCTCCTCATAATGTGGCCGTCATCAAAGGTGGAGAAAGCGTCCCAGTGGCACGAAATGGAATATTGCTTGGATAGCAAATCCATTACATGGAAAGTCCGAATCGAAAGCTCACTGTGTGGATGTCATCTGCAGACTGCATTCTTCTGGTTTCCGGAAGAACAGCCTATGGTGAACGGAAGGCCCAATATACGGAAGTGAGGCTAAGCAGCCATGTGCAGGATGTGACGATTCCTGGGTGAGCCCAGTACCAGAGCACTATGTGTCCGCTCTGCAATTATGGAAGCCTCCTTGGATGGCGGGGAATGCCCATGGTCTGCCCCTGCCTTCCCTTGAGGGCTGACCAGGATGTCTTCGGCTGTTCTAAATGGGCCAGCTGGGATGGGGGGTGGCACCACAACAGTGAGAGTCAAACGTCCTAAGAAACCCCCGGGAAGGTTAACCCGATCAAAAAATGCCTTCAGAAGTCGGATGTGTCGGCCTAACGGCGCAAGAACGCAGCTCTGCTGTAAACAAGCACAATGCAGTCACGTTAGAAAAAAGTCTCCAGATGAACACAGAAGAAGAAGAAGATAATGTGGCCAAAAATGATGACCGCCTTATTCAGATGTTTCTTATCAGTGCCTTTGTATCTTACCCTTTTTCAAAACATTGAGAGTACTCATGTTGTCTAACAAATTTTCAGCATTCTGCTGTTAAACCACATCTTGGAAGCTTCAGGGAATTTTTTTGGTCTGTTTACTATTTATGCAGGATTAACAGCTATCTGTTAAAACTGGTTCTATGAAACATAAATTCTTCTTCTAACCTGCAATGACAAGGGTTTTTTGCATAAAATGTTCTTCATTTTATAAAATGCAGTTTATTGCTTGTCCCGTTCAGTATCTCTGTGATATATTTCTATCTGATGTTATCCATGACACTAGATACTTGAATGTCAATGTGCAGTGTTTTATATTCAGTTGAAGCACAATAATGACTGTCTGTTCAGGTGAAGCACAATAATGACTGTTTATTCAACTGAAGCCAGTACTGACTATCAACCTGCTAAATCACAAAGAAGTGGCATAGGCACAACACTAGCTACTTGCCTGTTTGTCATTAACATTGAGGTTATTTTCTGCACACACTTCCTTGAACGATGCACCTAGGGTCTCGTATTCGATGTCCTTGAACTCAATTCCTGGAAACACATCCTTGACCAAGGAATCAAATCTGAAGCTGTCAGAGAAGGTCAGTTTGGACAAGGTGTTGATTCTCAAAGCCTGCACAACAAGTTTTGATTCCAGTGTACTGTCCATCTTGTTGCCTAGTATTTTATTTGAAACAGAAGCAATCGATGTATAAACATCAAACACAAGATTGGTAGCTCTTGTAATATAGTTTATTAGTTTAATATGGCTAACTATAGTACAGTATTTAACCCTTTACAGGGCAGAACGTCCATTTGCGGCCGGTCGCTTAAACGAGCAGATCGGCCGATTCCGTCCGATACTATGATGCATTATAAAAACGTGATCTCTCGGCTTTCCGACACTTCCGACAGCTACTTTCGCTTTCACCGATAGCTTGACAATGTGGCCGCCATTTGTAAACGCGCTACTATAAATTTGAACAGACTTTTATGGACTTTTTTTTATAGTTTTCGGGGTTTTTACGCTTAGTTTTTCAAAACGGATTTTGGCGATTCTTCAAGTGATAGCCGAGATTTCACTAGGTTCAATTTAAGTGACATTAAAGGGCACAAAGTTGACTATTAATCGGAGCTAGATATCAGTGAAAAGCGTTACTTTGCATTAGCAGTCTGAGTCGGACTTTAAAGAAAGTGATTATGATTCTGAAAATGTGTTTGTAAATTGCCGTATAGATGACGGAAAATTACAAACAACATGCTGTATTTCGTAAATATTTGTGTTCATATATGGATTACCGACAACAATCACGTGAGTAACATATTCTGCATGCTTTTCCCTTCATTATGTTGTTTATTTAACTAAAATCGGTTGACTAACACCTTATTTGTAATGTTTTTACTAACGCAACCCGAAATTTTACCGAACCTGAAAAAATCTTGCCCGTTCAGGGCTAAAAAACAGACAAGCGTCTGCCCTGTAAAGGGTTAAACAAAGGTTACAGAAACAAAATATTGCACAATTTCTTGACTGATATATTTTGCTGCATCTCGTCAGGTGCATACTTCAGAGTTATATACCATACGAAGTGAATACATGAATAATACATTGGCTGAAATACTAAATACATAGTCACTGATATTGTTCCAATATGGAGTATGCTATCATTACAGAAATCAAAGATTTAACAGGAAGTCTTTCTGTTTCCAAAGCAACAGCTGAAATTACTTAATCGGGCGCAGCGTTGGTTACTTACGGGGGTATGTGAGCCAGTCACTCAGAAAGCAATGGCAAACTACTGAGCGTAATCTTGCCTAGTACATCAACAGCAGCTGAAAATGCTGGTGTTGACTGCAACATCCTGTAAGGGATATGCAACATTTTTTTTAAATGCTTTGATTATTGTTCGTCGAATACAGTATATGAAATGCATTTTGTTTATAGTCAAGTAATTGCCAGTGTGTTACCTGGCCACTAATGGGAAAGTAAAGAATAACAACACTGTAACCTCCTGTGCAGGTGACACATGATTACCAAACTAAGCCACAAAGTACTGAATAATCTTTCTTATTGTGACTGACTAAACTAAGCCACTCTGTCTTGGTGTGACTTACTCACCAAATTACGCCACAAAGTACTGAATAATCTTTCTTGGTGTGACTAACTGACCAAACTAAGCTAAAAAGTACTGAATAATCTTTCTTAGTGTGACTAACTGACCAAACTAAGCTACAAAGTATTGAATAATCTTTTTTTTTGGTGTGACGAACTGACCAAACTAAGTCACAAAGTACTGAATGCTATTTCTTGGTGTAACAAACTTACTAAGCTCAGTCACAAAGTATTGATTGCTCTTGATATGACTAACTGACCAAACTAAGTCACAAAGTATTGACTGCTCTATCTTGGTGTGACCAAATTAAGCCAGATAACAGACAGACAGACAGACAAGGCACTAATAAACAGCAAACCAGACATACCGGGCCCATTACGTCTAGCATTCTGCAGCAAGTGACCACAACCACTGAGCACGGTCTTCAAGGCTCTGAGCCCCCAGTCGTAGTGTTGTTGTGTAGTCAGCAGTTCTCTAACAAAGTGGACATCAGAAAAGGTCTTCATTGCATTCATATAAAAGAATCACTAGACAGTTAAAACAATAAGATGACACATACAGGTTCAGATTATACTGTCATGTCTTGTCTTGTTGTGTCTCAGAACCAAACGAGTAGTGGTATGTGCCTTTGATGCACTGTCTTGTTATCATAACCCCAAGATGCATTCTATGATTTCTTATCACAACCCCTTGATGCACTCTATGATTTGCTATCACATCCCCTTGCTGTACTCTATGATTTCTTATCACAACCCCTTGATGCACTCTATGACTTGCTATCACACACACCTCTCTCTTGTGATCACGGAATTCCTGCTAAAGTTTTCCTTGGCATCCATACTTATTTCTGCTGTCTGTTAAAGGGACCCATAATGGATGCAAAGAACAAGAACACTGCAACCCACCATGCATGTCACAAGAGGTGACTAAGGAGGGTTGGCCTGACACTGGCTGCCTCATTCCATAAACAGCTTTAGCTCCAAAATGAAACCAATCATGAACAAGTCTACACTGGTGAGACAATCATGAACAAGTCTACCCAGATGAAACAATCATGAACAAGTCTACACAGTTGAGACAATCATGAACAAGTCTACACTGGTGAGAAAATAATGAAGATGTCTACACAGGTGAGACAACCATGAACATATCTACACATGTGAGACAACTATGAACAAGTCTACACAGGTGAGACAACCATGAACATGTCGACACAGGTGAGAAACTATGAACATGTCTACACAGGTGAAACAACCATTAACATGTATGTCTACACAGGTGAGACAATCATGAACAAGTCTACACAGGTGAGACAACCATGAACATGTCTACACAAGTGAAACAATCATGAACAAGCCTACACAGGTGAGACAATCATGAACATGTCTACACAGGTGAAACAATCATGAACATGTCTACACAGGTGAGACAATCATGAACATGTCTACTCAGGTGAGACAATCATGAGCATGTCTACACAGGTGAGAAAATAATGAAGATGTCTACACAGGTGAGAAACTATGAACAAGTCTACACAGGTGAGACAACCATGAACATGTCGACACAGGTGAGAAACTATGAACAAGTCTTCACAAGTGAGACAATCATGAACATGTCTACACAGGTTAGACAACCATTAACATGTATGTCTACACAGGTGAGACAACCATGAACATGTCTACACAGGTGAGACAATCATGAACAAGTCTACACAGGTGAGACAACCATGAACAAGTCTACACAGGTGAGACAACATGAACATGTCTACACAGTTGAGACAATCATGAACAAGTCTACACAGGTGAGACAATCATGAAATGTCAACACAGTTGAGACAATCATGAACAAGTCTACACTGGTGAGACAATCATGAACAAGTCTACCCAGATGAAACAATCATGAACAAGTCTACACAGTTGAGACAATCATGAACAAGTCTACACTGGTGAGAAAATAATGAAGATGTCTACACAGGTGAGACAACCATGATCATATCTACACATGTGAGACAACTATGAACAAGTCTACACAGATGAGACAACCATGAACATGTCGACACAGGTGAGAAACTATGAACATG
The DNA here is from genome assembly GCA_014155875.1 of Cepaea nemoralis. Lineage (NCBI taxonomy): Eukaryota > Metazoa > Mollusca > Gastropoda > Stylommatophora > Helicidae > Cepaea > Cepaea nemoralis. The sequence continues at coordinate 46,535 of JACEFZ010028222.1, forward strand.
TCTACACAGGTGAAACAACCATTAACATGTATGTCTACACAGGTGAGACAATTATGAACAAGTCTACACAGGTGAGACAACCATGAACATGTCTACACAAGTGAAACAATCATGAACAAGCCTACACAGGTGAGACAATCATAAACATGTCTACACAGGTGAAACAATCATGAACATGTCTACACAGGTGAGACAATCATGAACATGTCTACTCAGGTGAGACAATCGTGAGCATGTCTACACAGGTGAGAAAATAATGAAGATGTCTACACAGGTGAGAAACTATGAACAAGTCTACACAGGTGAGACAACCATGAACATGTCGACACAGGTGAGAAACTATGAACAAGTCTTCACAGGTGAGACAATCATGAACATATCTACACAGGTGAGACAACCATTAACATGTATGTCTACACAGGTGAGACAACCATGAACATATCTACACAGGTGAGACAATCATGAACAAGTCTACACAGGTGAGACAACCATGAACAAGTCTACACAGGTGAGACAACATGAACATGTCTACACAGTTGAGACAATCATGAACAAGTCTACACAGGTGAGACAATCATGAAATGTCTACACAGTTGAGACAATCATGAACATGTCTACACAGGTGAGACAACCATGAACATGTCTACACAGTTGAGACAATCATGAACATGTCTACACAGTTGAGACAATCATGAACAAGTCTACACAGGTGAGACAACCATGAACATGTCTACACAGGTGAAACAACCATGAACATGTCTACACAGGTGAGACAATCATGAAATGTCTACACAGTTGAGACAATCATGAACAAGTCTACACAGTTGAGACAATCATGAACAAGTCTACACAGGTGAGACAACCATGAACATGTCTACACAGGTGAGACAATCATGAAATGTCTACACAGTTGAGACAATCATGAAATGTCTACACAGTTGAGACAATCATGAACAAGTCTACACAGGTGAGACAACCATGAACATGTCTACACAGGTGAGACAACCATTAACATGTATGTCTACACAGGTGAGACAATCATGAACAAGTCTATACAGGTGAGACAACCATGAACATGACTACACGGGTGAGACAATCATGAACAAGCCTACACAGGTGAGACAATCATGAGCATGTCTACACAGGTGAAACAATCATGAACATGTCTACACAGGTGAGACAATCATGAGCATGTCTACACAGGTGAGACAACCATTAAAATGTCTACACAGGTGAGACAACCATGAACATGTCTACACAAGTGAGACAATCATGAACAAGCCTACACAGGTGAGACAATCATAAGCATGTCTACACAGGTGAAACAATCATGAACATGTCTACACAGGTGAGACAATCATGAGGTCTACACAGGTGAGACAACCATGAAAATGTCTACACTGGTGAGACAACCATGAACAAGTCTACACAGGCAAGACAATCATGAACAAGCCTACACAGGTGAGACAATCATGAACAACCTTACACAGGTGAGACAATCATGAACAAGCCTAAAGAAGTGAGACAATCATGAACAAGCCTACACAGGTGAGACAATCATGAACAAGCCTAAAGAAGTGAGACAATCATGAACAAGCCTACACAGGGATTGGCAGCAGGTGGATGAGAACCTATGTGCCACTTGGAGATGAAAAGCAGAAGAATAAGGTTTATTTTCAGAGCATTTATGAATGTTGTCTACATAAAGGTTATTTTATCAGTTTTCCTTCTTTTTTTAAGTACAAAAATTATTTTGTCTCCTACCCTCAATCTACATCATGAAAACTTCAGAACTGATGGCTATGGCAGGTGTAGCAATCATTTGTTCGAGAACTTAAGTGGATTACTTGTCTAAGTCATGTAGAGTTGGTCAACAAGGGATAGATGTCCAAGTCACGTAGAGTTGGTCATCAAGGGATAGATGCCCGGGCTCGCCATTCGCTAGGGGAGGGAAAGACTGGCCATCTGTGTTTTTGTCTCAATTATGCCATGCGGCCAAGCCATCTAGATATTTACCTCCTTGCCTTCCCTTTGTTTTCTCCTCTCAATCTTGCCAGTCATCACCAAGTTCTCCAGCTTATTTCTTTTCATAACATGCCTATAAAATCTTGACAGTCTATGTCTAATTTTTCTAATCAGTTTATGGCTTTCATTTCTTTCTTGTAGGACTTGCTCAATAGTTTTCCTGTTTGTCCATGGCATTCTTTGCATTTTCCTCAGAAACCACATCCATCAGTTTTTCAGCTTGTCTGCTCATTGTCCATGTTTCACATCCATACAAAAGTACAGTTTATATGTAGCACTTCACCATTCTTTTCATCGTTGCAATTTACATCTTTTTATTGGTCAGTATGTTTTCCATTTTGCAAAAGGAAACTTTTGCAACAGCGATTCTTGTTCTAATCCCTTCAAGGCACCTCCCATAAGATGTTATGAGTGTTCTGAGATAGTTGTATGGATTCATTTCTTTAAGAATAATTCCATTTACCTGTATACTACATTGTGAATGGAGCATTATTAGGTGACTCTTTGCCATGAAGTTAGAACTGCGACTAACGACTAACTTCAGTAATTAATTGCAGAAACCAGCTCTCTCATCAACTTACTTTGAGAGGTTGAAAATACTAACAAGCTTGCGCCCCAGATTTTTTGCCTGCTTGAAGCCTTCTGAGAATAGGATGACCTCAGCAATGAGATCATTGTCAGGTTTAGACATGGCAACTGGTCGGAAGAGCTGCTTCAGGTTGTCAGGGAGTTTCTGGCGACCCCCGTAACCTTTGCCAGCAGGGTTCATGGTGATGAATATCCCCGAGTTGTGATCAATGTTCACCTGAATATGGGACATGCCAGATTCTTTGTAAATTTAAAGTCAAAACATGAGACATGAATCTGTATGTGTGTAGATTTTATGGTCTAACAAATAATGTTGTAGTTTCAAACATCATCATCTTCCAGTGCCTTATGTGAAGCGAACGTTGGCAGTAATAGATTTCTTGAATACTGTACATGCGAGGTTTTTTATACATGTCAAATCAAATAAGATATAGGAATCTAAAAATAGACTGTTTTAACAAAATATGTTTTGGTTTCAAACATCATCATCATTCAATGTCATATGCTGAGTGAAGGTTGGTGGTAACTGACTTCATGAATATTGGGCATACCAGGATTTTCTTTTGTAAATGTCAAATCAAAGCAAAGAATAAGGTACAGGTAGAGTATATGCTTTAACAAAATCTTTGTTTGTTTCAAAAATCACCATCATCCAGTGCCATATGTGGAGTGAAGGTTGCCAGTAATGAATCTTCAGACATTTCTGCCTGGAGTCTCTGTTGTACATTCTGCTAGACTGTATCCTGACCATACTTTTATTATCTACCCATACATATATATATATATATAGTGGCTGGCTGAGTAACTAGAATGCCGGATTCTCCTTCAGGAGCCCAGGTTCGAATCCTCGGTAACGCGTGGAGTTTTTTTATGTTGGGGGCAAAAAGAAAACTCTGACCTGCAGTTTGCAGCGACTGCACTAGCCACAGTTGTGTGTGTGTGTGTGCATGTGTGTGCGTGAGTGTGCCAGGGTGTGCATGAGTGTGCATGCGTGAGCGTGTGCGTGGCGTGAGCGTGCGTGTGTACGTATTTATATATATATATATAATATATATGACTGGCACCTTGCCGTCTTGACAGATGACAGTTTGTAAAATGGAGTTATACCTCTCCATAACACAAAGCCTGGGCTGAATTCAGAGACCATGTGTTGCCCATACAGCATGATCCCTCTCTCGGCCTGTCTAGTGTACTCCAGAGGAATGGTAAACCAATGCGTCTGGAACAAGACAAGCTGCAGAAGCTGCCAGATCAGCAAAGCAATGCTCTAACTGTCAGCCTGTTGGAGCTTCAATCCTAGACCAGTTGCCAATCAAGGCTTAGGACCCGGTCTGCCCTGCCATTTAGTCTTTAGGTTGCATTTCCTCACACTAGGATAAGGCTTGTACCCTCCCAATTGCGCTCCTCCACCCGAAGCTGTTGGCACAATGTGAGGTGTCAGGTTTGGTAAGCGTTGCCCAACATTTGGCGCTAATAAACGCAGGTAGTACCGTCTACTGTCATACGGTAGCTCAGTCATATCTAAGACCTGACACAAATATATATATATATATATATATATATATATATATATATATATATATATATATATATATATATATATACATACATATAATCTTTGATTCTCTCTCACTCTGTTGCCCTAAACTCACCCCCCTCCCACCTCTATTATAGTTTTGAGTCCCCCTTCCCCCCATCTATTATAGTTTTCAGTGGATTGTTATGCAGTTTATTGTGACCTAAGTAACTTGCCTTTTTAATTTTCATTTGTTTTAGCACCACTCTTTTTATATTGATACTTCCTGTCTCTTCTGCTGCCCTTCATCCAACATTGGAACAAAGGCCCTGAACCAATGCATGCTAAGCCTTCCTGTCTTTTGCAATCACCTGCAGTTCACTCCAGGTCCTCCCTACATTATTCATCTGTTTATATTTATCATTTCCGCATATTCTTCAGTCTCCCTCTATTTCTTCTGCCCTATGTGTCTCAGAGAAAAGACTTTCTAGTTATGCTATCATCAAGTTTCTTCATGTAAGCCATAGCCAACACATCTTTTCCTCAGCTCTTGATTCACTTGAATCTGTCTAGTTATCTCCCTAAGCTCAGCAGTATTGATTCTTACCATTGTAGGCCTATTCTGTACAGGAAGCCAGGGCTGAATTGTGGAGACCATGTGTTGCCCATGCAGCATGATTCCTCTCTCAGCCTGCCTAGTTTACTCCAGAGGAAAGGTAACACCTATACATCTGGAACAAGAAAACTTACAGAGACTGCTGGATCAGCAAAGTAATGCTCTAACTATCCGACTGCCGGAGCTTCCATCATAGGCCAGTTGCCGAAGAAGGCTTAGGGCCTGGTCTGCCCGGCCATGACATTTAGTTTTTAGGTTGCGTTTCCTCACACCAGGATCAAGCTTTTACTTTCCCAGTTGTGCTCCTCTGCCCAAAGTCATTGGCACAATGTGGGGGTGTCAGGTTTGGTGAGCTCTGCCTAACATTTGGTGCTAACAGAAAGCAGGTAGTACCTTCTACTGTCATACGGTAGCTCAGTCATATCTGACAAAGACCTAACTTCTTACAGAAAACAATTATCATTACAATAGTTATGTACATTGGTGTTGTGGGACTGGAGGATTTTGTTAGGGCTGAGAATGTTTTTCTAGAAAAATCAGCAAGTATTTGGTCTCCATTTCACACAGCAGACTTGATAAAAGAATATTATCCCGCCACTGTTGCATTTACAAAAGCCAAGGTTAAGGCAACATCCCCCTGCAGTCAACTTGTGACATGCAGGCCAGATTTTTGTTATTTTACCTCTTGACAGAAAAAGCTGTGTTTTATCAGGAGAGAGCCTTTGTCTGGAGATAATGAGAGGATTGTGTTACAAACACCCAGTTCTAACTGAAACTCAGAACAGAAATCAAACATAGATTGTTAATCAAACAGATGTCATCAGATTACATGTTTCTCCAGCAGCTCCACAGAATGAGCTTTATTCTTGATGGCATCTTGAATCAGCTGGATCTGCATCGACACTGCAGACAGGACGGCTTCCTCCAGACGGTTGAACTCATCAAAACAGCCCCATGCTCCACACTTGACCAGACCAATGAAGATTCGACCCATGGACTTTACATCTATGCCCTGGGTGAGGGACCATACAAACACAAATAGTGTCAAATATTATGCAGGTTAAAGACTGCAGCAAATGAAGAAAACATAAAGACACATAAACTGTGAGAAACAATATGTACATTAAAGAATGTATACGATGAGTGAAACAAACACATATAAATGGTATGACATATTGTAAAGACTGTATCAGATGAATGAAACATAAACACATATTAATCGTATGAAATATTGTAAAGAATGTATCCGATGAAGGGAACATAAACACACAATAATCGTATGAAATACTGTAAAGACTGTATCCGATGAAGGAAACATAAACACACATTAATCATATGAAATATTGTAAAGACTGTATCCGATGAAGGAAACATAAACACACATAAATTGTATGAAATACTGTAAAGACTGTACCCGATGAAGGAAACATAAACACACATTAATCGTATGAAATACTGTAAAGACTGTATCCGATGAAGGAAACATAAACACATATTAATTGTATGAAATATTGTAAATCCTGTATCCGATAAAGGAAACATAAACACACATTAATCATATGAAATATTGTAAAGATTGTATCTGATGAAGGAAACATAAACACACATAAATCACTAATAAGATAAAATGTCACCTTATTTTTCTATATAGTCTGTACATGGTATTCCTCACAACTGAATCTTATCACCTATTCTTATGAACTTGTCCGATACCTACTACCATTTGAGAAGAGAGAGGAATCAAGAATGCCATAAGGATAATGGGTGTCTGGTGCAGGCCCCAAATTTCTTAAACACGTTGGCACTGGATGAGTGATATGTTCAATATCTGTCGGCACTGGATGAGTGATGTGTTCAATACCCATTAGTACTGGATGAGTGATGTGGTCAGTGTTGTGTGGGTGGGGTGATGTATGGATAGGTGGGAGATGGGCTTCATAACATGGTAATTAGCCTTGTTTATGTTTACAACATTCATTTCACAATGTTTATTTTTCTTCCTATGTAAATGTATAATGCTCTTGATGAACGAAAGACGAGTGATTGGAAGGGCCGAATGTAAGACGGGCCTGCGCGCCCAATTTGTGACACTAATAAAGTTGATTTGATTTTATTTGATTTACCCATTGGCACTGGATGAGTGATGTGGTCAATACCCATTGGCACTGGATGAGTGATGTGGTCAATACCCATTGGCACTGGATGAGTGATGTGGTCAATACCTATTGGCACTGGATGAGTGATGTGGTCAATACCCATTGGCACTGGATGAGTGATGTGTTGAAGACCCACTGGCACTGGATGAGTGATGTGTTCAATATCTGTCAGCACTGGATGAGTGATGTGTTCAATACCCATTGGTACTGGATGAGTGATGTGGTCAATACCCATTGGCACTGGATGAGTGATGTGGTCAATACCCATTGGCACTGGATGAGTGATGTGGTCAATACCCATTGGCACTGGATGAGTGATGTGGTCAATACCCATTGGCACTGGATGAGCGATGTGGTCAATACCCATTGGCACTGGATGAGCGATGTGGTCAATACCCATTGGCACTGGATGAGTGATGTGGTCAATACCCATTGGCACTGGATGAATGATGTGGTCAATATCCATAAGCACTAGATGAGTGATGTGTTCAATATCCATTGGCACTGGATGAGTGATGTGGTCAATATCCATTGGCACTGGATGAATGATGTGGTCAATATCCATCAGCATTAGATGATTGATGTGTTGAAGACCCATTGGCACTGGATGAATGATGTGGTCAATATCCATCAGCACTAGATGATTGATGTGTTGAAGACCCATTGGCACTGGATAAATGATGTGGTCAATATCCATCAGCACTAGATGAGTGATGTGTTGAAGACTCATTGGCACTGGATGAATGATGTGGTCAATATCCATCGGCACTGGATGAGTGATGTGTTCAATATTATGCCAGCCACCTTTACTTCTTCTTCTCCTGCCTTACATATGGGTGGAGGATATGTGTATGGGACGGATGCGGGGGACGTGTGTTTATGTGGGTGGAGATGTGTGGATGGTTTGAGGAAGTATATGTGGGAGGCGGGGTTGTGTGGGTAGGGGATTGTGTAGGGTGGATTGGGGATGCAAGGGCGGGTGGGGTGAAGTGTATGGTGTGTGGGTTTGAGATATGTGTGCGGTGTGTTGGTGGGGGGTGTGTGAATGATGTGTGGGTGGAGGGTATGTTTGTGGTGGTATCGGTGAGGATATGTGTGTGGGTGGAGGATAGTGTGTGGTGTGGGGGATGTGTGTGATGGGTGCGGGGAATGTGCGTATGGGTGGGGTATATGTGTGGGTGAGTAGGGAATGTGTGGTGGTTGGGGGAAGTATGTGGGGGTGTGTGGGTGGGAGATGTGTGTGTGGATGGGGAATGTGTGGGTGGGGGTGTGTGAGTGGCTTAGGGATGTGTAGGTGGGTGAGGGAGTTGTATGTGTCGGGGTGGGATGTGTGAGTGGGTGGAGGATTGTGTGGGTAGGGGTATTGTGATCGAGAGATGTTTGGTTGGGGGTGGGTGGGTGCGTAGTGGAGGATGTGTGCGTGAGTGAGTGTGTGTTGGTGGACGGGTAGGGAATGCGTGTGTGGGTGGGGAGAGGTGTGTGGTGTGTTGGTTGGGGATATTGTGTGGGTGAGGTATGTGTGTGTGGGTGGGGGATTTTTGTGGTGTGTGAGTGGGGGTATGTGGGGTGGATGGGTAAGGGTATCTGTGTGGGTGTGGATGGGAATGTTGTGTGGTATCTGGGTGGGGGATATGTGTGTGGTGTGTAAGTGGGGATGTGTTGGTGAGGGATATGTGTGTGTGTGGTGCGTGGGTTGGGAATAGTGCGTGGTAGGGGGTGTATGTGATGTGCGGGTGGGGGATTGTGTGGTGGGGGATTGGGTTAAGGCATGTGTGGGTGGGTGGAAGTTGTATGTGTGGGTGGTTGGGTGTGTGTGAGTGGATTGGGGATGTATGGGTGGTTAGGGAGATGTGTGTGTGTGTGTGTGTGTGTGTGGGGGGGGGGGGGGGGGGGTAGGGACATGTCAGTTGGTGGGGATGTGTGTGTATGGTTTGGGGATGTGTGAGTGATGTGCAATGTGTGGGTTGGTGGGGGATTGTGTGCGTGGGTGGGGAATATGTGGTCGATGGAGATGTGGCTGGGGGATGGGTGGTTTGAGGTGTGGGTGGGGAGAGGATGTGTGGGTTAGGATGTGTATGTGGATGGGCGTGGGATGTGTGGGTTGGTGGGGGAATGTTTGTGGGTGGCGAGTGTGTTTTGGTTGGGGGATCAGGTGAGGGCAGTGTGTGTGGGTGGGGGATGTGCGGGAGGGGGATGGGTCAGTTGGTGGGGTATGTATGTGTCCCTTGGTGTGCGTGTGTGTGGGTAGGTGTGCGTGTGTGTGTGTGGGTGGGGTGATGTATGGATAGGTGGGAGATGGGCCTCATAACATGGTAATTAGCCTTGTTTATGTTTACAACATTCATTTCACAATGTTTATTTTTCTTCCTATGTAAATGTATAATGCTCTTGATGAACGAAAGATGAGTGGTTGGAAGGGCCGAATGTAAGACGGGCCTGCGTGCCCAATTTGTGACCCTAATAAAGTTGATTTGATTTGATTTGATTTTACATCTCCAAATGGAACAAAGGACCTCAACCAGCTCAGGCTAAGCCTTGTGTAGATGTGTTCATAACTGGTTGGATTATGCAACTAAATGTTGTACAGGATGAGAGAGTCTCAAGCCGACCGTGTTTTGTTGTCTCTTACAACTTGCATGGTTGGTTAGTGTTACTATTGTTTGCTTTCCTTATAGAACACGCTGTTGGACCCAAACTATACATCTAAACAGCTCTGAAAAGGCAGTCTTTTAGCAAATAAAATAAAAGTTAATTATAATCTTATGTTTCCGTGTTATTACACTAGAGTTGATTGAGTTGAGTTTAGTCAAGAACTAACATCACAGCACTCTGGACATTCCGATAAGTTCTCCGTCTTCATCTACAACAGCCGGCGAAGGATCCCAATAGTAATGCTACCAGAAGGTAATCTAATTATTTGTCCATCTGGGCTTTCCTCAGAGTTTTCAGTGTCAACCAGAACCTCATCATTCTCTCCAAACCTGATGATCTACCTGTTTTCCTAAGCTATACACATGGTTTCAAAGGGCCCCAACCACATCTGCCTTATTATGCACCAATATCCCACTAGAGGTCTAGCTAACAATGTTAATTACTTGCCAATTACATATTCAAACCAATTTAACATCAAAATGCAGTTGAAAATAACATGAATGCTAAACAACATACTGTATAGTCAAACAATTCAAGAAGTACATTTCAAAAGTAAGCAATGCAACACTGACCTCATCGCAGTTGAAGACTAGGACCTGTCTTCCGAACAACCCTCCAAGAGCCTTCACTGACTCAGTTTTCCCAGTTCCAGCTGGACCATATGGGTTGCCTCCAAGGCCCATGTGCATACCTGGTTGGTCAAATACAAAATTAACCTCATAATCGTAATACATTACATTGGCACCTTTCCGTCTTCACAGACGATAGTTTGGTACATTGTGCTTCAAAAAGGCTTAATAACTACGACCCATGGCGGTGGCGGGTGTGGCTGGTAAGGCCAATTCATGCTGTAAATGTTTGTCCACAGTGGATGCATGTGAAACATGGTCATTTCCACCATTGTGCACCATCTTACGTCTCTCACGCTCAGTGTGTGCTTTATCTGCAATCACTTTCTCCTTTGTCTTTAATCCATTTCTGATAGTTGCCCTCCATGCAACACGTTCAGCAGCGACTTGCTCCCAATGTGCATTATCAATCCCTGCATCAATCATGTCCCGCTACACACATCTTTGTATCATAGTAGAGGCCGACCCTGAGATCTCCTACCCATCTGTAATTCACCAAAACAGATGTCCTTTGGTATTCTACCATCATCCATTCTCCTAACGGTCCTATCCATCTAAGTCTACGAAGACTGAGCATGGAACACACCGTCACACAACCTGACCTTTCCAATACTTCAGTATTTGTGATTTTGTCTTGCCACTTAATACCAAGGATTCTTCGCAGACACCGTGTCAAAGATCTGGATAAGAGTTTACAGAGTTAAGAATATAAGAAAGAGAGCTAAGACAGAGACCAGTAGAGAACACCAGACAGTAGAGACACAAGCGCTATAAATAGCTTTACAACAGGACACACTTGTGTCAACCAAGAGGGCATTGAGTGTAAGTGAGCGAGGGTTTCCCAAGACACTAGGAAACTCGCCTCGACAAGTAACCATGGAGTACAGGTTACTCTAGTTAACTGACCAGCGTGCTGAGACACCACGCACGCAAGACTCGCCAGCGCATGGAGGATCCAACGTCCGTGTTTGAACACACAACTAGAAGCGTGGCTCAAACTGCGACTGAGACGGCTAGAGAGTAGACGTGTTCCTTATGAATACTATAAGTTTATAGACAATAGTGATTGTTAGGCTTTAGATTCCATTCAGTGATTAATAGTATCATTATCACCTCTTCATCACATCTGTGTAACGTACTATGATGTTTATTGTCAATGAAGTATTCCGCTCGCGGAGCTTGTTTGTAATCAGCTCTAAATAAATTGTATCCCTTTTGCAAATGACACGAGTTATTATTTCGTGTGGTGCAAAAGTAGGGGAGTCCTTAAATACCTGTCGCAAGTAAGTCGCTGACAGGCAGGACCCCATTTGGTGTCAGAAGTGCCTGAACCAACGTCAACAGGCACCATTTGGCATTATTTTGTGTTAAAAGTACCTGAAACTAACGTGAATTATTCTGTGTTAAAAGTACCTAAAACTAACGTGAATTATTTACCATACAATGTCAGAAATAATTTTGTTTTGCGAGTGAACGGTAGTGATCAACACCAGTACTACTTGATATTTATTATGTTACCATTCGTGGAGCTTGAACCACAATGAAGAAAGATTAATTTACAAGTTGTATTATTCTACGAAAATTAATAGGAAATGTGTATGAATTTGTGGTAATGAAAATGTATACAAGTATGTATTTAAATTGTCAAGCAAACCATCGTGTACATTTCATTTTCTGTGATACAGCCATTAATGTCACCATTCATCACATTCATTTAGATATTTGTGCAAAATAAGTTCTTTTTGCACAAAGAAGGTAAATTAGCTACTGAACAGAAGCCATAGAACGTAGTTATACCAAACAAGATAGAAAGTGAAGACAAGACGATGTTGACATTCATATGACGAATCATCTTACTAATCATGACGATCATTTATACTATCATAACATTCATTCATTAACATCATTTATCATTATCTAGATCACATTTATGATTCATCAGCCGCATGAAATATGAACATGTATTTATATCATACGCATGTTTCTAAAGTATTGATGCTCTACTAAACAGAAGCATCCGTTCTGTTGTCAAGTTGATCATTTTTGTTGTGTCCGGAAGACAGCGGTGGAACATCCCAAGGGCCGTATTTTCTGACAGAATTAGATGAGTATATTTTTGAATTATTTTGATATTCACTATGTTAACCATGCATCTTTATTTTCAGTGAGAATGTACATAACTAACACATAACTAGAAACCATTGTGTAAAAATACTGTGATATCATTGTGAAATAACATAAAGCCACAAAATGGCATCATTAAATGATTGCATCCAGGCGGGCAGAGAATTAGGCCATACTGGAGAGAAATTAGAGAAATGGGTAGATCAAAGATACAAAGAAGAAATAGCTCGACAGAAAGAAGAAACTGCTCGACAGAGAGAAGAAACTGCTCGACAGAGAGAAGAAACAGAGAGAAAAGCTGCTCTAGAGAGAGACGAAAGAGCATTAGAAAGGCAACATCAAAAGGAGATGAAAGAGGTAGAGGAAGCCACCAAACAAAAACAGCTAGATTTAGATCATGCCACCAAACAGAAACAGATAGAGGTAGAGTCACAAACTAAATTAAAGATGAAAGAAATGGAGATAGATTCAAACATCCAGATAGCCTCTAGTAAACAAAAGAGCCAGGAAGAACAAAATAAGTTTAGTAAATATAAAGGCCTGATCAAACCAAATTGTTAAACCAAATTCAGAACAAGCATTGGAGAATGCAGATAGTAGATGTAATTCTTCCTCAGAATGGGTCGTAATTGCAGCATCATCTGCAAAAAGCAACTCTCTGATTAGTACCCTGCTAATTTTGGTCTTGGCCTTCAATCTCTGAGCATTATAGAGGCCGCCATCTGAGCGTGAGTGAATGTACATACAGGCATCCTGATCACGAAAGGCATATTTCAGTAGAAGTGAAAAGTATATTCCAAAGAGGGTGGGGGGCTAGTACTCAACCTTGCTTAACTCCACTCTTGATTTCAAACTCTTCTGACGTTACACCACCAAACTTGATTATACCCTTCATGCCTGTGTGGAACGATTCCACAATGGACAGAAGAGTTGGTGGGAAGCCACTCTTCTTTAGTGCCTTGAACAAACCCCCACGACTGACCAAATCAAATGCCTTTGTGAGGTCGATGAAGGCAATAAACAGTGGTTGAGTTTGTTCCTGGAATTTTTCTTGCATTTGTCGCAATGAGAATATCATATCAATGGTAGACCGGTTCTGACGGAAGCCACACTGTGATTCGGGGTAGACTTGATCTACTAGTCTGTGCAGAACAATTCTGGCAAATACTTTCCCAACAATACACAGAAGTGAGATACCCCTATAGTTGTTGCAGTCGCTCCGATCGCCCTTGTTCTTGTACAGTGTTATGATACTTTAATCTTTGAAATCCTGTGGTACTTGTCCTTCTCGCCAGCATAGCTCTATTAGCTGGTGGATCTGTAGAGTGAGTGTTTCTTGCCCACTCCTGATTACCTCTACTGGAATCCCATCCTTACCTGGAGCCTTGCCAGATGCAAGTTCATTTATAGCACACTTAACTTCTGTTATGGTAGGAAGTGTGTCCAGGTGGTCAAGAGTTGGCAGGGCCTCTATGGCGTTGAGGGCATCATCAGCTAGTTTGGTCTCACTTGAGTAAAGCTCTAAATAGTGCTCTACCCATCTATCCATCTGCTGTTTCTTATCAGTGATGATTTCTCCAGTCAAGGTTTTCAGCGGTGCACTTCTTTTGATCATTGGACCACAGGCTTTCTTTATCCCTTCATACATAATCTTAATAAAGTTCTGGAAAATACAGCAGAACAAAGAAGACTTCTTAAAGTAATTAATAAGCAAAGACTCTCATAGTTTGGTCACACCCTCAGACATAAAGAAATACCAAAGACTATCAGAGGACACAACACAGCAAAACGAGGAAGGAGAAAACCAAGGACAACATTTATTAAACAGGCATGCACAGATCTGTGAGGCACTTGCCTGCCAAGACAGTGGTATGGGTTAATTTCTCAACAAAAACAGGATTATATTTTAACCACTACGACTCTGGGGTTGTAACAGTCTCATAAAAATGGATACCAAATAATTCTAATTTTTTAAGAATAACCTGGAAAGAAAAAGTGATGTAGAAGAGATCTGGCCACCTCGCCTCATTGTGTCATGGCGTAGAACATGTGAAGAAGTAATCTGCTATGAGACGACCTTTATCTTAAAAGTTTGATCAATACAGACATATATGGCATTAAACAGAGGGGCACAAAACAGACAAAAATGGAATGGAATGATCAGGAAACTTCAAAGGCAGTTCAAAGGATGAAATGATGATGATGAATCATAGCTTTTTATGAAAAAAGTAATGACACCTAATAAGAAATGTAATAGTTGATGCTGTAGATATTACTAGATCACTTATCAAAGCCATAAGGAAAAGACAAGTGAAACGTATGGAACATATTAATAGAGAATGGATGAAATAGAGAAATTAGCCTTAAGTGGGGAAATGCTTAGCAAGAGGGGCAAAGGAACTCACATAGATACCTTGCCATCTTGATAGATGATAGTTTGTAAAATGGAGTTATACCTCTCCAATGCACAAAGTCTGGGCCGAATTTAGAGACCATGTGTTGCCCATGCAGTATGATCCCTCTCTCAGCCTACCTAGTTTATTCCAGAGGAAAAGTAACATTGATACATCTGGAATAAGGCAAGCTGGATCAACAAAGCAATGCTCTGTCTGCCTGTTGGAGTTTCCATCCTAGACTAGTCGCCGACCAAGGCTAAGGGTCTGGTCTGCCTGCCATGACATTTAGTCTTTAGGCTGCATTTCCTCGCACTAGGGTAAGACTTGTACCCTCCCAATTGTACTGCTCTGCCCAAAGTCATTGGCACAATGTGAAGTGTCAGCTTTGGCAAGTGCCGTGAAACAACTGGCGCTAACAGAAAACAGGTAGTACTGTCTACTCAATAGTAAACAACTGCCACAAATATTAATATAAGCAACATCAACTTCATGAAAACAGATAACAGAGAGATGAGGAGAGTCATAGTCGCCACTCTCTACCCTGGATGATCCACTTGAATAAAGAATAATATTGCAATTATCAGGCTCCATATCAGCTTTTGTCAGCTTTTTTCTGCTTATCTATGGTTCACAAAACAGTAGCATTCCCACCAATTACCATGAATTCTGAGTTCCAACCACATTTGACATCATTTAGTTAGTTGTATTGCACTATTTTGTCAAGCCTGTGGCTCAGGACATCTGACTTCAACAAGCATTTTTTAAGGTTTGCTTTCCTGTATCTTTGACTGTCTCCAGTGAACCTACAAAGCAGCAGGTTGGTGCGTCACTTCTGATCCCTACCTGTCCAACATGAGAGACTTACCAGTAGGTGTGCTACCGTCGGCACAGCTCCTGGGGTCATTGGAACATGCAAGCCCTTCTAAACCTACATAAACACATTCCAAGGTCGTCACACTGACTTTGAACTAGAGAGATGGATGTATAAATAGGTGTGATGCAACCCCCTCAACAACAACAAAACACAAATAAGAAAATAAAAGCCCTTAGCCATGGCTCCAGCTAACAACATAATACCTACAAACATGACAACTATAAATAAGAAAACATTACCCTGAGTGAGTGTCAGGTAGCACTTGTCTGTGAGTGGTGTATGGACAAGCTTTGCAGCATTCCCTTGATACTCAAATGTGTACTCAAACTCTGCATCCACCATTCTAATGACACACAGGCCATCCTTGCGCACATAGTATCTGCATCAGAAAGACATCATCATGGCATAATCTTCACCATTTTATCTAATAGAACGACTTATTCTATATTCTAGATGTCTATTTCTAATATCATATCAGGCAGTGTGCTGAAAGACACAAGCCATCATGTTCCTCCACAAACATGTTTCCCTTTGCCCTTAACTGTTTAAGTGCCATGGGATGGTTAATCTTGTCTTAAGCCACTTCCTGTATCTGCCATGGACATATAATAATGTCTTTATGTGTATAATAATGTCTTTATGTGTATAATAATGTCTGTATGTGTTATAATGTCTTTATGTGTATAATAATGTCTGTATGTGTATAATAATGTCTTTATGTGTATAATCTTTTCTTTGTGTATGTGTATTCTTGTTGTTGTTTTTTTTTTTGCGCTCGCTCACTCTGAACTGAAGCGTAGTCCATACACACTACTTTTAGTAGTGCTGGACTGAATTTTGCATCTGGATTAGCTTTCCCTATAACCAGTGTCCCTCGCCATCAGGCGAACCCACTCCGATTTCAGAGGTACTTGTACAGTAATTTATGTCCCCAAGTAAAGGATGACAGGTCAACATGTTTAGTCCAACTGTCCAGTGTAGGGGTTGAACCCCTTATCATGGTATTAGCACACCGGATGTTTAAGAACATGCGTTCTTATCCATTCGGGCATGCTGACCTACTTATGTGTATAATAATGTCTTTATGTGTATAATAATGTCTTTATGTATATAATGTTTTTATGTGTGTATTAGTAACCGGTCTTTATGAGTGTAATAATCTGTCCTTATGTGAGTAATAATCTGTCTTTATGAGTATAATAATGACCATTTATGTGTAATAATCTGTCTTTATGTGTGTAGCAATCTGTCCCTTTGTTTGTACTAATCTGTCTCTAAGTGTGTAGTAATCTATCTTTATGTCTGTAATAATCTGTCCTTATCTGTGTAGTAATCTGTCTTTATGTGTGTAATAACCTGTCTGTATGTGTATAATAAAGTCTTTATGTGTAGTAATCTGTCATTGAAAAATATCTTTATGAATGTAATAATCTATCTTTATGTATATAATGCAATGTCCTTACGAGTCATGTGGGAACATCAGGGTGCAAAAGTTGGATATGTAACAAACTAGCAGAAAAAACACATACATCCATCTTTGAATATAAATGATACAGAAAAGTATTAACAACTTACTGGATGGGAAGGAGAACACACGGATCTTTTCTAACAAGAAATCAATACTCAAGAAGATAGATTATTGAGGCAAACAAACATGAGGAAAATGACAACATTTTGGATTTGTAAAATGAAACGAAAGTCTTGAACAGATAATGATGGAGTGAAGCCTACCAGTGAGGTGGAGGAGAAAAAGAAGACCATAACATAGACAGATTCAAGATGTGATAGATAATTTACACACAACAATTTACACACGACAATTTACACATAACAATTTACACACGACAGCAACAGAGCCAGGACATCCAGCTTATGATATAGATACATTTTTAAAGGCTTGAGTGAGGGTGAAGCTCTGCACAGGCCAGACCACTGGATAATGGTGATGCTAAAATTATATGTAAGATGTAGAATCATTTATTTATTGGAGCACATGAAGAATAGCAAAGCAAACATGATGATTTGCTTACAACAGAAAGAGAGAGTTCTTGTAAATGCCAATAAATACCATCTAATTTATTTATATTAGAACAAGAATTACTGTGGCGAAGATAGCCTTTTGCAAGATGGAAAACATACTGACCAATAAAAAGATGTCATTTACAAGGAGAAAAAGAGTGTTCAAGTGCTACATAGAAACTGTACTTTTGTATGGATGTGAAGCATGGACAATGAGCAGACAAGCTGAAAAACATCTAATGGCTGTGGGAATGTGCTTTCTCTGGAAAATGCAAAGAATACCATGGACAGACAGGAAAAACCAATGACCAAGTCCTGCAAGAAACAAATGAAAACTGTAAACTGATTAGAGAAATTAGATGTAGACAGTCACAATTTTTTGTACACGTTATGAGAAGAAATAAATTGGAGAACTTGGTGACAACTGGCAAGATAGAGGGGAAAAGAACTAGGGGAAGGCAGAGAAGTAAATATATGGATGTCTTGGTCACATGGTATGGTCGAGACAAGAACACAGAGCTGATCCAAGATGCTGGTGATCGTATGAGGTGGCAAAACATGACCTCCCACGCTTATCGACATGGCACATAATGATGATGAATTTATCTACTGTAATTCTATTTCCATAAAAACAATCTGACAGACATCATCATCATGTGCTGATAAGCATGAGTAACCGTGATGTGTAATTTCCAACAATCTCCATTCTCAGATCAAGTGTGTACAGAAAGAGATAGCAAGTACCACATGTACCTGAGTTGTTTCTGCCATTGCCATTCCTGGACAGATCTAGCACTGGATTCTATCAGCTCATGGAGCACCCCCATGTTGTGGATTGTGTCCAGAATCAGAGCCTTCAGCTTCAGCTGCAGCGCTGGGTTGATGGAAGGAAAATAAAACGGTTTGTATTGTTCATGTGTAAAACATTTTGTATAATACTCTACATTGCAAGGAGATCAAGGCTCAATAAGTAACAAATTGTGGGCACATAAAAAGATATATTATACCCTAATGAAAACCATGCCAGAGCAAAAGGTGGACCCTAAAACTGTTTGTATTGCTCAAATGTAAAACTCTACACTGTATAAAACTCTACACTGTATAACACTATACACTGTATAAAACTATAAAACTATACATTGTATAAAGCTCTATATTACATACAACTCTACACTGTATAAAACTCTACATTATATACAACTCTACACTGTATAAAACTATACATTGTATAAAGCTCTATATTACATACAACTCTACACTGTATAAAGCTTTACATTATATACAACTCTACACTGTATAAAACTCTACATTATATACAACTCTACACTGTATAAAACTCTACATTATATACAACTCTACACTGTAACAAACTCTACACTGTATAAAACTATACATTGTATAAAACTCTACACTGTATAAAACTCTACACTGTATAAAACTCTACACTGTATAAAACTCTATATTGTATAAAACTTTACACTGTATAAAACACTACACTGTATAAAACTCTACACTGTATAAAAACTCTACATTGTATATAACTCTACACTGTATAAAACTCTACACTGTATAAAACTCTATATTGTATAAAAACTCTACATTGTATAAAAACTCTACATTGTATAAAACTTTACATTGTGTAAAACACTACACTGTATAAAACTCTACACTGTATAAAAACTCTACATTGTATAAAACTCTACACTGTATAAAACTCTACACTGTATAAAACTATACATTGTATAAAACTCTACACTGTATAAAACTCTACACTGTATAAAACTCTACACTGTATAAAACTCTACACTGCATAAAACAATACACTGTATAAAACTATACATTGTATAAAGCTCTATATTACATACAACTCCACACTGTATAAAGCTTTACATTACATACAACTCTACACTGTATAGAACTCTACATTATATACAACTCTACACTGTATAGAACTCTACATTGTATAAAACTCTATACTGTATAAAACTCTACATTACAAGAAGATGAAGACTCAAGAAATAATATATTTTGGGTGCATAAAAAGGTATAATATCCACATGGTACAATAGCCCTGGTTTTATTTTTTTAGTGATTGTTAAATAGTAGATGACTAAGATAAATAGGTTGCCTCTGGGGAGATGTATGTTCTCGAAAGAATCATGGAAAGAGAGAACATTCTTCAGATCAATGCAGCCAATATTTAATGTGAAGATGGCAAGTTATCTGAGGTGATTCTGCAAGATATATCCATACCTTCACCAGACCTGCCACTGCATGGGACAGTGCACTATTTTAGTGACTGGTTTACCAGCTCACTTGTTCACTGGATTTACGAGTCAGTCCTGAACCATCGACCAACCCAGGGTGTAAACACACACTGTGGCACTAAGCCTCACCATGTATCATCATCCCCTACCCAAAAAGTCATCCAAAGTAACTATCTATAAGATATCAAGGATTGTGACATAAAATATCAAGGATTTTGACATTATAAAATATCAAGGATTTTGACATTATAAAATATCAAGGATTCTGACATTATAAAATAACAAGGTTTGTCACATTATAAGATAAGGAGTGTCACATTATAAGACAACAAGGATTGTAACATTATAAGATATCAAGGATTGTGATATTATAAGGTAATAAAGATTGTGACATTATAAGATGACAAGGATTGTGACATTATAAGATGACAAAGATGTCTTGCACCACTTATTCCTCCCTTCCTCTTTAACTTCACTCACCTGATGATTCCGAACTCTGGTCTGCTCCTCGTAGATCCACACCTGTGTATGTCTCCAGCTGGGTCTCTGTTTCCTTCAGTAACTCTCTGAGCCCATTCTTCTGGATCGCTTCTTCACAGTTCTCAGTGAATCTAATGTACTCAGCCAAACACAAGATCTGCAGGTGAAACCAAAGAATGTATTTGCTGATAAACACAATTATGCTAGCTAAGCTAAGAGGTAGGTAAGTTTAGACATTTTCAGAGAATCAACACAGCGTTTCTAGCTAGGCTGAGAAGTAGGTTAAGTCAAGTAATTTTCAGAAAATCATCACAAGGTTGCTAGCTAAGCTAAGAAGTAGGTCAGTAAAGTCATTTTCAGAGAATCAACACAGGGTTGCTAGCTAAGCTAAGAAGTAAAGTCATTTTCAGCAAACCAACACAGGGTTACTAGCTTAATTAAGAAGTAGGTAAGTTAAGTCACTTTCAGCGAATCAACACAGGGTTGATAGCTAAGCTTAGAAGTAGCTAAGTCAAGTTATTTTCAGAGAATCATTAACTAACAATTTTATTATAAGGCAGCAAATCAAATGGTTTGGCCATGCAAGTAGATTACCAACTAACAGTATACCACAACAAACATTAATGTACAGACCAGAGGGAAGCAGAGGAAGAGGCCGACCACGTAAACGATGGACGCAGGGAATAACAGAGTCCATGGGAATATCGATACATGAAGCCCATAAGCGGGCATTCTCCCACTGTTTATACTTCACCTCGACACCGCAAGGTACAAGAGGAACTTGATGAGATGAGATGAGATTAACTAACAAAAGTAAAGCAAAAGTAACATCATTTACAGACCATCATGTCATCTTGTGGGAGCTGAGGTAATGCAGTGACTTGCATGTTTTGCCTGCAGGCTCAGTGATCTTGTGTTCAAACCCCCATTAAAGTGATACCCTTTTTTTCATTTATCTAGGCTTCCAAGTCGACCCAGCCTAAAATGTGTACCAGGAAATGTCCTCGGAAGTAAAGGTGGCCGGAATGATAGTGACCACATCAACCATCGAGTTTCTATTTAAAAATATGGGACTATCACCATATACCCAACAAGCATCAAGGTGTGCTAAAGTATCCACTGCTTTTCGTTTACTTTACTTTACCTTACTTTACTTTACTTTATCTTACTTTACTTTACCTTACCTTACTTTACTTTACCTTACTTTAATTTATTTTTACCTTACCTTACTTTACTTTACCTTACTGTATTATACTTTACTTCACTTTACTTCCTTAAAAAAAAGTCTTAAAAGTCCAGAGGATCGACTTCATTGCACCTAGTTTTATCCCATATGACTAGGTCTCTTTCCGCAGGGCGGCCTGCCAAAAGCACAGCACAAAGCACAAACTCTGCAGCTCCAGCAATAACCCCCTGGAGTCTCCAAGAAAACTGCACTTGTAAACTGAAAGACATAGACTGGAATCGAATCCACAACCTTCAGAGTGCAAGGCAAACGGCTTGACCACTTCGCCATGGAGGCTCCTTACTTCCTCTAGCAATCTAACCATCCACCTAGCCTTCTAACATGGTTTTCTGTAGGCTATAATGCCTTTTTTTTGTGCTCAATAAAAAGTTGTCAATTGCAGTGAGAAAAAGTATGTTAAAGTACCATATAGAGCCTATACTGATGATTGCATGGACAATAAACAAACAAGATGAGAAACCTCAATGACTGTGGAAAGTGTGGTGTCTGACGAATATGTAAAGATTACCATGGAGAGACAGAAAAAATAATGAGGTAACACTTCAAGAAATAAATTAAAACCGTAATGACTAAAGAAATTGGACATAGACAATCAAGATTTTTCAGGCTTGTTAAGAGGAGAAATAAAACTGGAAAATGCAGTGATAAGTGGCAATCTTGATGGGAAAAAAGCAAGGGTAAGACAAAGGGATAAATACCTGGGCAGCTTGGCCATGTAACATAATCTGGATAAGAACATTGACCTGATCAAACATCTGGTGATTATGTGAGATAGCGAGCCGTGACTGCCCACACTTATTGGCATGGCACATTTTTTTTTTTTGCGCTCGCTTGCTTTGACCTCAAGCGTAGGCCATACACACTATTTATAGTGGTGATGGACTGAATTTTGCATGTGGATTAGCTTTCCCTATTAACAGTGTCCCTCGCCATCAGGCGAACCCACTCCGACTACAGAGGTACTTGTAATTTACGTCCCCAAGTCAAGGACGACAGGTCAACATTTTAGTCTCGCTGTCCGGTGTAGGGGTTGAACTGCTTACCTCTGCATCAGCACAAGGGATGTTTAAGAACACGCATTCTTACCCATTCGGCCATGTGGACCTGCGGCATGGCACATGATGATGATGATGATGCTGATTATGGCATGATAAAAATATTTTTTTTCTCTCACAAAGTTAGTTACATATCCTTTACAGGATGTTGCAATATCCCCAGCATTTTTGGCTGTTGGTGATTTCATTCAGTTTACATTCAGCAGTTTCCCATTGCTTTCTGAATGACCGGCACTCATACCATTGTATCAAAACCAGCAAAAGGTGGTCTGCTTCCAAATCGCCTGCAACTGTATTTCAAAGAGGGATTACTAACTGCGATCGATAGCCCTTCGCCACAGACACTGGTTATTTATAAACCATGATGTCATTAGCAGCTCCTTTTTCATTTGTAGCTCGTTCAAGGCTTGTCTATTTCTGATTCTCTTTCCATGATACGGCCTCCACAAATCACTCCAGTATATGCAGGCCCACGTTAAACACCCACTGTCACAGCATGCAATTCTATCCCATAACAACAAACAATAGCCCACCTGGGATGGGTACTTGCTGGGGTCCAGACCAGCATGACTTGATCTGGCTTCCTTTAGACAAACAGTCAGCAGCTCTTTCAGGGTATCCTTCATCTCCTCTGCCAGTTTCCCCAGCCAAATCTTAGAAATCGCACAGAAAAATGTCAATAACATGCAAGATAACGATGAATGAAAGAACTTTATTTTCGAAGGTCACAAATTGGGCAAGCATGCCCATCTTACTTTCGGCTCGTCCAATCACTCTATCTTTCATTCATCATTGTGCATGTTACATTCACATAGGAAAACAAAACATTGTCAAATGAATGGTGTAAACAAGCAATGCATATTACCATGTTATGAGACCGGCAGGCAGGAAGACACATTTATAAACACATACACCCAAACCTGCATACATACTTACATCATTTACCCAAACTTTCACAGTTATGCATCCACTCGACAACATGCAAATGCACACTCCTGCACACGTGCATGTGCACATGCATGCACACACGCACACACATACATACATACAAACATACATACAAATACAGACAATCAATACATACATACTTTCACACACGAAAATATACAAATACTCACAGTCACACACCCACACACTTCTTTACATACTCACACATATACCAACTAACAATCATTACAAACACTAAATCATTCATGTAATCATGCTCTCTCTCTCTCTCTCTCTCTCTCTCTCTCTCTCTCTCTCTCTCTCTCTCTCTCTCTCTCTCTCTCTCTCTCTCTCTCTCTCTCTCTCTCTCTCTCATGCCCATATATATTCAATCATACATAAAATCACGCATGCATACGCACTCCACTTCACACAGTCACTCAAATCAATATACACAGACTCCCACACTTTCACATACATACATTGACAACTGTTATGAGCATCTATAATCACAACATAACAACCAATGACAACAAGATAAGTTCAACAAGAACAAGATAAATATAATGAATGAATAACTAAAAAAAGCAAGAAGTAATTAGAATGACATTCTGAAAAGGATCTACTACTTCCACTCCGATTCTAACGTTAATCATCACCAGAAGATGATGACTATACATTATAATTTCAATCCTACTATACATTATAATTTCAATCCTGAAGGGTTGAACAAGATACTACTTTTAAAGAAAACTGAAGTGTTTGACAAACAGATTATGTGGTACTATTAAGATGCAATATAGCTAAATGCCCCAGTTGCTGTGACTTGATGAACACAAAGTAAACAAACAACACTGAGCTAACCTCAACATCCGTTGTGATCTTGACCTTCCTCTTCAAGGACACAACTTCTCCATCCTGTGACTTCATGGCTATAATGTGGCTGCAGTCTTCATCAAAGTCCACGGAGTGGATGCCAGCGAAGAGCTTCCTGAGGTGAGACTGAATCACTGGTTGCGAATGAATGGGATAATATTATTAACTTTCTGTGGTAAATTGTTGGGAGTTCTACATGTACAGGTATTAGTGTGTTTTTGTTTTGGCTTTGGTGTGCTGATGAATGCTTTTTCGATGAGATTGTAAAACATGAGGAGAAGGCAGAGAAGTAAATACCTGGATGGCTTGGCCACGTTGTATGGTCGAGACAAGAACGATGAGCTGATCCACGATTCTGGTGATCGAGTGATATGACAAAACATGACCGCCAACGCTTACAGACATGGCACATGATGATGATGATGAATAATTTTTAGCCACAACATCCATTCCATCACTTGCGATTGCAGTCTACTGTATAATACTATCCTGATGAATCGCGACAATCACCACGAGCCAGTAATCAAGTATAACTAGTGAAAAACCTCAAGAATTGGTGAGAGCATCCAAACATGATTGTACACTTATATAAAACTCTCTCTCTCTCTCTTTCTTTCACTGTCTCTCTCTCTCTCTCATCCTTCCCTCTCTCTTTTTCTCTCTAATGCTATATCTCTCTCATCTCTCTCTCTCATCTATCTTACACTCACTCTCTCATCTCTCTCTTTTTCATCAAACTCTCTCGCTAACTCTCATGCTCTCTCACCTCTCTGTCTCTCATCTCTCTCACTCTCTCTCATCTCTCTCTCATATTTCTCACTCTCTGACTATTTCTCTCTCACTCTCCCATCTCTCTCTATATCATATTTCTCTCACTCACTCTCTTTCTTCTTCACCCACTCTCTTTTTCTCTCTCACTCCCTCTCTCTTCTCTCAAAAGCCCCAGTAGTGTAGTGGTTGACATGTGTGCTTGCCAATCTAGTGATCACATGTTAGAATTAAATTGAAACAGATTGTGATCTGGACTTCCTTGCTCACCCAGTGTAAAATGGGTACCAGAAAATGGGTACTTCCACGCTGACCCAGTGTAAAATGGGTACCAGAAAATGGGTACTTCCACGCTGACCCAGTGTAAAATGGGTACCAGAAAATGGGTACTTCCATGCTGACCCAGTGTAAGATGGGTACCAAAAAATGGGTACTTCCATGCTGACCCAGTGTAAAATGGGTACCAGAAAATGGGTACTTCCACGCTGACCCAGTGTAAAATGGGTACCAGAAAATGGGTACTTCAATGCTGACCCATTGTAAAATGGGTACCAGAAAATGTCGTGGGAAGTCAAAGCGACCAGTGTGATACTGACATCATCATCCATTAAAATGTGGGCTAGCACAATAAACTCAAGACGCATGAAGGCATGTAAAACAATCCATTACTTTTACTTATACGAGGGGGTTTTATGAAAATCGTAAATGTTTTTTTTTTTGTGTGGTGATTATATTCTGAAAAAGAACAAATGTATCATTTTTTTATGTAGTCACCACTGCATTTAATGCAAGTCCTCCAGCCCCAATAAAGTGCTTGGATTCCTGTAGAAAAATCGACTCTGGGGTCACTACTTGGTGTTCCTGGCCTAGTCATGAATAGTCTGTCACAGAAGTCACGCCATTTTGAAACTTCCTACTCCACTCATATTACTTCCACTACTCCACTGGACTGTCAGGCATGCATCACCATACTGGACCTTCATTTGCCGATTAATTTCTATAGGTTTCAGCCCTTCACTGATCAAAAACGAATAACAGAACACTGTTCCTTTTTGGTGCATGTCAAAAGTGGGGCAGTCATCTTTAAACTGTCCTTATGACATCACTGTGTTCATCTGCAACATGCTTAACCCTCTTAACAGGTTACAAGATGATGGCGTGGTTATTGTAATTTCTATCACACTTTTAAGGTTTTGATTTGAAGTCCCCTTGTACTAACCAGTGCTGGGCTTAGGGGCAGTGAATGAATTTCCCAATTCACCAACATATTTTGGGCATTCAAAATCAGCTGCACATGATTTGGAAGCAGACCGCCTTGAGCTGATTTCAACAGTATGGGTGTTGGTCGTATAGAAATCAATGGCAAACTATTAAACATAATAATTGTCTAGCTTATCAGAAACAGCCAAAGAATGCTGGAGTTGACTGCAATATCCTGTAAAGGACATGCAACCAAATTTAACTATTAGCATAATCAGTTGTAACATGTTAAACATCTTTAAAATAAATAAAATGTTTATAGTAAACACAAGGGATACTGAATTAACCAAAACAACCTTAAAAAGAGAGAGAGAGAGAGAGAGAGAGAGAGAGAGAGAGAGAGAGAGAGAGAGAGAGAGAGAGAGAGAGAGAGAGAGAGAGAGAGAGAGAGAGAGAGAGAGAGAGAGAGAGAGAGAGAGAGTATCCTTAAAGAACATCTTATTTTCAACAATAACTAGTCACCATTAATGTAGGCATACACACACACATTCCTGAACTCTGATTATCTTCGTGAATGAGTCATACTTGATCATTTAGCAAGCCTGGAAGAACTACAATAGGGCTTACCACTGGGATTAGTGGCCTGGCCTAGGATCTCCAGCAGATCATCATCTCCAATGAAGTAGAATCGAGGAAATTGCGAGCGTTTCTCCTGCAATTAAACAATTATGAGAGATATTTAACTGATTCAGTGTCAAAGGATAATATATTGTCAAATGTGACTATTTGTTCAGAAGGACGGTATATCGCCATAGTAGAGCCATCACGTTATATGCTTTGTTTTGTAGTATCTTCTGCAATTTCAATGCTCAGTGAAAGGAAATTTGCGTTACAATACTTATTCATTTGATTGTGTACCATGTTTGGTCCAAACCTACATTTTGCTTGGCACCAAATCAGTTAAAGCATGGTTTTGGACACCAACCATACAGCTGAAAGTAACTTTCAAAACTAACACATATAAATACACATAAGAAAGTTCATGAGCAGTATAAAAATGAAACAAAAATGCTAGGCTGAGATCCCATGAAAAAATAACAAATACAAATTATTCTACTAAACATTAGAAAGATGTTACGCCAGGTGACTATTAACAAGAATATTTATCTGCCTTGCTGTCTTATATATAATAAAGATACATAATTAATGAGTACTAACGTATGAAAATATCCCATATCAACACATAAAAATAGCAGGTCCGCATGGCCAAATGGGTAAGAACGCGTGTTCTTAAAGCAAGGATCCTCTTTAAGACCTTCAGGTGGTATAGGCTATATGGTGCTAGCCCCTTATTTGTATAGACTAGATGGCACTTGAAAGGTCATGTGGTCAATATCAGCCACCGCCTTTTTTTAACTTAAGCATAGTCCACACTGGACTGATTTTTGTATGTGGGCCACCATTCCCTATTACCAATGCCCTTTGCCTTCAGGCAAGCCCACTGCAACTTCTGAGGTACTTGTAATGTACGTCCCCAAGTCAAGGACAAAAAGTCAACATTTTAGTCCAACTGACCTCATCACACTGGAAGTTTAAGAGGTTGTACTCTTGTCCATTCTGCCATGCTGACCTCCTTCTTTGTTCCCTAAGACATTTCCTGGTATTCATTTTAGACTGGGTCAGTGTGGAAGCCCAGGTAAGTTTCTACTGTTAACAAATTCACACATCAAAACTCCCAGTTAATATCAACACATGAAGATGTCCAATACTGAGACACACAAATATCCAATGCTAACTTGGAACATTTATCAAATGTAGAGTTTATGAAAATTAAGACTGACAGAAAAGACAAGTACATTATAATCATAATCACCAGGTGCCATCTCATGTTTCGCCATCTCATACGATCACCAGAGTCATGGATCAGCTCTGTGTTTTTGTCTCGATTATGCCATGTGGCCAAGCTACCTAGACATTTACCTCTCTGCCTTTCCCTTGATCTTTTCCCCTCAATCTTGCCAGTCATCATCAAGTTCTCCAGTTTATTTCTTTTCATAACTGCCCAAAAATCTAATTTCTCTAATCAGTTTACGGTTTTCATTACATCATTACAGTGACAACAATAGACACAGGCCAGGCCACCTACCTCTAGGAATTCATTGAGAGATTTCTGACATCTCTGCAGTTGGTCAAGCATGGTTGTCAACAAATTCCTCAGTCCAGACTGGCTGGCTAGAGACAGCACCCTGTTGTCTCTGGTCACATCCCTCATGATGGACCTGTGGTGGACAGTAACCAGCTGAATATGAGTCAGTACAAGATCCTTTCTGTCTTCACACCATGAGGTGTATTGGGTATATGATTTTCGTCCCATATTTGTATACCACTTGGCACACTATGGGTGATGTGGTCATTATCGTGTCTACAGCCTTTACTTCCCAGTACATTTCCAGGTACCCATTCTTGGCTTCATCGACCTGGGAGCCCACATCAGTGAGGAGAAAGTTCTGCCTCAAAGAGGATTTGAACACTTCAATAATGAGCAAGTATGCATGCATGCTAGCCACTGTGACTCCCCAGCCAACTGAATATAATGGAAGTAAACTATTCATTGCCGGTCTCTCTGGCCGAGAGGTTACAACACTTTCTCCGTAGTCCCGTTTATCACGCAGAGTCTCATAGCGGGCGAGAACTGGGAGCAGTTCTACCCCCGCTGGTGACTTGCAACTGAGCCGGCCGCTCAGAAAGCAATGGCAAACTACTGAGCGTAATTTTGCAAAGAAATCAACAGACAGCTGAAAGATGCTGCTGTTGACAGCGATGTCCTGTAAAAGGATATGCGAATTAAAAAAAAAAAAAAACTATTCATTAACTCATTCTCCCGCTGACTGTTGTTAGTTAAATTCAGCCATGACTCCCTGTAACTATTATACCTTTTTATAGCACAATATAACAAACTATTGTCTGTCAAGATGGCAAGGTGCCAATGAATGTCTCCCTGAATCGTAGAGGTCGACTAGAAGTGTATAGGGTTTCCCCAGAATAGTGACAGTAAAGAATGTCTGGGTTAAAAAGGAGTGACTGAAATTATTATCTCAAAGAGGAGGACTTCTGGGACAAAGTGGGTTAAATCAGAAATATCATAATTAAAAATCTCTCTTGATTTGTCAAACCAAATGACAGTGGGAGAGCGAAAGGATGAGATAGAAAGAGAGATAGGCGGATGGATGAGTGGTGAGCAGGCAGGCAGGTGAGGCAAGCAGAGAACAAGAGAGATTAAGTTAGAAGTGTATTATGATCAAAATAATCATAATTACGCAGCACGTCCTTTGCAGAACTTTGCTGGAAAATTACTCTATCTCTTACCATCTCTCCTGTCACACGACCCTCATGGTCAAGGTGTCTGCAGTGTCTGTGTCCATCTCCATGCTTGTCCACTCCTGCCTCTTTTGTCTTCCAGGAACCAGGCCTTCCCTGACTGTTCTCCCCAAGCCAGTTACATTTAACATGGCCAAAGTACTTCTGTTTCCCAGACATGATTCTCTTTCTCAACTAGTTTTTTTTTTTTTTCAATGATAAAATCTTGTAGAATGTCAGTATTGTTCTTCTTCTTGGTCCACGATATTCTGCTAACTTGTCTGTAACATGGAAGCTCAAAAGCCCCAATTTTCTTCTGTAGTCATCGTAAAATGGTCAATGGCTGACATAGGCTGACAGGTATGTAGTCAACAAACTGCTCAACATTGTAACTACAACGGGGCTTCAAATTATATCCTTAAAAGTATGACAGAAATTATAATAACCATGCCATTGTCTTGTAACCTGTCAATATTGTTGTTAAGGATGTCAAGAGTGTTCAGCATGTGACATCACAGTGCAGAAAAACATTGTGACGTCATAAGGACAATTTAAAAATGGCTTCACACTTTTGACAAGCACCAAAGAGGTGCAGTGTTCTTTTGTCTATTTTTTTTTTATCAGTGAAGGGGTGAAACCCACGTACATTCATTGGCAAATGAAGGTCCAGTATGTGATGCATGCCTGTCAGTCCAGAGAGAGTATGAGTGGAGTAGGAAGTTTCAAAATAGCATGACTTCTATGACAGACTGTTTACGACCAGGTCAGACACACCAAGTAGTGACCCCAAAGAATTTTTTTCTACAGGAATACAAGCACTTGAGGACTTGCATTGAATGTAGTGGTGACTACATCGAAAAATGATACATTTGTTCTTTACTTTTTCTCCCAGAATATATTCACCAAAGAAAAAACATTTAAGGTTTTCATTTGAAGCCCCTCATATAATTTCTAATACATAACAGAGCTCAAGAATCATATGCACCTGAAATCATCATCAACACGTTTGAAGCGTCCTTGCTCTTTAGGCAGAGCACCATGGCCAAAGATGGGTTCTAGGTAAACCCACTTGCGCTGAATTTGGTTGAGGTTCTGCAGGTACTCATCCAGGTCAGCGAGCCGCTGCTCCCACACACTGGCTTTGTCCTCGAAACTCTTGTAGTACGGAGAGTCCTTCAGAGACTGCAGGAGGCACTTGTTGTCACCCACCTGGGACAGGAATTAAGGTCACTGCTATTAAAGAATGAACATTTAACACTTGGTGTTGGGTAGCCAATGCTCTACCTATACTAAAAATTGGCATTGTAGATATCACCACATTCATCATGTGCCCTGCCAGCTGGCGTAGGCGTTCATGCCTCTCCACATATCAGTCCTTGGTGTTCTTGATCAACTCTGTTGATATTCCTTCATTCCACCATCTCAGTCCATACAGCATCATTTCTCTTGGCCTGTGTCTGCTTCTTTTCCCACTCATCTTTCCAGTCAATATGATGTTTCTTCTCATCACATGACATAATCAATGCTGTTTGTCACTTTCTTATAGTTGAATAAAATGTTCTAGTTTCTTTAGCCTCTTCCAGGCATCACTGTAAGTTACTCTCTGGCAATATTTGCAACATTTATCTCAAGAACTACATCTCCGTTACACTCAAGCTCTTCCTAACTTATTCATTCATGTTCCATAATTCATACAGCAAAATAGGTTCTATATAATATTTCAGCTCTCACTTTCTTATATAAGAGAGTGCAGAGAGATGTTTCATTTGGATTGTAAAGGATCATTTCCATTGTACATGAATACTTCCATAGGTGGTCCAATATCCTCTTGTATATAAAACAAGGAGAATTTCAACACAGTGCACAAATTCCTTTGCACCAGTATAAAGATATGTATTTACCAGAATCACACAAGCTGTATTCTTTTTTAAGATTACTTCAGTCAAGAACTGACATCACAGCACTCAGGACATCCCCATACATGCTCCATCCTCATCTTCAACAACCAGTGAAGACACCCAATACTAATGGTACCAGTAAGAGTCTGCTTATGTGTCCGTCAGACCTTTCCTCAGAATTTTAAGTGTTGGCTCTTTATTAGGTAAAAGGAAAAGGTAGTCCCATAGTAGATATTGCATGCCTTAGAGGTGTGAAGTGTACGGCTTTCACATATTCTTGGCCATGAAGTGACAGTTCCTTTCCTCATCACCTTTCTTTCACAAACAATTTCCAGAAAATTCTTAAAATTATAGGCTACAATATTTGAGCATGTTTTCTAAATCTGAAATTTAGCAGTAGCCTGTAATGCCAGGGGTAATGAGGAAACAATCATAAACCAGTTAAATATGGATAGGGTTATGCCCATTGATCATGATGCTAGCAGACACAAAATGATTTCCTGACCTGGCTGACAAGGTCCTTCCAGTCTTTGATGATGTTCATTTTGGTTTTCTTGCTGTCCTCATACTCTGTCAGAGCAAACACAGCTCCTGCACCCCACAGGTCCAGTTCTCTGATGGCTTCCCGGATGGTAACCTCACCCTGAGCTCGGTGATTCAGTTCCTGCCAAGCAAATAGGTTAAAAATACTTTGGATGTTCACAGTCACAATAAAATAAAGTAGAAGATTTTAAAGAAAGACAAACAGGTACTTTAATAAATATGTAGACAATATAGATAGACAAACAGGCACATAAACAGACAGTCAGACAAATATACAGACATTGGCAGGCAGACACTGAAAGATAGACAAACAGATATTGAAAAATAGACAAGAGTTCAGCATTGTTGAATGGATTAGAGCTTTTGCTCTTAAATTTCCGCTATGCTGATGCTGAGGTAGTGAGTTCAGCACTTATACCGGTCAGTTGGACTAAAATGTTGACTTCTTGTCTTTGACTTACAGATATAAATTAAAAGTACCTAAAATGTCAGAGTGAGTTTGCCTGATGGCGAGGGACACCAGTAACAGGGAAAGCTAATCCACACGCAAAATCAGTTCAGTGCACTAGAAGTAGTAGCACGTGTATGGACTAAGCTTGAGTTCAAAGCGAGCGAATGCCAAAATTAAAAAAAAGAAGATAAACAGACAGATAAACAAACAGGTACACAGATATATGTATATACAGGCAGACAATATAGACAGACAAACAGGCACATAGATAGGTAGGTAGGCAATCAGGCAGACGCAGAGACAGATCAAAGACAGACAGACACACAGATGTAGCAATTGCTGAGGTCACTGAAATAGAATGAGCAATAAATTCACAGAAATTGATCGGCACTTCTAGAAGCATAGGAAAGAAGTCAAGATCAAAGGACACAATGGACAACATAAAAATTGAAAGCTATAGTGTGGCCAACCTTGATGGCATCGGCATTCTTGATGATGTGTCCACTGGCAGCCAAAATCTGGCCAAAGGTGAGCTTCTCTAAAGTTGTTCCCCTTGGCATCTGCAGCAGACGGAACATTTCCAACCAATGATCTTGTGACAGAGGCTCCCCGCGCACCCACTTCAGCACTGGCAGAACATTCTGGACAAAAAAAAGTTGTAATTAATATTTCCATGATGTAAGTTTTAACTACGGGGTTGCTGAGAATGTTACGATGTCAGTTTTTGCATCAATGAAATGTTACAATATCAGTTCTTTTTTCAATAGAATGTTACGCTGTCAGTTGTTAAATCAACAGAATGTTATCATGTCAGTTCTTTCATCAACAGAATGTTACAATGTCAGTTCTTGACTCAATAGAATGTTACAATGTCAGTTCTTGAATCAACAGAATGTTATGGTATTAGTTCTTGCATCAACAGAATGCTACAGTGTCAGTTCTTGAATCAATAGAATGTTAACACCGTCAGTTCTTGAATCAACAGAATGTCATGATGTCAGTTCTTGAATCAACTTAATGTTACAATGTCAGTACTTGAATCAATAGAATGTTACGATGTCAGTTCTTGAATCAATCTATCAATCGAAAGTTTTAACCACAATTAACAAGATATAGATTATCCCATGGCAAATAACACTGAGGTGGAGGCATGTAATGATAAGCCTTGGCATTAGCCTTCACATAAGCCAACTCAAACTTGAAGCTGCTGTCATCAGATGAGATGACCTGCTCCCTTCCTCACAGCCTAACCTTCCCAGAGACATATCTGGTATCCATTTAACAATAGTGGGTACACCTCAGTGCCATACGTAGTTGGGAACATGTCTCTCAACTGGGGGTGGAGCTTAGAGCCCATGCTGAAAATAAGAAATCTGTGTAGGTCTGATGCACCTACGGCAATGCCCTGGACCAAGACAGCCTGGTTCTGTATGAGTAGAGTGAGATGACTGTTGCCCTTCAAGACGTTAGTAAAACACGGTGATTACTCATGATCTGACTATAGTGTATCTGTTGGAGGAGAGAATCAAGTATTGCTCACAATGAATGCACACAATCAGAATGTTCTGATGCAATGGGGACAATTTGCATCCACACCCTTCAACTTGCGCTGAGGGGCACTTATGGGAGCATGGCGAGATGCAGCGAAATATGCCAGGCCATAAATCATGCAATGTATTGTTTATGGCTAGCGTTTTTAAACTCATGGGCTTGTTTCATGTAGATTCTTTATCATATATCATAAATGTAGCACTAAGGAGCCAATCATGGGCAATGACACTACCCCTGAATACATCCATAGGTTATCCAATACTCTCCTGTATACAATATAAGGAGAATTTCAACACAGTGCACAAACTCCTTAGCATCAGCAATGACACTACACAACTAGGACATTACAATGAACTACCACAGAAAGCC
Organism: Cepaea nemoralis; assembly: GCA_014155875.1. Classification (NCBI taxonomy): domain Eukaryota; kingdom Metazoa; phylum Mollusca; class Gastropoda; order Stylommatophora; family Helicidae; genus Cepaea; species Cepaea nemoralis. The sequence goes on from JACEFZ010028222.1 coordinate 81,118, forward strand.
TTGACTTGAGATTATCTGATACCAACAACAAACAATGACAATACCATAGAAAGCCTTGACTTGAGAGTATCTGACACCAACAACAAACAATGACACTACCATAGAAAGCCTTGACTTGAGATTACCTGACACTAACAACAAACAATGACACACCCCAACTATGACTCTACAATGACACAACCATAGAAAGCCTTGACTTGAGGTTATCTGACACCAACAACAAACAATGACACACCCTAACTATGACACTACAATGAAGTATCATAGAAAGCCTTGACTTGAGGTTATCTGACACCAACAACAAACAATGACACTACCCAACAATGACACTATCATAGAAAGCCTTGACTTGAGATTACCTGACACCAACAACAAACAATGACACTACCATAGAAAGCCTTGACTTGAGATTACCTGACACCAACAACAAACAATGACACTACCATAGAAAGCCTTGACTTGAGATTACCTGACACTAACAACAAACAATGACACTACCATAGAAAACCTTGACTTGAGATCATCTGACACCAACAATAAACAATGACCAATTAGCTTTACCTTGTAGGTCTCAATATCCTTCTGAATTTTGACAGTCATTGTGGTGGTTTCCCTTGTCTTCAACTTCTCATACCAACCAACCAGGAATTCCTCAAACAGATACGACCGCGACCTGAAAACATCCATGTTTAAAGCACGATTTGTATGTGACTATCCCTGCCTGAACGTATTAAATATATAAATTAAAGTAAATGGCAGATAAATTCCTAAAGGCGTAAATTGATAAGCCTTTATATATACTAGGCTACAGCATAGTGAAGTAGGATGACCAGTTCCCTTTCCTTCCTAGATAATTTCTAGAAAATTAACATTATCTTGTACCAAATTTTATGATTCATAGCCGTACAATCACAACATAAAACCTTGCCAATACATGGAATTAAACCTGGACCACTGTCTTCATAGCAACTGCACTAACCACACTGCAACCATAGTAGCGGAGTGGCAATCATGCCTGCCTGCTGGTCCAGTGGTCATTGTTCGAAACCCCTTAAAGATAAGGAGTTTTTTATAATAACCTGGACTCCCAATTCAACCCAGCCTAAAATTGTTGGTACCAGGGAATTACTGGATACTGGCATCACCAATCAAGTGCCCACTAGTCTAAACATATGGGGCTAGCACCATATGTCCAAAGGATGATGTGAAAAGACCCATTACTTATTAGTGACTTCACTATCTGATCATGGCTATTACATAAAATTGAGCTAGTGATGGTGAAGGGACTTGTTCTTTGTATAGTACAGATGACCAAATGGCAGAAGCAAGTGAAAATCAAATGATAGTTACCTAATTTGTCATTCCTATTTTAAAATAAAATACATTAATACTGTGATGAACTGACACCCACAACGAATGTAATCGGCTGGAATTACATGAACACACAATAAAAGAGAAAAATGTAATTGGTTGGAATTACATGAACACAAACACACCCACAATGAAATAGAAAAATGTAATTGTTTGGAATTACATGAACACAAACACACCCACAATGATAGAGAAGAAAGAGAAACATGTAATTGATTGGAATTACATGAATACAGACAAACCCACAATGAAAGAGAAAAATGTATTGGTTGGAATGACATGAGCACAGACACACCGACAACGAAAGAGAAAAATTTAATTGGTTGGAATTAAAGGAACACACAAGGACCAGAATAAACTCTAGCAGATAATTATATATGGATGTTGGTGTAGTTGAGAGGTTTGACATGCTTAAATTTTCTTTGCTTGCTAGCAGTGTAATGGGTTCATTTCACATAGCAATCATTTTGGACTTAAATGGTGATTTCCCATCCTTGATATTGGGGGAATAAATTACACAAACCTCAGAAGTAGGAGAGAAGTCACTTGATGGCGAGGAACCCTGGTACTAGGGGAAAACCAACCTTCATGCAAAAATCAGTCCAGTGCACTCACTACTAGTAACAAGTGTATACACTTTGCTTGAATTCAAAACGAGTGGGGAAAATCAAAATCAAAATATAAAATATAACTGATTTTAAAATTAGGAAGAACTAGGCAGCAACAGAGATGTAGTTCCTGAGACAAATGTGAATTCCTTGGACTGCCAGAGTAACTAACAATGATTGTCTGAAAGAGGCTAATGAAACTAGAACATCATATATAACAATAAGAAAGAGACAAACAGCTTTTGATGAGAAGAGAGGTACTGGAGAACATCGTGACACTTGGAAAGATCAAGGGGAAGAGAGGCTGAGGCAGACCAAGAGAAATTATGTTGAATGGACTGAGACGGTGGCATGGAGGAATATTATCAGCAGATTTGACCAAGAACCTCAAAGACTGCGATCTGTGGAGAACCATGAATGCTAAACCCAACTGGCACTTGATGATGATGATCGATTGTCTAAGAATAATGAACTGGTATCACTTCACACAAAAAAAGGATAATTATATAATATGATCACTTATCTCAGAATAATGAACTGATATTACCTCCCACACAAAATAAGATTTATTATAATATGATCGATTTTCTCAGAATAATGAACTGATATCACTTCACATACAAAATAAGATTTGATATAACATGACTGATGTTCTTACTTAGCTCAGAATCAGCATAATCAAGTGACATCACTTGACAAACAGTTGTCACCACAACTGAAGTATATGTTCACCTGATGAAATTACTGAATAAGTTATCAAGTTCAACCAACCTGAATGAGATCCAGTCCTCCTTTGCCAGATTATGTAAATCATTGTTGAACTCCTCATACAGGGACCACATGTGTTCATAACGAATCATGTCTTCCTTTAGCTCTGTCATGGTGTTCAAGTCGGGACTCTCCAGATCAAAGTGGTTACAGTCAGCACTACCAATGAGAATAGAGACAGGAATTTGTTATCATAGGACATCTGCCATGGAAAACAATCATGCTATCTTCATCATCCATAAATTTAAGTCTCAAGCAACCCCCAACACCTTACTGAGGTAAGAGGAGGAGGATGAGGAGGTGGATGAGGAGGAGGAGAAAGCAGAGGGGGAGGAGGAGAAAGCAGAGGGGGAGGAGAGGGAGGAGGAGAGGGAGGAGGAGAGGGAGGAGGAGGAAGAGCAGCAGCAGTACCAGTAGTAGTAGTCCAAGCAACAAGTAATGTCTGATTGTCTCTGTCTCATGAGTCCCAACCATCATGTGATGTGTTCTAATACTTTTCATATTTGGTTAAAAGCAAGCTATAAAATTCTGGCTTCCCCAGTTTTCTGCTTCTTCTGTTTCTGCCTGTCATCACCCAAAGGAGCATAGGCCCTCGACCAATAATGCCATTCCCACATTGAAGGCTGCCTGTAATGAGTCTATAACTGTGTTTGAAAATATTGCATCATCATTACCATCATAGTCAAGTCATCATCATAGTCATTTCATCATCATCATCATTGTCATCATCATCATCATTATCATAGTCATTGGCATCATCATCATAGTCATTATCATCATCATCACCAGTCACTGTCATCCCCACATTGAGGGCTGCCTGTAATGAATCTATAACTGTGTTTGAAAACATTGCATCATCATTACCATCATAGTCATCATCATCATTAACATCATAGTCACTGTCATCCCCACCTTGAAGGCTGCCTGTAATGAGTCTTTAACTGAGTCTGAAAATACTGCATCATCATTGCCATCATAGTCAAGTTATCATCATCAACATCATTATCATAATCATCACAGTCATTGTCATCCGCACACTGAAGGCTGCGTCATGAGTCTATAACACACTCTATTCTACATGTGAAAACGCTTACATTAATTTATTCATGTTCTCCTCCAACTCCTGAAACTCCTGTCGTTTCTCCTTAATGACTGCCACAGCTTTCTTGCAAGTGTCTTCATCTCCCTCCAGTGCATCATCGCCAGGCTTCAGCTGATGCCACCTGGCAGAGAATTTCTCCACTTCCTGCTGGAAGGCTCTGACTCGTCCCTGAACATTACTCTTCATCACCTCCACCTAGAGAAGAAACAAACAAACAAATCCGATACATCCGTGCAGATATTGAACTAACCTATCCATGAATCGGGACAGGTGACAACATAATGAAAAACACACTGACACAAAAATATCAGTGTGTAAGGATGTTTTTACTAAATGTCATTAATAATAGAGGTGGCTCCATGCTTGACACAGACATAATACACATTTAATACCTTGCTGTTCACTTCTTTTTGTTTACTTACTTCACTAATAATGAATCCTTCCCTAGTAAGCAGGCAATGCTAGGGTGACCATTTTTTTAAATTGCCATATCCAAAATTTGCTTATGGAGTTAATTAAACACGGGAATCGTCGCCGGAGCTAAGGAGCACGTGCTCTGCGCTTGACACATCTTTCAGCGGCTAGCGAAGAGAGAGTGAGGAGGAGAAGGCGAGGAAATGATGTGAGAAGAAGGCATAGAAATAGGAGGGCAGGCACCAGGAGAACAAGACGAAAAGTGGAGAGACTAGGTTTCAACCATATAAAAGTGGGATACTGGAACTGTCGCAGTGCCAGGCAGAGAGGTCCTGTATTGGAGAGGCTAATATATGATTTTGATGTCCTCATGCTCCAGGAGTTAAATACAGACAAATACCATTGCCCTGGGTACGTCAGCTATATAAATCCCACTGGGCAGAAGCGACATGGGCAAGGTCTGCTGGTGAAGAAAGGAGTGAAGCACGTGGCACTTGACTTGAGCCAGTGGAATCACAGTGCAAGGGAAGTCCAGGGTATACAAATGGAGATTGGTGGCCTAAATTGGAACATCATAAATGTATATGCCACAGTGGACTGTTTTGTCATAAAGGAACACTGGGACTGGCTTAAGGAACAGGAGGAATTACCAGGTGATAGGCTACTCATATGTGGAGACTTCAATGCGAGGAACAGAGATTGGGACAGTAGTGGAGAAAACCGACAAGGAATTGCACTTGCGGATGCCATGGTGGACTCCGATGTGGTCTGCATAAATGATGGTAGGCCGACAAGAATGGCAATGAGGCCTGGCGATGCAGATACTGCTATTGATTTAGCACTTGTCTCCCAGTCATCAGTCCTTGATGTAAAGTGGACTGTTTTGAATGACCATGGGAGTGATCACATGCCATGCTCAGTCCTGATCTCTAAGTCCAGGAAAGTTAAGGCTGGGAGAGTGCGCAAGACCTTCCGGTATGAGTGGACCGACAGCCTTCTTGGACGTCTCAGACATGGGGCATGCAACAGGACTGTTAAAACTCATTTTGTGCATCCCCCCATGGTGGACCCCAGAAGTAGATAATGCGTGGAAAGCAAAGAGAGCTGCAGTGAAGCAGCTAAGGAAAGTGCGACAAACACCCCGAAGCTCACGAGAGGAAGTGGACACAGCGGAAAATGACAAGAAAGACAAGGTGGAGGCTTTCAAGCGATGTGCTGAGAGGCCAAGAAAGTAAAATGGGAATGTTTTATGAATGAGATTGGAGGTGATAAAACACTGCATAAATTCTGGAAACTGTACAGACAAATGCAAAGAAAAGATCGGCCTATGACAGTGGGAACAATTTATAAAGAGGACGGTGTACGCGTGACAACAGACAAGGAGAAAGGGGAGGTGTTTCTCCAGAGATTTTTAGAGCAAACCAATCATAATGATGCGGATACCAGGGATGCAGTTAGAGTGGAATTATCTGGCACAATGGAGAATATGCCTTATGAAGACATCATACGGGTTGTAGATGTTAAACATATTTTGAAAAAGGCAAAAGACACGACACCAGGGCCTGATGGTGTCAGGTATGGCCACATGAAGGCTTTGAGCGATGTAGACCTGAAGGAGATGGCTGACTGCTTTAACCAGAGCATTAGGACAGCATCAGTACCGCAGGATTGGTTGCATAGCTATCTCATCCCTCTCCCAAAACCATTCAAGGATCATTCAAAGCTTGGTGGCTTTAGGATCATCACCCTTCAAAATACATTTGGGAAGGTTTTAGAGAAGATAGTCGCTGTTAAGCTTCAGGATCTTTTGGAAAAGGGGAAGCTTCTTCCAAGAGGCCTGGGGAGCTACAGGCCAGGAAAATATACCTGGTCAAATGCAGCCACTTTTGCCTTTGACGTTTATGAGGGGTTCCAGAGTAGACAGGAAACTATGGCGGCAGCGCTTGATCTCAAGGATGCGTACAATAGAGTTCGCTATGATATTTTGATAACCGCACTTATGGAGAAGGGGGTCAACCCCTGGTTGGTGAACTGGATAGCAGCTGTCCTGCATTCTCGTCGGGTTGCTCTCCGTCTGGGTGCATGGACCTCAGAGCCACATATTTTAACCCCGGGACTGCCACAGGGATCTGCAATCTCACCGGTGCTCTTTAATGTGTATACGAGCAAGATTGCATACCTAGAAGCACCAGGGGTTGGAAGGATTCTAACATTTGCAGATGATATTCTTGCATACAGGCAGGGGAGAAATAGGGATCAAACAGCCCAGGAGCTACAGGTGACAGTAGACAAAGTGATTGACTGGTGCACTGAAATGAGTGCTGTCATCAACCCGGAAAAGGCAGCTGTGTTGTGGTGCTCTCTGGACAACAGGATTGTGAGAGCTGATGCCCCAGGCCTCACGATAGATGGCAGAAGCGCCCACAGAGAGAACAAACTGAAGTATCTGGGAATCACATTTGACAGGAGTCCTGTCCTTCAAGGATCATGTGGAGACGGTTGTGACAAGATCTCAAAAGGGACTCAATGCACTTAAAACTATGGCTGCAATTGACACAGAGCAGAGAATGCTCTTCACACTATACCAGCACTTGATCCTCTCAGTGATTGATTATGGACTAGGACTGCTCACTGTCTCAAAGAGTCAGCTGGTGAAATTAGAGCGCATACAGAACGAAGCTATGCGGGTCATTCTGGGATGCACCAGAGACACTCCAGTAGTGTGTATGCGTTACATCCTTGGTCTGCCTACTGTTGCTGGTAGGCACAAGGTGATGCAGGCGAAGGCATACCTCAGAGTAGCTGCAGACACAGATCACCAGTTGCATGAGGCGCTGGACGTAGTTAAAGGTCAGAGACTGATAAGAGGAAAATCATGGATGGCTCAGGTGGAGGATACGATCAGACAGGTGTGCCCCTTGGAGAACATCAGGCGAGGAGAGGAGTGGGTCAGAGTGCCAGCCGAGCAGTCAGACTTGTGCAGAGTTATAATCACATTGAGCCGGGAGTGCAGGGAGTGGCCAGCAGGGGCCACAGAAGTGGAAATTCAGCAACTAATTCAGGATAATTCTCGCCCGGGTGATGTGATTATCTACACGGATGGGTCGGTGTTGAGAGGTAGGAGAAGTGCCTGGGGGTTCTTGGCAAAAGCTAATGGTCGGCGTTTGGTGCAGGAGAGTCTGGCGTATGATGACACAACATTTAGCTTAAGAATGGAGGTGGAGGCAGTCAGTGCAGCTTTCCGCTGGATAGAGAACACGATACATACACAGATTGTGATTGTAACTGACTCAGAAAGCATGCTGAGGAGGGTGAGAACAGGCAAGCTTCGTGCAGAGTTGCTTGCTTCGCTTCGGAGGTCACGGGTAGCAAGCAACACCTGGATATTTTCTCCTGGGCATGCCGGTGTGCTGGGGAATGAACAGGCGGACAGATTGGCTGGCTCTGCAAAACTTGGTGGAGTACTGATGCATGACAGGACAGACGTGGTTGCGGCCTTGTGGGAGCACGTGTACACCTCGGAGGAGCAAATGGATCACCATAGTCTGGTAAGAATGAGGCAGCGAGGTGTGACGAAGGGATCTGGCCGACGATCGACGCTCAGAGGAAAGGCGAGACGGACATATAATCGGATTGCTACTGGAACTATTAGTGTTGGAACTCTTCGCTGGCTGCTGAGGATGGGGACGGAGCGCTTATGGGAATGTCCCGAATGCTGTGATGTAGGCTCCTAAATCAATCAATCAATCAATCAACTAAAAATGATCAAGTGAAATTCCTTTTTCTTTTACCTCTTCATTTTCTACTGTTCTTCTCCTCATGTACTGTCTTCTTTATTTTTCCCCCTTCTCCTCCTCTGCTTCCCCTTCTTCTTTGCTGCTTAGTTAGTGACTTTCTTTCACGGAGCAACTGCTTGTATTGTTACAAATGTCATGAATACCACATGTGAACACTGAGCTGTATTCTGCTTAATAATCAGTATCTTCAAGACATAGCAACTGTTTTTCTCCCACAGTAAAAAATAAATAAAATGGCAGTACTAAAGTGTCATAGGGTGGTCAGGTTATCATTATTATCATCTTTTTCGACTTGCCTGACAGTAAGTTCCTCAAACAACCTTGATGTCTGCTTCCTCAAATACAACTATGGAATACTTATTAGCTGCATCACGCAGTACTTTTACATGAATCATCTGTCCTGTTTCATAAGTGAAGGTTGGTGATAATGGATCTCCAGTATTTTCTGCCCTAAGCCTTTGTTGTATACTCTATTAGTTTGTAACCTGACCATATCTTCATGTTGTCCTTCCATTTGTATCTTTGACACCCTTAACTCTTTTGTCCTCAACCTGCCCCTGAATGAATGACTCTATTTAGTCTATTTCATTTGCTAGTGGGACCTGTCTGGCATATTAAACCTGTGTCAACAAAAAATGCATATGATTGCATCGCCTTGGTTTCCTCTAAACACTGGAGTAGGAAGGAAGGAAGGAAGGAAGGAAGGAAGGGAGGGATGGGAGGGCAGGCAGGCAGGCAGGCAGGCAGGCAGGAAGGAAGGAAGGAAGGAAGGAAGGAAGGAAGGAAGGAAGGAAGGAAGGAAGGAAGGAAGGAAGGAAGGAAGGAAGGAAGGAAGGAAGGAAGGAAGGAAAAATGGGTGGACAGATGAACGAAGAGACAGACAGAAAGATCTTTAATTTATAAACAACTGCTTAATGTGTCATGAATATATGCACATGAGTAAAGAAGACATATGTGTTAAAACATATCTGGCTGAACCACATACAACATATTTCAGAGAATTGTTGACAACTATGGATCTGGTGAATAAATCTTGAAGACCTACATTTATGTTGCTATGTATGAGATGTACAGACAGCAGATCTGGGATAACTGAAGCACATACTGACCTGTTCTTTCACCATGAGCTGGTGGGACTCCATCATGATCTCAAACTTGTCCCATCGGCTCTGTAACTGGGTGAGAGAGTCTACACCCGCGCCAGCCACAGATCGCAGCAACTTGTTCTTGCTCTCAGCTTTCTCAAACAATGGCTTTATCTAGTAGAATACAATATACACAAGATATTTTTTGCTCTTAACTTTCTCAAACAAGAACAAAATATACTACAAATCATTTCCTGATATGACCCTTCACCTTTATCTAGAATTGAATATTTCTGGGGGGTTTTTTAATTTAAAAAAAAATTTTTTATGGTGAAGTGGTTAAGCCACCTGCCTCATTGCTCTGAAGGCTGTGGGTTCAATTCTGGGTTTTGTCATTCAGTTCACAAGTGTAATTTTCTTGGGCACTCCTGGGGGTTGTCGCTGAAGCTATGCAGTTCGTGCTCTGTGCGACACTTTTAGCAGGCCACACTGTGGAAAGATACTGAGCCCTTTGGAATAAAACCCAGTGCAATAAAGTTGATCCTCTCGCATTTAAACCTCATAGAACAAAATACAACAGGAATCATTTTTTGTTTCAGCTGCGTCTAACAATGGCTTTATCTAGAAAAAAACATTTATAAGAATCAATTTCTTCATCTCAGCTTTCTCAAACAATGGCTTGACCTAGACAAAATATTATACAAATCATTTCTTGATATGATCCTTCTCAAACAATGGCTTTATCTTGAGTAAAACATATCCAATTAATGCAGATGGTGCTTGGGTAGTCGGGAGAAAAGTCTTTACACAAATTTCACTCTGATAGAAGTAAGCCCTATTGAGGACACAGACGAACTGAATGCCAATGCATAACTCAGTCTTCCAACCAACTGCCCTAACATATCAAAAGATAATAAAATGCTGGAGAACCACTTAGCCAACCTAAGATGGCAAATGATCTGAATTCTGACCCATACATATATTCTCCTAAAGGATCAAATGTCTAGGACAGAAATAGTTTAAAGACAAACATAAATACCTCCTTCTTGGTGACGATAAACTCTGCATGCCTGGAATTAGCCTGGCCAATTTCTTCCACCGTCTGCGGCCTCTGGGAGAGGGTGTCCGTGGCGCTGGTGACAAAGCCATCAATCTGACCGATGTCGTTGTTGATAGACTTGCGGAGGGAATTCAGTAGGGCATCAAATAAATGCTGGACGTGGTCATCAATCACTGCTTTCACTGGAGTTGTATTTACTGTGATGCAGTCCACTTTGATCTGGCTATGCAGCACATAAGAAAATAGTAAAACCAATGTGATAATATAAATGAACAAATGAACAAACTATTTTCAAAGGGTCACAAATTGGGCACGCAAACCTATCTTACAAATGGTCCTTCCAATCAATCAACTTTCATTCATCAACTGTGCATGTTAAATTTACATAGGAAAAAAAAACATTGTCAAACGAATGGGGTAAACATAAGCAATGCATATGTTATCTAGTATGTATCTGGTAAGGCATTTTAAAACTGTGTCTCTTCCTCTGCCCTTTATCTCCATTTGGAGCAAGGTCATCAGCTAAGATATACAGAGCTCAGGACCTTTCCTGGAACCCACTGTAGACTGGGTCGACATGGGAGCCTGGGTCAACTTAAAAATCCCACCTCTATGCAGATTTGAAAATACGGCCACCAGACTTGCAGGCAAGCGTGATGGCCACAACACTACCATGGCTCCTTTTATGTTGTGGTACATTTCATTTATTTGTATTTTTATCACAGCTGAAGTTTGTACAATTGTAATCATTTTATTTTGGTGTTATAGGAAACAACAGAAGAGTTATTGTCTTCTTCTCTTGCCCTCTCCTATTGGGGCGTGAAATCTCAACAAACTCACTCCAAGTCCTCCTTATCTTTAGCTATTCCATGCAGCTCTGTCCATGTCCTTCCCATATTCATTCCATGAGTTGTTATGTCTTCCTCTATTTCTTTTACCCTGTGGATTCCAGACAGGCTTTTCTAGTTATACTACTCTCAGGTTTTCTCCATGTATGTACTACCCAGTGCCAGTGTCTTTGGAATTTGTCTAGTTCTTTCCTTAAGTCCCACATTGGTGATTCTGTCTTATCATGTTATTCCTTCTATTCTGCGATGCCACCATTTAGTGAATTATTGTAATTTATTTGTGATCATGTTCATTGTCCTCCATGTTTCTGATCTATACAACAGTAGTTCTGATTTAACATTAGAATTGAATATTCTAAATTTTGTGCTAAGTTTAATTTCTTTTGACATCTGCAAATGTCCTAGTGCTATAAAAGCACCTCTAGTCTTCTGTACTTTTATTCTGTTATCTTTATCTGATCCACCCCCTTTGTCTACATTGCTACTTCAGTAGGTGTATAATTCTGTCTCTCGCAGTGAGGTTTCCCTAATGGTGATCAGGTTATCATTTACTTGATTTATTCTCATTATCAGTGTCTTTCCTCTATTAATTTTTAACCTAGTTGCTGTGACCTCCCATCCAGTGTTGTTAGTTTATCCTGCATCTGATTTTGTGTGTCAGACAGGAGGACAATGTCATCAGCAATCCAAAACAAGAGTTATGGTTTACCTGTCATTATTTTTCAGCTGAAAGCAGTTTGTGTCTGCTGTTGGCTACATTGTTGCTGAGTTAAACAAATGCAGGATCAGGCTCAACAGTGCCAAGAATCTTTCCAGCAGCTTGTGATGAGACTGATGTTATAAGCAGGACTTGCTAGTGAAATAGAGTTATACCTCACCACAGCACAAAGCCTTATTATAGAGACTATGTGTTGCCCATGCAGCATGATCCCTCTCTCTGCCTACCTAGTTTACTCCAGAGGAAAGTTAACACCAATATGTCTGGAACAAGACCAACTGCAGAAGCTGCCAGATCAGCAAAATATTGCTCAACCTGCCTGCCTGTCAAAGCTTCCTCCTAGACCAGTTGCTGACCAAGGCTTAGGGCCTGGTCTGCCCTGCCATGACATTTAGTCTTTAGGTTGCATTTACTCATACCAGGGTAAGGCTAGCAGCCTCCCAATTGCGCTCCTCCACCAGAAGCCATTGGCACAATGTGGGGTGTCGAGTTTGGTGAGCGCTGGCCAATATTAAGCACTAATAGAAAGTAGGCAGCACTGTCTACTGTCATAGCTCAATCATATCTGACCAAGACCTGATTTTTAAATGATGATAAGTTAATATATCAAGTAACTGACTCTTTGACACATTTCATTGTCCTACTAAGACGCAACACAAATATATCTTACCTGGGCAGTTTTTCTGCATCTCTGCCCCGAACTTTCAAAGCACGAAAGTTTTTTTCCCAGTCCGTGATGTGGACCAGGTGATCTTGCACAAGCTGATCAAGATCGACAGTTCCCAGTACCACCCAATTCTAATAGACGAAAACATGTTTGTAAGAGTATCTTTATAGTGTTATGAAAGTCAGTTTGCAAAGGACCCTTATAAACACCTTGAGATTATTGGGTATATGGTGCTAGCCCCACATTTGTTACAGACCAATCAGCACTCAATGAATGACACGGGTTACATATCGGCCACCTTTACTACAGAACAGTTCCTTGTAACTATATTAAGCTGGGACAACTTGGGAGTTCAATTTTTTACAAATTTGACTGGATAGTTACATTTATGGTTAATAAATGATTAATTATTTATGATAAAGAATTGTGTGTGCAAGATGTCTCGTAAATAATCCCATGGCAGTCAGATATCATGAAGAGCAGGTCATAAGGCTGCTTTCCAGGCACAATTTATAGCCCCCCCCCCCCCCCCCCCCACATATTCTATTTACAGGACATCGTTGTCAACACCAGCATTTTACCACTGTTATTGATTTCTTGGCAAGATTACGCTCAGTAGTTTGCCATTGCTTTCTGAGCAACCAGCTCACATACCCCGTAAGTAACGAGTGTGACGCGATCCACTACAGAATCTCACACAGCTGCGTTACCCTACATGGATATAAGGAGAAAGACGTTAACTCCTTAGCCAAGGAGACCGGCAAATTGATAGTAAAGAAAATATATTCATGAATAGATAGAGTCCATAATCTCGCATGGAATAGGTCTAGAGGAAAGTAAATCTTAAACAAATGCATGCTGAAGTAAGAGCACATTGGCCTACAAGGTTAAAGTGGTGGATAACTAGGTGTGATATTTCTCTCAAATGAACAAGGAATGAATTGTATTGAAAGATATGTGGATATCTCTTGGTCATACTATAAAGTAGTTTTGTTCTATGTTATGAATAAAGTATTTGCTTGCCTCTTATTCTACACTAATTTCTTTGACTGCTACAGTTTTCCTGGCATCTGTAAAGAAGGTACTCTGTCCCTGCTCTGTGTTTTGGCAGTGACCATACCAGTCAGTGGCCATACCTATTGTCTCTATACAGAGATCCTGTGCTACCATCATGATCTTGAAACCATGGCCAACAACTCAGTGTCTGCTGCTCTCAAGCTCAATCCCCCACCTCATTTCATGGTTTCTAATTACAGGGAAGTGAGGAAGAGGAAAACCACAACGTAGATGGATTCAAGATGTAATAGATAATTTATACATGACAGCAACAGAGTTAAGACATTTTGCTTATGATCATCATCATCAAGTGCCCTGCCAGCTGGCGTGGGCTTTCATGACTCTCCACAGATCTTGGTCTTTGGTGTTCTAGATCAACTCTGCTGATGACATTCCCCCATGTCACCATCTCAGTCCATCCAGCATCGTTTCTCTTAGACTGCCCCTGCTTCTTCTCCCCATTTTCCTTTTTCCATTCTTTCCAATTGTCACGATGTTCTCCAATGCCTCTCCTCTCATCACATGACCAAAGAAAGCCATCTCATTCATATTGTTGAATATATTCAAGTTTCACTAGCCTCTTTCAGGCAGTCATTGTTAGTTACTCTGGCAGCCCACGGAATTTGCAACATGTTTATGATAAAAAGAATATTATGAAAATCTGTTATGTTCTGCACAGGACAGGCCATTGTTCTATGAAGCTCCACCAAAAGTTGTCTGGGCTCTGTTCAACATTTAATAATAGTCAACTGGTTATAATAAGAAATGACCCCAGGCTAGTCGGTTAGGATGCCTGTCTTACACAATGCAGGAAGTGAATTCTGTTCTTCAATAAGTCTGGGGGTGGTTTTGTCTATCAAAGGTGAAATCAAATTCCCACCATGTAAAATACATAACTGTTCCTACAGACATCAGTAATGGTACAATTGCTGCAATGACAGTTTTTAGTTTCATGTGGCTGGAAATCATATTTGCCTATTTGTATTTATTTATCTTGTATTTATGAGTGACAGGCACCTTGCCTCTTGACAGACGATAGTTTGGTTGGAATTATACCTCTCCATAGCACAAAGCCTGGACTGAATTTAGAGACCATATGATACTCATGCAGCATGGTCCCTCTCTTGGCCTGCCTAGTTTACTCCAGAAGAAAGGTAACACTAATATGTCTGGAAAAAGACAAGCTGCAGAAACTGCTGGATCAGAAAAGCAATGTTATAACTGTCTGCTTGTCAGAGCTTCCATTCTAGACCTTGTCGACCAAGGCTTAGCACCTGGTCTGCCATAACATTTAGCCTTTAGGTTGCATTTCCTTGCACTTGGGTAAGGCTTGTACCCTCCCAATTGAGCTACTACGCCTGAAGCCGTTGGCACCATGTGGGGCGTCAGGTTTGGTGAGAGTCGCCCAACATTCAGCGCTAAAATAAAGTAGTTAGTTACTCTGGCAGTCAAAGGTATCCATCTTGGGAAACACATGTTTTCTTCTTCAAAGCTCTTCTTAATTTCTTCATTAGCATTCCATAAATTAAAATTTTCTAAAAGTATTGACTATCAATAACAAATCTGGTGTGGCACAAACAAATATTTATTCCAAAAGTAAGACCAAAACAAAAAAAACTGCCATATAGTTGTATGTATTACCTTGAACTGTTCCTCTACAGCAGCCAATCTGGCAAACAAGGCATCAGCTTTCTGGTAACATGTAACAATGCTCTGACCACTGCGATCAATGATGGCAGGGAAGATGAGGTTCACAGCTCCGTCGCCCACACCTTTGAAGTTGTTGGGAATACTGATAAACTTCTTCATTTCTCTGAAGTATTTGGCTTTGATCTCTTCAAATGGTGGTCGGAACTGCAGTTTGTGTTGCCTATTGAAGATATCCAAATATACAAACAGAAATCACACTTACAAGCATGCATGCACATGCTGTTGAATTTGAACACATGACCACCGGGTTGGAGGCAAACGTGCTAGTCATTATACTACCACAGCTTTCTTGAGACACTGAAGTGCTAGGGTAACTGAAGTGCTAGGGTAACTGAAGTGCTAGGGTCACTGAAGTGCTAGGGTCACTGAAGTGTTAGGGTAACTGAAGTGCTAGGGTCACTGAAGTTCTGGGGTCACTGAAGTGCTAGGGTCACTGAAGTGTTAGGGTAACTGAAGTGCTAGGGTCATAGAAGTGCTAAGGTCACTGAAGTTCTAGGGTCACTGAAGTGTTAGGGTAACTGAAGAGCTGGGTCACTGAAGAGCTGGAGTCACTCAAGTGCTAGGGTCACTGAAGTGCTGGGGTCAATGAAGTGCTAGGGTCACTGAAGTGCTAGGGTCACTGAAGAGCTGGAGTCACTGAAGTGCTAGGGTCACTGAAGAGCTGGAGTCACTGAAGTTCTAGGGTCACTGAAGTGTTAGGGTAACTGAAGTGCTAGGGTCACTGAAGTGCTGGAGTCACTGAAGTGCTAGGGTCACTGAAGTGCTAGGGTCACTGAAGTGCTAGGGTCACTGAAGAGCTGGAGTCACTGAAGTGCTAGGGTCACTGAAGAGCTGAGGTCACTGAAGTGCTAGGGTCACTGAAGTGCTAGGGTCACTGAAGAGCTGGAGTCACTGAAGTGTTAGGGTCACTGAAGTGCTGGGGTCACTGAAGTGCTAGGGTCACTGATGTGCTAGGGTCACTGAAGAGCTGGAGTCACTGAAGTGCTAGGGTCACTGAGGTGCTAGGGTCACTGAAGTGCTTGGGTAACTGAAGTGCTAGGGTCACCGAAGTGTTAGGGTCACCAAAGTGCTAGGGTAACTGAAGTGCTAGGGTCACTGAAGTGCTAGGGTCAATGAAGAGCTGGATTCACTGAAGTGCTAGGGTCACTGAAGAGCTGAGGTCACTGAGGTGCTAGGGTCACTGAAGTGCTAGGGTAACTGAAGTGCTAGGGTAACTGAAGTGCTAGGGTCACTGAAGAGCTGGAGTCACTGAAGTGCTAGGGTCACTGAAGTGCTAGGGTCACTGAAGTGCTGGAGTCACTGAAGTGCTAGGGTCACTGAAGTGCTAGGGTCACTGAAGTGCTAGGGTCACTGAAGTGCTGGAGTCACTGAAGTGCTAGGGTCACTGAAGAGATGGGGTCACTGAAGTGCTAGGGTCACTGAAGTGCTAGGTTCACTGAAGAGCTGGAGTCACTGAAGTGCTAGGGTCACTGAAGTGCTAGGGTCACCAAAGTGTTAGGGTCACCAAAGTGCTAGGGTCACTGAAGAGCTGGGGTCACTGAAGAGCTGGAGTCACTGAAGTGCTGGGGTCACTGAAGTGCTAGGGTCACTGAAGAGCTGGGGTCACTGAAGTGCTAGGGTAACTGAAGTGTTAGGGTCACCAAAGTGCTAGGGTCACTTAAGAGCTGGGGTCACTGAAGAGCTGGAGTCACTGAAGTGCTGGGGTCACTGAAGTGCTAGGGTCACTGAAGTGCTAGGGTCACTGAGTGCTTATACCAAGGCAGTTCTCCACTTTGCCATTTGTCATCCTTGTAACTAGTGACTAGTGAAGATATGATTGAGCATCATTTCTCCATTAATGAATAAATTGTTGCATGAATGAATTAATGTATGAATCAATCAATCGATCAATCAATCAATTAATTAATGCACAAATGAATAAATGATTGAAGAACAGAATTAACTAATTAATTAACTCTTTACAGGTCACAGCGGCCAATTCCGGCCGATGCCATAAAACAATCGTAGCGTCCGATTCCGGCCGATACTATTATGCATTGTAAAATCGCGATCTCTCGGCTTTCCGACGGCTACTTTTGCTTTCGCCGACAGCTTGACAACGTGGCCGCCATTTGTAAACGTGATAGTATGAATTTGAACGGACTTTTAAGGACAATTTTTGATAGTTTTCGGGATTTTTACGCTGTTTTTCAAAATGGATTTCGGCGATTCTTCAAGTGATAGCCGAGATTTCGCTAGGTTCATTTTAAATGACATTAAAGGGCACGAAGTTGACTATTAATCGGAGCTAGATATCAGTGCAAAGCGTTACTTTGCATTAGCAGTTTGAGTCGGACTTTAAAGAAAGTGATTATGATTCTGAAAATGTGTTTGTAAATTGCCGTATAGATGACGGAAAATCACAAGCAACATGCCGTATTTCGTAAATATTTGTGTTCATATATGGATTACCGACAACAATCACGTGAGTAACATATTCTACATGCTTTTCCCTTCATTGTGTTGTTTATTTAACTAAAATCGGTTGACTAACACCTTATTTGTGATGTTTTTACTAACGCGACCCGAAATTTTACCGAACCTGAAAAAATCTTGCCCATTCAGGGCTAGAAAACGGACAAGCATCTGCCCTGTAAAGGGTTAAAGCTTAAAATATTGAATGAATAAATACATGAATAAATTAATGCATTAATGCATTCAAGTTTAAAGGATTAAAAACAAGAGGATTGACATCATTATACCAGGGAAATCCCAAGTAGCTCGGTCTTCTGTCCGTAAACCGGCCTGCCGAAAGCGTAACATGGTGCACAAGCTCGGTAGCTCTATTAACGACTCCCACGGATCTAATAAAAACTGCAATCATAAACCGAAAGTCGAAAACAAAACCGCAACCTTCGCAGTATTAGTCAGGCAGCTTGACCATGTACCCACGAAGACCTCCATGAATAAATTAATAAATTACCATATTTTAATCAAAACAATGTTTTCCCATAGTGAATTTGAATAACGAAGACACAAACCATATATAGTACGATTTATTGCCTGGCACATTTCACTGCATCTTGTCAGGTACTTACTGCAGATGTCACACAACACAGAGTAAAATAATTAGAATCACCATTCAAGCTGAAATATACACATATTCACACAGTAATATCAGTTGTTTACCATGGTAATTTTAAACTGACTATCATGTCTTTCTATTTGCACAAAATTGGCTTGTGCAGGTGGATTATTATCACTTCTGATATTACTGTGTGAATATGTGTATATTTCAGCTTGAACGATGATTCTAATTATTTTACTCGACGAGATGCAGCGAAATGTGCCAGGCAATAAATCGTTATATATATGGTTTGTGTCTTCATTACCATATTTTAGCTGTCAAGGTTACCTGTACGTGAGCTCCACTTTGATCTCCGGCAAGTTCTCGTTCAGAGCTTCCAGGCCCAGAAGGTACTGGTACTCCAGAGCCTTGTACAGCTGCCTGTCCCAGTGTGCCTTCCACGGTGTCATGTTATCGTTAGAAAACCCCTGTGTGACCAAGTTAGCCATTAGGTGGCGAATGTCCATGAGTCCATCTTTCCATCGCTGTTGTTGTCGGAGCAAGTCAACACTCATCAACTGCTGAACCTGATTAGTTTTTAAACAAAACTTTCTTAACCAGTTTTAAAATCACCAACATGGTCAAGAAATATGTTTCTTTTGAAAATATCAAACAGCTAAAATATACAAGGGAATATTATGAGAATGCATCTTTTGGGGTGAATTACAGATGGGTAAGAGATCTCGGGGTCAGCCTCTACTATGATACAAAGATGTGTGTAAGTGTGACATGATTGATACAGGCATTGATAATGCACATTGGGAGCCGCCGCCGAACGTGTTGCATGGAAGGCAATATTAGAAATGGAACAAAGACAAAGGAGAATGTAATTGCAGATAGGTCACACACTGAGCACGTGAGACGTAAGATGGTGCGTGATGGTGAAAATGGCCATGTGTTCATAAGCATCCATTGTAGACAAACATCTACAGCACGAATTGGTCTAATCAGTCACATTCGCTACTGCCATGGCTAGTATTTATTATGCCTTTTTAAAGCACAATGTAACAAACTATCGTCTGTCAAGACGGAATGGTGCTAATATAATATTATGAGAAATAAAGTCACAGGCCTTGGTCGGCAGGCACAGAAGTAATGGAAAGAAGCATAAATTAGAGGAGATGCTGGACAATATAAAAATTACAAGTCAACTTTACTTCCTAGGACCTATTCTGATACTTATTTCAGCTGGGTTGATCTTAAAGCCCAGGTCTTGATAGTGATTCGAACACATGATCACCAGGCAAGCAAGCTAGCCATTGTACTACAGCACATCCCTACAATTATTATGTATGGATGTTACTGATGAATGTATTCGAAGATCTAGTCTAGTCCTACACTGATATATATTCATTTGCCACATCCTGAAGTAATAGAGGTGTGTTACCAAATATAAGTCAGCAGTTGTAGTTTCATCTTCATCATGTACCATGCCGGTAAGTGTGGGTAGTCATGTTTTGCCATCTCACTCGATCACTAGAATCGTGGATCAGCTCAGTGTTCTTGTCTCGACCATACAACGTAGTCAGCCATTCAGGTACTTACTTCTCTGCCCTCCCCTTGTTCTCTTCCCCTCGATCTTGCTAGTTGTCACCAAGTTCTCCAATTTATTTCTTCTCATAATGTGACCAAAAAATTGTGACTGTCTATGTCTAATTTATGGCGACACCAAAATGTGACACAGAAATAGAAGGGAAAATTCTTAACCAAGTGGATAATTTTAAATACCTAGGGACATTTATAACATCAGATGGAAGATGTACAACAGAGATTAAGAGCAGAATAGGACAAGCAAAGGCTGCATTTCAGAAAATGAAGAATATCTTATGCAATAAGTCACTATCACTGAATGTAAGAAATAAGAGTGATGAAATGCTATGTAGAACCAGTTTTGCTGTATGGCAGTGAATCTTGGAATGTAAATGAACAAATTAAGAAGAAATTAGAAACAACAGAGATGTGGTTCCTGCGAAGAATGGTGCGAATTCCTTGGACTGCCAGAGTAACTAACAACGACTGCCTGATACAGGCTAATGAAACTAGAACATTATATACAATAATAAGGAGGAGACAAACATCTTTCTTCGGTCATGTGATGAGAAGAGAGGCACTGGAGAACATCGAGACAACTGGAAAGATCAAGGGGAAGAGAGGCAGAGGCAGGCCAAGAGAAATGATGCTGGATGGATTGAGACGGTGGCATGGAGGAATACCATCAGCTGAGTTGATCCAGAATACCAACGACTGAGATCTGTGGAGAGACATGAACGCCTACGCCTACGCCAGAGGGCAGGGCACTTAATGATGATGATGATATCTAATTTCTCTAATCATTTGACGATTTTCATTTGTTTCTTGTAGGACTTGGTCGATGGTTTTTCTGCCTGTCCATGGCAGTTTAGGTTCCCATCAAACATGGACATTATCCATGTGCCACATTTTGAGGTTATAGGTGAGATGTGACAGTGTTATAATAAGAAATGGTAATGGTAGTTTCATGATACTGCCACAGAGCAAGATGTGCCAACCTCTACATACACTAGCTCACAGCATAACAGAGATGCACACCTCACATACTTATTGCTTTCCTCCACAAAAAATTATCGGCACCCATTTAATGATACAACAATGTTAATTTAGTGACTCATGCACTTCCTTGCTGTTCCAGTGATCCTGGATTCAACCCCCCAATGAAGCTGAATCTTTTTGTGACCTGGGATCCTGCTAGTCTCATAAAATGGCCACCAGAATATTTTCAAGGAGGTAAATTCACCATCATGACACTAACCACATAAACTAAGGCTCGATCAACCCCAGAGCTGTTGTGGTCAGTAAAGAAATGCAGTCCTCTACTCCTGGAGATGACACACTGGACCACTGCAATGATAAGCAGATGCACTAACCACTATGCCACCACACCTCCCTATAACCACCCCCACACAAATAGAAACTGATAAATACATGCATCACAAACCTTTTCTGAGACAACAAAGTGGACCTTCCTCAGTTTTCTGTTCTCTGTTGACAGTCTATCTGCTGCAGTCTGCAGCTTTTTGATGTATGGTTCCATCTCCTCAGGGTTGCTCCAAGTTACTTGAGTACGGTCTCCTTTGGTTTTATGATCTAAGGAGATATTACATTTGATTACACCATAGTTGCACAATATATCTATGCAACCAGGGTTAATCCCAGTTATTTGAGTGTGGGTCTCCTTCGATTTCATGATCTAGGGAGATATTACATTTGGTTACACCATAGTTGCACAATATAATCTATGCAACCAGGGTTATTCCAAGCTGAGTGATATGATGTAATTTTACTTAATACTTTAAGATTGTGGATATACTAACTGGGTCAGGCTGGAGCATGAGGTAATAAATGATCAGATTTGCTGACTTCAAAAGTGCTAGTTAGTTGGAACACCTTGACGGATAAGGCAGACATTCTGACAACTGTCTATGAGCGACTGCTAGTGACAGACACAATAACAGATGAAACAACACAATCAAGGATGCTCAAGTCTGTGGGGCATTCTGGGCAGACACAAGTCTGTGGGGTATCCTGGGTAGAAACTATTCTGTGGGGCATCCTGGGTGGACACTAGTATGATTGGCATCCTGGGTAGGCACTTGTCTGTGGGGCATCCTGGGCAGACACTAGTCTGTTTGGCATCCTGGGCAGACACTGGTCTGTGAGGCATCCTGGGTGGACACTAGTTTATGGGGCATTCCAGGCAGACACTGGTCCACATGTGAGGCATCCTGGATAGTCACTAGTCTGTGGGGCATCCTGGACAGGCACTAGTATGTAGGGTATCCTAAGCAGGCACTAGTCTGTGGGACATCCTGGATAGGTACTAGTCTGTGGGACATCCTGGGCAGGCACTAGTCTGTGGGACATCCTGGATAAGCACTAGTCTGTGGGACATCCTGGGCAGGCACTAGTCTGAGGGGCATCCTGGGCAGGCAATAGCTTGTGGAGTATCCTAGGCAGACACTATTCTGTGGGACATCCATGAGAGACACTCAGACACTAGTATATGGGACATCCTGGGCAGACACTAGTCTGTGGGGCATCCTGGGCAGACACTATTCAGTGGGGAATTTTGGGTAGGCACTAGACTGTGGGGTATCTTACATATACACTAGTCTGTGGGACATTTGGGACAGACACTAGTCTGTGGGACATTCGGGACAGACACTAGTCTGGCTAATAAGAGGGGGACCTGGGCCTCCGCTGCGATGAAACCTACCAAGAAACTCACTTTAGTGCTTCAAGACTGCAAGAGAATTACGGCAATTCACCATGATGATGGTGGCCATTAAGACTGCTCAAAATGCATGTGTTGCTTGCCTGCTGGGAAGAAACTAAGACACCATTAGTGTCCATTTCACCAAGCTGTACCTCGATCTGTCACCACTGACAAGACTGCTTCCTTGTTACTATTAACTTTTACATTATTACTACTTTTACATTATTACTACTATTACACTATTACTATTCAATGAACAATAAACGATTGCTCAAATATAGTGAGGTGTAACCAATTAGGCGGTTCCAGTTGGTGTTGTGCAAGCAGAAAGTGTTCATGTTAAATTTGAAATTACTGTTCCACATTCGAACAATAGCTGTGACTATGTGTTTTAATTGTTTCAGCTTAAGTATTATCCATTTATTCACTTCATATGATATATAACTCTACAGTAAGCACCTGAC
The DNA here is from genome assembly GCA_014155875.1 of Cepaea nemoralis. Lineage (NCBI taxonomy): Eukaryota > Metazoa > Mollusca > Gastropoda > Stylommatophora > Helicidae > Cepaea > Cepaea nemoralis. Next base: position 104,144 of record JACEFZ010028222.1, read on the forward strand.
AAGATGCAGCGAAATGGCATATTGTTTGTGCCTTCTGTGTTTAAATTCACTATGGGAATACATTGTTTTGAGTTCTGTATTTCTATTACCTTTCTAGTGTTTCTCATTCATCAAGAGCAACAAACACACAGTTGTTACCTGCTTTGGGACTCTTGACAAGCTTCTCAAAGGCCACGGCTGATTCTAACATCATTGCCTGTTGACTGGGAATCATTTGTTGGTCTATTGTATTGTAGAAATGGGCCACCTGGGAAGCAAACAGAATTTTTATATAATATTTATACATTTTTTTATGTTGCATGTCCTGTGCAGGACATTGCAATCAACCCCATGGTTGATTTTCAAGGCATGGTTATGTTCAGTAGTTTGCACTGTTTTTATATATAATGTAGTTTGTTACATTAAGCTACAAAAAAGACGTAACTACAACCCATGGCAGTGGCGAATGTGACTGATCAGACCAATTCGCGCTGTAGATGTTTGTCCACAATGAATGCATGTGAACACGTCTCACACACTCAGTGTGTGACCTATCTGTAATTATTTTCTCCTTTTATTCCATTTCTGATATTTGCTTTCCATGTAACATGTTCGACGGCGACTTGCTCCCAATGTGCATTATCAATGCCTGTATACTATCTCTCTCCTACCTGTTTGAAAATAACACCATAACTCTGAAACTACTAGACTGTGTCAATGCTACACATCTCATAATAATACTAAATTATTTCCGACATGTTTCAGAATAACTCTATATTCTTCCATGTTTCAGAATAACAATATTTTCCCAAAAGTTTGTAGAATAACACAATCTCTCTCCTACCTGTTTGAGAACAACACCATATCTGTAATACTTCTGGGCTGTGTCTGCAACACCTTGAATCTTGGCTGGTATCGAGAAACCAATCGACCCTAGCTGCCGCACTTCTCGTAGCAAAGTCACTAGTCTGTCACTGTAGTTGACCTCTAGCTTTCCACTCTTGTGGTTCAGATCCATTAACCGCCCGGTTGTCTCCAAGCTGCCAATAGCATACCAATGTGTATATGAGATGAAAGTTCAAAACAATGTTTACCTGTTGTGAATTTAAATGCTGAAGACACAAACAATATACAGCACAGCTTATTGCCTGGCCTATTTTGATATGTATAATCGGTTGCATGCTACAGAAAAGTCACTCTACTTAAAACTACGGTGACAACACTGATACAACAATGTGTTTTGTTTATTTAGGTTGAAAGGATTCATTTCGTTACTTCATTATGTTGTTGAACTTTCTATGTGTAGTACACACCTGATGAGATACAGTGAAATAAGCCTGAGATTAAGTATTAAAAGCTTTTAACTTCTACACATAGATTGAACATCGTTGAAGTTAAATACTGAAGACACAAATAATATACAGCGAGCACAGAATATACTGAGATGCTATTCGGCATGGCACATGATGATGATGATGAAAGTGCCTGATAAAAATGGGTTAAAAGACTAACCAATTTTCATCAATCAGAGACTGAACATCTCTTGTCCACTCATCAAACTGATCCCTTCTCCAGTTCTGCAGCTCCTCTTTCAACTCGGTCATGCCTTTGTGGAGTTTCTGGTAGCCGCTCAAGTCTCCCAACAGAGCTTCGGCAATCAGGCGGGTTTCATCAAGCTGAGGACATCATGAAGTTCAGAATTATGAAAAGAATTATCTTAGACCATCAAGGTAATAAATAAGTACATGTACAGTATTGATTGACGCTCATTTTATGAGAAAAGCAGATAATGAGAAAGAAGTAGGCATGTTTAATGTGCCTTAGTAAAAATATGTATTTCCTAGTATTTTCTCTAAGTGTAAGTACATACCTACTCATTTATTATCAAAATATAAGTCCTCATTCATGAACATGAAAATATGTATTATCAATATGAATCAAATTTAAGCAGGAATAAAACCAATAATGTCAATGTAAAAACACGTCACAAATTATTAATAAACAATGGAAGTAAAATTCCTTGTGAATAAGAGGACAGGAGAACAATAAAAGAGATTACATAGAAATTACAGTACAGACATGAAGCTGGAATGGAATAGCCAGGTATAGAAATGATTTGAGACATTTTTTTAAAGTTGCATATCCCTTATAGGATGTTGCAGTCAACACCAGCATTTTTTCAGCTGTTGATGTTCTTGGCAAGATTATGCTCAGTAGTTCGCCATTGCTTTTTGAGAAATTATCAAAGACCAAACCCAAAAACAGACTACATCTGGCGCTAAAACTTTCAGAATGCCAATATGAAAGATGTGGGATCCATTAACACAATCACACAACTCAGTTGTTGAAGAACACACTAAAAAATCTACTTTGTTGTATCTAATCCTGAAGAGAATGCTAGTTACATCATGTCCATTTTAAGTGAGGCCGTGTTGATATTTGTGCCCTACGGCCGACATATCTGATTCTGTTCCTGCATGATCACATTATCACTTGTGCCACTCAACATGGTGGATGATGATGATAAGTAAAAGAACCCTTTTATATGCCTTGAGAAATATTAGGTATATGGTGATAGTCCATATTTATACAGACCAATTGGCACTCGATGGGTGATTGTGTCAATATTGTTGCCACTTTTACTTCCTCTAACATTTTCTGGTACCTATTTTTGGGTTGGGTTGGGTTGACCTGTGAGTTCAGGTCAATTTTAACAAATCTGCCTTGATGAAGATTGGAGATTTGAATAAATGCCCACCAGGGTAGTATATAAGTATGCTAGCGACTGCACTACCACAACCCCCAGATGATGATGATGATGATGATGGATGATGATGATGATGACAATGACAATGGTGGTGATGATGATGATGATGGTTATGATGATGATGGTGATGATGATAATGATAATGATGATGGTGGTGGTGGTGGTTGTGATGATGATGGTTGTGATGGTGATGATAATGGTGATGATGATGATGATGATGATGATGATGATGATGATGATGATGATGATGATGATGATGATGATGATGATGATGATGATGATGATGATGATGATGATGATGATGATGATGATGATGATGAAATAAAATACAAGGAATGAAAACCCCAGCAGACTGACCTTGGCTTCCAGCTGCCGGACATAGATGATGTTATTGACCACTTCAGGATTATTCTTTCCTGAAGGAACTTTCTTGCCTCCACGGCCGGTTCGAGCACTGAAGTCTTCACTGACCTGACCCACATAAATGATCTGCTGACCCAGCAGAGTTTCCCTGAAATATTTTCACATGCTTCAATAAAATTTTAAAAAACAGTTGCCAGCCACTTGCCACATATCCACAATCATAAATATATACCACAATCAAATACATTATCATCATGTGTCATATGTGGGTGATCACATCATGTTCCTTCACCGATATCTGTCCTCTCGATACGTTTGACCGCTGTCGTGACCTGACTCCGTTGTTGTTAGAGGATGACCACATTAAAATAGTGAAACATGGACAGCAAGCAGCAGGCCCTTGTATCCATTGCCAAACTGGTAGCCTGGCTCATGAGCTGTCAGGACAGATCTGTCAAAGTAGGCGGATCACTTTCTGGGCTCATTTTGTTTACTGATACTGGAAAGATCAAGGGGAAGAGAGGCAGAGGCAAACCACAAGAAATGATGCTGGATGGATTGTGACGGTGGCATGGAGGAATATCAATGGCAGAGTTGTTCCAGAAAACCAAAGACAGAAATCTATGGAGAGTCATGAACGCCTACGCCAGTCGGCACGGCACTTGATGATGATGATGATATGTTTACTTTTGTTATGAAATGTTTTGAGTTAGGTGTGTGCGCAACTTATGATCTACAAAAATGTATGAAGAGTATACCAAATTAATTTGCTGGCAAGACATTATTCCTTGGAAAATGTGATGTCATTGTAAGCAGTGTTGTATTTGTTCAGGAGTGCAGGGTCACCATAAGTATGTGACAGCTAATAGACAGCAGCATTGATAAAGAATAAAGGCTACAACAATGAACCCTTACCAGTAAGAAGAGCCCTTTTCAATGGGAAATTCCCTTTTTCCCCCTCACAATTGGAAGGTGCCTTCTCACTCCATGACAACCGCTGATGTTCTTCTGTGGCACTTTATTCAGTGCACATGATTCACACAGAGAAGTATGGGCATTAAATAACATTTTAAAACTAATTTTCTGACCTGACCCAAAAATCACCATCCAAACATAAAACAGAATAGATTATCACATTTTGTTTTCCTTCTTTCCTTCCTTCTTACTTAACCTATCAGATCCCTTGATCACCATAAACCAAGGATGTGTATAATGTGGACATGTGGTGGGATAGGTGGAGTACCCATTTAACCCCCCGATCAGGGTCATGTGAAGCCATGGGTGCATGTGGTAAATGAAATTGGAGAGCAGCCGACAGATAGTTGTAGGTTATGGTTTTCAATATCACGATGGTATGCAGAGGATCTATTTTTAGAGACAGTGGCTACGGTCATCAACAAGTATGGTCACAGCTAGAAGTGAAGCAATGGCAAACTACCTTCTTCACAGATGCCTAGAAAATCATGTTTTGTCATTTAATAGAGAATCAGAGAAATTCTGGTGATCATGTGAGATGGCGAAATATGACCACCCATGCTTAACGGCACGGCACATAATGATGATGATATAATGTGAGCAATTTCAAAAGACACCAGAATCCACGCATAATTAATTATTCTGTTGTGAGGAATATTTTTTTTTTATTTTACCAGGGCAACAGTCATTAAAGCCTACTCTTTACAATTGTCAAGGATTATCAAGCAGCAAATAAAAACTATTATAGCAGAAAAATTATAACACATACAACAATAAAGTCAGCATCATATAGAAGGACTATTATTTGACATCCAACAATTATTATCCCAGAAAAATTATAACACAATAATATCAATATCATATAGAAGGATTATCATATGACATCGAACAATTTTTAATCACAGAAAAAAACAATATGTACTGAACACACAACACAATGTCAATTTACAAAAATTAAATCATAACTACAGATACAAAAATATAATACCACAGCAAATATTGGACTTTAAAGTCTTTAAACTTCGCACAACTAGGTCATGATATAATGAGAAGAGGTTACCTGATCCATTCCTTCCTAGAAAATTTCAGCTCAGTCGCTACTAAGAATTGAATCATAGACCACAGTACTGGAAAGCAAGTACACTAGCCATTAAGCCACAAAGCTCCATATATCACATACAACAATCAATCACACACAACAATAAATCATGTATCACATACAACTATAGCCCAGTTGCTACTAAGAATTGAATCATAGACCACAGTAACAGAAAGCAAGTACACTAGCCATTAAGCCACAAAGCTCCATATATCACATACAACAATCAATCCATACAACAATAAATCATGTATCACATACAACTATCAATCACAATCAATCGTGTATCACACACGATCAAGGATATACCTCTCTGCTATCAGCTCTTTTGTGATTATTGGTCTCTTCACCAGCTCCTTGTACCTCTGAAACTCTCTCAGCAGCTGCAATTGAGATGTTCAGGTTTAAACATTGCTGTTGGCAAATGTACACATGATAGCGACAGAAGCAGGACACCAGGCTTACGACAGAGAAATTTCTAAAGACTTTTATAGTTACTATAGGCCACTGGATAATGCTAATGACAGGACCACCTTCCTGTACACATACACCTCCATCAAAGCTCTTGTCCTCTCTTATTTATCATGTAAAGAGAATCTAAGCACAGTGAATGAACTGGCGAGATCCCAATCTGTGTATAGAATAATCACGCACGCTATTAATATTCTTAGTCTCGTCTTAGTCAGATGTGAATGAGCTACCGTTTAACAGTAGGCAGTACTACCTGCTTTCCGAATGTTGTGCAGCACTCACCAAAACCAATACCCTTCATTTTGCCAACTGCTTCAGGTGAAGCAGCTCAGCTGAGAGAATACAAGCCTTATCCTAGTGCGAGGAAATGCAACCTAATGACTAAATATCATGACAGGGCAGACCAGGCCCTAGGCCTTGGTTGGCAGATGGTCTATTATTGAAGCTCCAACAGGCGGACAGTTTGAGCATTGCTTTCCTGATCCAGCAGCTTCTGCAGCTTGTGTTGTTCCAGATGTATTGATATTACCTTTCCTCTGGAGCAGGGGTGGGCAAACTTTTCGTGCGGAGGGCCGCATTGACAAATGTAAAGCTATTGGCGGGCCGCATATATATATATATATATATATATATATATATATATATATATATATATATATATATATATATATATATATATATATATATATATCCATTTTGTTTACAGCAACCTATCACAATAAGTAATTATTAATTATTTATAGGTTATTAAGCAGTATAAATAACTAATTATTGCAATTTTATTTTACTTATACACTTATACATTATATTTGATAATATGGACACAACGTTTTACTAATTTGTTAACACGATTTTACAACTTGTTATTATAACAAATATTCTTTATTATCTATCAATGGCTTTAATTTAGACACACGGCAACTACATTGTCACTACAGTTGTTGATTTCTAATGAGATGTATGTAACTGCCTGCAATGTTTGACAATATTGTCAACACGTCTGACCACAGTTGTCCTTGATAAAGTAATGTTGTCAAATCTGCTTGTTTTTTTTTTGTTCTGGACACATAATGTTTGCTGCATCTAGCAAACATTCCTTGATGAACTCGCCATCAGAAAATGGCTTGTTCTGTTTTACAATTCTGTGTGACAGCACAAGGCTAGCTTCAGTTGCAGCATCTTGAATTGAAGACTGTTTAGTGAAAACAGTTTGCTGTTTCTCCAAATTTTTCACCAACTCAAGGCATTTCCTTTCCTTCTCTTCGGTCGTTAAATTATATCCGAAATCGGAATGTTTTGTTTGATAATGTCTTTTTAAATTGAACTCCTTGAAGACAGCCACTGACTCACGACACAACAAGCAAACTGATTTGCTACCAACTTTTATAAAACAGTACTTAGTTGTCCATTCATCATTAAAAACACGGCATTCATCTTCAATCTTACGTTTGTTATAGACATTCATCATAACAGTACATGAAATTCTGTAAAATTCAACAAAATAACTTCAAAACAAATTTACAAATTTTATTTCTAAATGCCCTCGCGGTCCGCATAAAATCACTTGGCGGGCCGCATGCGGCCCGCGGGCCGTAGTTTGCCCACCCCTGCTCTGGAGTAAACTAGGCAGGCCGAGAGATGGATGATGCTGCATGGGTAACACATGGTCTCTACAATTCAGCCCAGGTTTTGTGCTAGGGAGAGGTTATTGTGTTACCAGGTGCCAGTACATTTGCATAAATATTCTATTTGTGGGTATGTTTTCTAACTTTGAAATGTAGTCTGAGTAGCAACTTATTTAGCCCACTTTTTTCAATGTAGAACCGTCAAGGGAGTTATAGCATGAGCAATGTACATATTCCTCTTCCTAGTTTTTCTCTGCTCCAGGTATGATTTATGGCCAGCAGTCTACCAGGGTCAAAAGGTAGATGATGTAATATTAAGCCACTTTTCCCCATTTTAAAATAGTACATGAAAAACAGAGGCCAGTTATACATGTAGAAATGCAGCTTTATGTTGTTTTTTTTCCTCTGTCATTTATCTTCTACTAATGAGTGTTAAGGCAAATATGACCTTGTTGTCTTGTATATCTGACACCATTTTATGTTTACACTATATCTGATACAAACTTTCCTGTTTGCCCACTTTACACTGTATACCTGACATTACTTTCTTGTCTGTCCACCCTACACCACTTTTCTGTTTGTCCACTTTACAATGTATATTTGACGGCCACTTTCCTATTTGTCATAGAGAGATCTGTAGATCTCATAGATCAACAGTGTGGAGCACTACACTGTGTGGGAAACTCTCATTCAATATCAATGTGTGGCAATGCACTGCTTGGTAACCTCTCTACCACATCAGTGTGTGGCACTGCACTGTTTGGTAACCTCTCTACCACATCAGTGCCTTGTTGTGTGTCTTCCTTTGTATTATTAAAAAGGAAATCCACAACGTGCCGTCATATGGCAATCAGTGTGGGGCACTGCACTGTTTGGTAACCTCTCTACCACATCAGTGTGTGGCACTGCACTGTTTGGTAACCTCTCTACCACATCAGTGTGGGGCACTGAACTGTTTGGTAACCTCTCTACCACATCAGTGTGGGGCACTGCACTGCTTGGGAACCTTTCACATGACAGCAATATGTGGCACTGCACTGTTTGGGAACCTTTCACATGACAGCAATGTGTGGCACTGCATTATTTGGGAAACTTTCACATGACAGCAATATGGGATACTGCACAGTTTATAAACCTTGCACACCACATCAGTGAGGGATAGTACACTATTTGGAAACCTTTCATACCACACTACTATAAACATGTCTGCTTGAGAAATATGTTATAAAGTTTTTTTATTTGCTCGCTCACTTTGAACTCGAGCATAGTCCATACACATGCTACTACTTCTAGTGCACTGGAATGATTTTTGCTTGTGATTAGCTTTCCCTATTAACAGTCCCTCGCCATCAGGCGAACCCACTCCAACTTCTAATGCACTTGTAATTTACGTCCCCAAGTCAAGTGTGTTTAGAACATGCCAGTACCTGCTGGGGATACTGATCTAGCTGCCGAAACTGATTACGAAGCTTTCCTGCTATCCTCTGCTGCGCTGGTTCCATCGACCGCTCATACTGTAGAACAGCTGCTGCCCACAGCGGTTGGGTGTATGGGTTGTACTGCAGGGGGTTCAGGCCCAGGAATGGTGTGAATGCTTCTGTCACTCCCAGCTCTTTCTGTTCCTGTCCAGACAAGAGCCTCACCAACTGTTCATGAACCGTTCTGATTGACAGAATCTAAGGAATAAACAATAGACAGGATTCATTACAGAAATATCTACAAAATGAAGAAACATGAAACAACAGAAAATAACTCAGGCATTCATAATTAACACCCGCAACAGAAAATAACATCCACTTTATGAATGAACACCTGTGTTTAGAACTGCTGAGCAGGAAAGAGTTAAAGCTGTTAATGAGATTAGATGAGTTAACATGTGTTCGTAAAACAAGTTCGGGTGTAAACACAAATCTTCTTGGGAGAAATTGAATGCAGGTGCGAATATGTGTCAGGTGAGTGATACGGCAGATTGACTATTTTACCAATGAGCAAGTCCTACAAGAAACAAATGAAAACCGTAAACTGATTAGAGAAATTAGATGAAGACAATGAAGATTTCTGAGCACGTTATGAGAAGAAATGAATTAGAGAACTTAAGTGACAACTAGCAAGATTGAGGGGGAAAAGAACAAGGAGTAGGCAGAGAGACAAACATCTCAATGGTTTGGCCACATGGCATAATTAATCAAGAACAGAAAACTGATTCACGAATCTGGTGGTCGGGTGAGATGGTGAAACATGACTACCCATGGCACATGATGATGATGATACAGAGACATGATGAACCCACCTCTTCCAGTCTCTCAGCAAGTTTTTTTAGACTCTTTGGCTTCTGAACATCCCCTGTCCATGGATGAGGTCCATATCTCCTCCAGAACTGTGAGGTCAGGGTTTCACAGGCTACAACCCACCGTTCGCACACGGTGACACCCATTCTCAAAGATTCTCTCACCGAGCTAAAGTGATCGGTCCACATATTTACATCAGCCAGCTTCTGCTGAACATAGCGGCCGAGAGATCCAGCTGAAATAAGGAGATAAAATTTCATGAAAATAAATGTTGTTGATTCAGATATCTAGGCACATGGATAACATCAGATGGAAGATGTGTCACAGAGATATAGAACAGAATAGTACAAGTAAAAACTGCATTCTATTAAATGAAGAACATTTTGTATAAGTCCTTGTGCTTGAACATTAGAAAAAGAGTTCTTACATGTTACATAGAACCAATTATAACATATGGCTGCAAATCCTCTAAACAGGTGAAAATAAATCCATGGAGGCCAAGTAGATGTAGTTTTATAGAAGAATGCTGAAATTTAATTGGACAGCCAAAATGAGCAATATGGATATTGTGAGGGAAGCTAAGTCGCAAAGACAACTTATCACAAACATCAGAAAGAAGCAGTCATAAATTTTTTGGCCACATTATGAGAAGACAAAAATTGTAACATGCTGTGACAAGTAGAAAGGTTTGTGGAAAGAAAAGTAGAGGAAGACAGCATGAGAAAATTCTTGACAGTCTTGTGTCATGGCCCAGAAGGGAGTCAACACATAAATGCATCCATGCCGTCGGAGATCGCAATTTGTGGAGGGGCATGATTGCCCACGCCAGCCGGTAAGGCACTGGATGATAATGATGATTTGTTGATAGAATTGATGTGACTGAACTCAAAGCATGCCTGTGCAAAAGTGTTCAATCACCCTCAACAGATATGTTTAAAGTCTCCTCTGCAAGTGGATGTTTTACCTATAGCCACTTTGTCTCATTTAGACATAAATACAACAAACTGCGTACATAAATTCAAAGTATTAACTCTACCAGACTGCTGTACCAATTTTTTGGTAATTTCCAACTCTGCCGCTATACCGATGTACCTAATTTTTGGTACTTTGCCTAGTACGTGAAAAAAATACATCACAAACTAAAAATAACCAACCAATCGTGGTCAAACCTCATGGTTAGCCATTGCAAATGTCTGCCCCCTTGTGTTTTAATTGACTTTGTGTGGTTTAACGTGAAAAAATTCTGAAAATTCACAATGAAACGAGCGGCTGACAAACCAAGCACTTCAACAAGAAAGCGAAGTAGGTCTAAACTTTCCAGTCCAACAGGTGATCGATACTTTGGTTGATTCAGACTCTGAGGAGTCAGAATTTCATCAAGAATACGTTTCCAGTTCAAGTGACGCAGACAGTGAGAGATGAAAGGTAGAACTATTTTCTACAATGTTTCAAAGTTTCATCTTATTCTAACCACTTGTTTGCATGTAACTAACATTTTTCTATATCATGTTGGTTTTTTTTCTTTAATGCTCAGCAGCCCAGGTATAGGGGACAGTTAGGTTCAGGGCCTCAGGTCTGGTAGGGTTAAATTACAATATGGTCAAGCTGTTTACTCAAATATGCTGAACATTTTATATATGGTCATATCCTTTGCGTAAATAACTCCATGTACATGTTATCGATGCAACCTGAGAAGTGATATTCTTCTTCTCCTTCTTTTTCTTCCCCTACTTCTGCTTTTTATTTGTCTTCTTCTTCATATTGTTCTTCCTCTTATTCATCTTGTTCTTCTACTACACCTGCTTCTTCTTCTGCTTCATATTCTTCTCCTGCTTCATCTTCTTCTTTTCTTCTTCTTCAACTAGATCTGCTTCATTTTTAGCTTCTTCTTCTTCTCCTCCTAACTTTGGTTAGCTGTTGTTGGTCTAATAATATCTACATAAGAAGTCCAGTTGTTTAAATGTAATATTAGAGCTACACTTTCAGTAACTACAAGGCACACAAGGAGAGAGATGACCACTGGTCAGCTTCACTTCCTCAGAGAACTCTGGTATCAGTTTCATGAGGTAGAGTAGACCCCAGAGTTGTACCAGTTGCTGAAAATCCCTCATCTGTTGAGTACTGAACCTTGCTCAATGAGTCCACATGTATGTCAGTTAGTTACTGTACTACTATATCATACAAATGTCTGTAATGGACAAACCCCCTTGACAGACACCATTATAGAGACATTTAGATGTTTAAACAAATTTTAAAAAAGCAAGTTGGGTAAGGATTATAGCAACACTGTCTTACGTACAGGTATATGCACATTCAAAATCCCTCAGCATTTGAAAATTATGAGCAGGCCATAATATCTACAGCTCTAGCAAAATTTCAAAATAAAAACCCTCCCCACAACACAATATTGACAGTATGAGGGAGATTATGGTGCCTAGGGTGGGATGGCCGCCAGTCTCCCTGGCCTAGGAGTTAGCGATTTTCTCCGTAATTCCTTTTAACCGCATGTGCAAACGCAGCTGCGCGATAATCGGTAGTGGTTCTCGCCGCACCCGTTACTTACAGGATATGTGAGCCAGCCGCTCAGAAAGCAATGGCAAACTACTGAGCGTAATCTTGCCAAGAAATCAACAACAGCGGTAAAATGCTGGTGTTGACAGTGATGTCCTGTAATAGGATATGCGGAAAAAAAAAAGAAACAAAAAGGTGGGATGGGTGTCTCCAGGTTTTTAAACTGCCCTCGACACACAGATTCAGTGAAGGTGGTGCTCCAATGACTTTCTAGGTTTTGGGAGAAGTAAGGAACTCACCTATTACAGTCAGCAGATGCTTCATCCTCTCCTCTGGGTAAGGTGGCTGGCTCTGCTTCCAGACATCATCAAGTGTATCCTGGGTCACCTCAACCAACTGGAGCCCATCAAGAAGGGGCATAGCATCCAAACCCCCAAAATCTTTGGAGATGGGGCTGAACAACTCGCAGTAACTCTCAGCAATTTCCCTTTGGTTACTGTGGCCACCAGATTGAGCCAGGTCCTGCCAATACTGGAACTCATCCACCGGAGTCAGAATACCTGAAAATTAACACTCAGAGAGAAAACTCCTGCTCTAATCTTCATATCCTCTAATAGTTAATTATTATTTTTGCTTAACTCAATTTTCACATGGACAGACACAAAAACCAATGACCAAGTCCTACAAGAAACAAATGAAAACTGGAAGATTGGTGAAATTAGATGCAGACAGTCACAATTTTTGGACACGTTATGAGAAGAAATAAATTGAAGAACTTGGTGACAACTGGCAAAAATAAGGGGAAGGCAGAGAAGTAAATACCTGGATGGCTTGGTCACATGGTATGGTCGAGACAAGAACACAGAGCTGATCCATGACTCTGGTGATTGTGTGAGATGGCGAAACATGACCGCCAATGCTTATCGGCATAGCATATGATGATGAAGGTGATGATGAATTTTTACATACATGAGAATCTGGAAGTGATTCTAAGTGCATAAAGGTGGGAATCAATGTAGCAGTAATTGTTACCACTGTCTATGTATTACTAAGGCCTATAAGGACAGAAAAGAAAAGTAACACTGTTATCTTCTTGCATGTCATAAGTGATGGCTAAGGAGGGTTGGTTGAGACTGATTACCTCATGTCAGGGGTCTCTGTGTTAAAGTGGTTAAACTGCCTGCCTCCCACTCCTAAGGTTGTGGATTTCAATCCAGACTCCAGTCACGTGGTTCACAGTTTTTTTTCTCTTGAGACTATTTGGGTCACCGTGGGGCTATGGATTTCATGCTTTGTGCATTACTTTCGGTTGGCCATTCTGCCAAAAGAGACCGATCCATGTAGGATAAAACCCGGCGCAATGAAGTTGATCCTCTCATTTTTAAACCCCAAGCTACAGAATCTAACAAATCATGAACAAGTCTACAAAGACTTGCCTGAGTTTATGAGGGACTATGCTCCCCTGGAAGATGACAGGCAGCAGGAGAAGAAGAGATGTTGCCATGACAACTGTTAAAATATGCAAACTTACTTCCCAAGCTGTCATCTCCACTGTCCCCAGAGCGTCCCTTGAGGTTTGGATCTCGCTTGCGAATGGCCGATCCCAGACCAGCTTCTAGCTGACTCAACAAACTCTGCAGATTGGGGTCAACCTTACTTCCGTACTTCCCATCATCCAACAGCAGAGGAGCATACACCTAAAATGCAACGAAAGCCAGACATGGCTCAGTTTGTATTCAGTTCAAAATAACATCTGGTCAAACAATTGGACCGAAAAAAGAATATGAAAGTTTTTAAAGAAACAAATGAAAACTGTAACTTTATCAGAGTAATTAGACTTATACAATAAAGATTGGTCAGACATATTATGAGGCAAAATCAGTTTTAAAACTTAGTAACAGCTAGCAAACTTAGTGTAAAAAGAGCAAGGAGAAGGCAAAGAGAAAAATACCTGGGTGGCTTGGTATTTGGTGTTATCAGGATAAGAACACAGATCTGATAATGGACTCTGGTTATCATGAATGGGTTCACCCTCCAAGCGCCAGTTGGCCTATAAAAATATTGGTCTAGCACCACAATCATAATGTGGCTTGAGGTGTGTAAATTTGTTCATTACATTATTTATATATATATATATATATATATATATACATCACACACACAAAACTTTTAAGTTTTCTTTTGAAGTCACCTCGTATGTACACACATTTATTTGAATGTTGTACAGAAGTCAGATAAAAGGCAAAGGAACAAAAAAGTTATAAAGATTCAAAGACATATTTATTTCTAACACTGTTTTTCACTGACAATAATTGTAGACAACGTTACCTTGTGAACTGCATGATATAGTGTGCTCAAAGGTGAGTCTATCATTGATGAGACAATGACATTAGAATGGATATTGTCAGGTGTGATAGCTTCTGGGCGGATCTTGAAGAACACAATTACTCCATCTTTGGAATCTGTCACTTCCACCTGAAAAAAAAACACAACACACAGTTTTAATACAGGGTGTCTGTAAAGTCTCATTACACTTTGTATGTAGAACAGCTGTTTTTTGGAGAGTATGTTTTTCGTTTACAAGACGGAAAACAATCTTTCCAACAAACAGCTGTTCACAAAGTGTGGTGAGACTTTACAAACATCCTGTAAAAATGTAACAAAACATTATTAATATCATAATTTATAATGAATCTATTATTTAAAGTTCTATTTTTATGAGGAAACTTATTTGTTTTATAAAGGATAATTTCATTGAACATGGATATTTTTATAAGTGCCCCATTGACCTCGCATAGAGAATCTCAGCACAGTGCTCGAGCTCTGTAACACCCGCAAGTAACGCCATAGAATGGTGAATGTACTGCCATGGCAGACACTGTTTTCACTGTGTAAAGGGTTAGACCTTCACATATTCTAAGTTAAAGTATAATGAGGTAGGGTGGCTGGTTCCCTTACTTGGCACTTCCCCCAAATAATACCCAAAAACTTCTGAACTTTGCCTGAGACCCATTTTATGAGGCTGGGTCAATCATGTAGCCTTACACGTCAGAAAAATTACACCTGATATTGCTGGGAATTAAATATAGACCCTTGTCTTAACAGGCTGATCCACTAACCATTATGCCCTTACAGTCTCTAATCAGTGGATAACATCAAAGTGATTATGTGTGTACACAATCAAATTAGGTGAACAGAAATAGAAATCTGCATCAATTAATCATCATTTATTGCATGTTCTCTTAAATTTTGTGGGAGATGGTGTTTGTTAGTTTCTTCTGTAACAAAATCCAAGAAAGGCTTCTATTTCAATCCCCTTATGTTTCCTTGCCGGTCTCCGTGGCAAAGGGGTTACAGACGTGGTTCGTAATCCTGCATACCCACGGTCAAAACACAGCTGTGCATGATTTGGAAGCAGACCACATTGTGCTGGTTGTTTACTAAATGGTATGGGTGTCGGTCTTTCAGAAAGCAATGGCAAACTACTGGGCATAAACTTGCCAAGACAACAAAAGCAAATAAATGCTGGTGTTGACTGCAACATCCTGTAAAGGATATGAAAATATTTTTTTTATGTTTCCTTATGTTTATGTTTAAATTAATACTTCTTTATAAAGGCTCTGTGACAGTTCCATTATATATGTAAAGACATACCTGGCCTCTGTAGTCCCATTGAAACATTAAATAAAGTAACTTTTCGAGAATTTTCCTACTCTCATCTTCAAGCTCTACCATGAAACAAGAAAAAGGAAACAAAACTTGAATGCGTAGGGTAGTTTCTTATCATCATTTATCAAACTGAAACATTACAAATGGTCAATTTAAAAAAAATTCAAATCCACCCCAGTGTGGTTCGAACCCATTATCTTTGGGCCGGCAGGTGAGCATTTAGTCAATACACTACCACAACTTACACTTACTGCCAGTATGTTAAACTCACCTTGTTGTAAAAGTCAATTTTCCTATTGTTCCTTGCATCAATTCTCCCAGCGAGCACAGATGTATTTCCGTCATCCAGGAAGTTGTTCAAGGGTCGAGAATTAAGCAGCTGGGTAATGCTACTGTCAGTGACTGGTACAGCGAAGTAATTAGCAGTCGTGATTAATAAAAAGTCTTTTCTAGAATCCCCAGGCATGATGGAGGAATGTGTCTGTTAGGTTACTGTATCACACCTGTAATAGAGCATTATATAGCATTAGGATCATCATCGGTTGACTGCATAAACTCATTCTACATGACACAATTTCCTATATGTTCAGTGGTTAATCCAAACAATGTATACTGTTCAATTATGAAGAGTTTGGAAGCAACAGAGATGGATCCTGAGACAAATGTGGCAAATACTGTGAACTGCTACAGTAACTAAGATCGATCACCTAGAGCAGTGTTTCCCAACATGGGGCCCACGCCCCACAGGGGGGCAATTCGATTGTTCAGGGGGGCAATTCGATTGTTAAGGGGAGCAATTCAAGAATGGACTCGTCCAGAGTTTAAGTTAACTGTATGGTGACTCTCAGTCGCTACTCGAGCTTGGTAAACGTCCAGTATAAGTCAGATCTGTCCGCCATGTTAGTAGCTATGATTTCATTGTCAGATTTAGAGACGAACTACTGGTTATACTGGGCTTGCATTAAGCATTTTGCGCTATTTGTTCTGAATGGTGCGAAATGCTTAGTGCTGGGATCTCAATTGATCTTATATTTATTTATTTATTTCAGCCCATAGTGAAACGAGTGGTGCAAGCAAGAAAACAATTTGTCAGTATTCTGAGGAATATTTAAAATTTGGTTTCATACCCGCTGTCCATGATGAATGGTCACCTTCTTGTCTTTTATGCCAACAATGCTTGACCAACGAATCAATGAAACGAGGTCATCTTGAGGCACATTTGAAGGCGAAACATAATGCTCATATTAATTCAGATTTGAATTACTTTCAAACTTTAAAGAAAAATTTTGAAAAAAGAGTAACATTAAAGTCTCTATTTACTGCTCATAATGCAACTATCAATTGTAATCTTGAGGCTAGTTATCAAATTTCATTACTCATCGCTAAATCTGGGAAAAGTCATACTATAGGGGAGAATTTAATCAAACCATCAATATCAGCATGTCTTAAAATGGTTCTGGAAAAAGATGACAAAGACTTTAAAGCTATGCCACAAAGTAACAATACTGTTAGCAGAAGAATAGATGAAATGAGTGAGGATATTGAAATACAACTTGTTGAAAAGCTGAAAACAAGAAAATTCTTGGTGCAAATAGATGAATCAACTTTGAGAGACAGTGAGGCCATACTATAACTATGTATCGATAAAGGTGATTTTGCAGAAGAAATTATGTTCTGTAAATCATTAGAAAGCACCACTACCTCAAAAGATATATATAGAAAACTAAAAAATTACTTAGATGTCAATAATATCCATCCATCATATGCCATGCTGGAAAGCGTGGGCGGTCATGACTCGCCATTTCACTCGATCACCAGAGTCGTGGATCAGCTCATTTTTCCTGTCTCGACCATGCTATGTGGCCAAGTCATCCAGGTATTTACTTCTCAGTCTTCCCCTTGGTCTGTTCCCTTCGATCTTGCCAGTTGTCACCAAGTTCTCCAATTCATTTCTTCTCATAACATGTCTAATAAATTTTGACTGTCTGCGTCTAATTTCTCTAATAAATTTACGATTTTCATTTGTTTCTTGTAGTACTTGGTCATTGGTTTTTCTGTCTATCCATGGTATTCTTTGCATTCTCCTCAGAAACCAAATTTCTACAGCCATCAGATGTTTTTCAGCTTGACTGTTCATTGTCCAATAATATACCAATGAAAAATATAACATCTTGTGCTGCAGATGGTGCTCCTAATATGATGGGGAAGAAAATGGTTGCTTAAAATGGATGAAAGATGAGAATCCAGAAATGCTTCTTGTGCATTGTGTTATTCACGGGGAAAACCTGGTAGCTAAAAACATTTCGCCTGTTCTAAATGAAGTACTAAATTTAGTTATAAAGTGTATCAATGCTGTTAAAGCTAGTGCCAAATGTGAACAACTCTTCAAGTTATTTTGTGAAGAACAAAATGAAGACCATGTGAGACAGAATTCACACTGAACAGATGGCTCACGAAAGGGAACTGCTTGAAAAGATTTATGGAACTATTTGATACTCTTAGTGATTTTTTAAGCGACAAACCTGAAATGAAAAATCTGTTAACGGTTGATGGTAAGGCATTTGTGAGTTATTTAGCCCTTATCTTTGAAAAATTAAATATATTAATTAAACAACTTCAAGGAACAAATAAAACTCTTGTCGATGCAAAAGTGAAGATATTTGGTTTCATTACCTTTATTGAATTATGTCAGATATATATTTACAACAAAAATTTTGCAAACATTCATTGGCTCCAAAAATGTGAAGTGACTGATACCGCTATATATGCTATTGTCGATCATCTGAAAATTGTATCGGCTGATTTAAAAGAAAGATTTTCTGATTTGAAACAAATTGATTTCTCAACTTGGATGATGCAGCCAATGTTAGTGGATTTGTTTTCTTCTTCTTCGTTCATCCGGAGTTTTTTTTTCGGATGTGATTGCGTTGTGCCTGTTTACAGCAGAGCTGCGTTCTTATGCCGTTAGGCCGACACATCCGACTTCTGTGGGCATTTGTTGACCGGGTTAACCTTCCCGGATGGATTTGTCTGATATTTCAAATATGCAGTATCAAGAAAGAACTCGCAGAAATGCAAAATCATGAGTCAATTAAAACTTTATTTAATATAAAAGGAGCAATGGCGTGGCTTTGTGAGGAAACCAAAATCAAATATCCAAATGCAACCAAATGTGCAAGAGAACTATCATTACCGTTTCCATCTTCATATTTAGCTGAATGCGGATTTAGTGCCATAAATGATTTGCAACTAAAAAAAACAAAAGAAATCGGCTGGATATAACAAAATAGGGAGACTTGAGACTGACGTTAACTAAATTGGAACCTGACATAAAATCTCTTTGCAGCAAGCATCAAGCACTAGGATCTCACTAAATTTAAATAATAAATAATTACTAATAATTAAATAATATAGAAAAATTTTCATTAAAATTATTTTGTACTTGAATTTCAGTTCTCAGCTATATGTTTTGAAAATTTACTTACTGTGTTTGCTCAATAATTTCCTAGTGATTTCTTCCTAAAACCTATCATTCAAGTTTCTTTAGTGAACATTTCAATTTCTGAATATTAAAAATTATGTATATTTTTTTTTGGGGGGGGGGGGGGGGCATAAGAATTTTAGAAAGGCTTTGGTGGGGTATAGCACAAAAAAAGGTTGGAAAACACTGGCCTAGAGGCTAATGAAAGTGGAACATTATTTACAACTATAAGAAAGAAGCCGGCTTCGTGGCTTAGAGGTTAGCAACTTTTCTCCGTAATCTCGTATACTCTCGTGGGTAACATGATGACGGTGACAATCAGCAGTGGTTCGAATCACATCGGTAACTTACGGGGTATGTGAGCCGGCCACTCAGAAAGCAATGGCAAACTACTGAGCGTAATCTTGCCAAGAAATCAACATACAGCTGAAAGATGCTGGTGTTGACAACGATGTCCTGTAAAGGATATGCAACCAAAAAAAAAAGAAAATAAGAAAGAAACAGTGTTCTTTACTCATGTAATGAGAAGAGAGACACTGGAAAACGTGACAACTGAACATATCAGTGGAAGAACAGGTAGGCCTCGAGAAATGATGCTGGATAGGACTGAAACAGTGAGAAGGGAGAATATTATCAGCAGATAATCCAGAACACCAAAGACAGATATGTGGAGAGACAATTAAGACAAATGAAATAGTTCAGACATGCAAAACAACATGAAATTCTAAAAAGGATAATTATGGAGGGAAGTGTAGAGGAGGAGGGAGTAGAGGACAACAATATAGATGGAATGAAGATGTGATAATTTACACATGACAGCAACAGATGTAGGACATCTGGCATACAAAAATGAGAAATGTTGAAAGATTGTTATAGTGGTGAAGTTATGTCCAGGACAGGACAGTGAATGATGATGATGTTCTTCATTCTTTTACTTCCAGACAACTTACAGTAATCCACTAAACCCCTGTTGTATAATACTGTATGCCTGTGAATTATGGACACTGAATAATTTCTTATTAGCGCTCGCTCTGAACTCAAGCGTAGTCCATACATGCTACTTCTAATGGGGCATTAGACTGAATTTTGCGTGTGAATTAGCTTTCCATATTACCAGTGTCCCTCGCAATCAGGCGAACCCACCCCGACTTCAGAGGTATTTGTAATTTACATTCCCAAGTCAAGGACGAGACTTCAACATGTTAGGTCGGTCAACTGACTAGTGTAGGGGTTGAACCCTCTACCTCAGCATAATAGATGTTTAATAATGGGCCCTCTTATCCATTCAGCCATGCTGACCTCCACACTGAATAATGAAAGTAGAATTCTACTGGAGGACACAGAGATGTGGTTTCCTTGCAGAATACTAAAGATGTCACGGGTAGGTAGAATATGTACCAGGGAAAGTCCTGTGAAGTAAAGGTGGCCTGTGTAATATTGACAATTGTCTTGTCCTGATGTGGGTAATCATCTGTCTTTTTAAATGAGCCTATTCTTTACTTAGACATTGGTCACTATTAGTTTTCCATTATGTACAATCATTAAAATCACACAGTAGAAGTGACCACTAGGGAAGCCAGATTTATTTATTATGTTTAGACCAAATGTAAGAGAATTTAGATGTTTTTATTAAATTAGGAAGAACTTAGAAGCAACAGTGATGTGGTTTTTAAGAAGAATGTTGCGAATTCCTTAGACTGCCAGAGTAACTAACAACGATTGCCTGAAAGAGGCTAATGAAACTAGAACACTATATACAACAATAAGAAAGAGACAAACAGCTTTCTTTGGTCATGTGATGAGAAGAGAGGCATTGGAGAACATCGTGACAGCTGGAAAGATCAAGGGGAAGAGAGGCAGAGGCAGACCAAGACAAATGATGCTGGACAGATTGAGATGGTGGCATGGAGGAATATCATCAGCAGAGTTGATCCAGAACACCAAAGACCAAGATCTGTGGAGAGCCATGAACGCCTACGCCAGCCGGCAGGGCAATTGATGATAATGATGACAATCATTAAGTTTCAGATTGTTCCCTTTAACTCTATCCTTATCAAGCAACTCACTATGTTTATTGGTTAGTCTTTGCATGACATTTGCTTCTAAATCTTACTGATTCTTGTAATTGTTACTTTACAGTATTAACTATCCATGTCTGTTTGTTACCTCGCCTCATAAGGGGAACAAAGAATAGTAACACTCTAACCTACCATGCAGGTCATAAAAGGTGACTAAGGAGGATTTGGCATGAGACTGGCTACCTCATCATTAGATAACTTCAACTACAAAATCTGATGAATCATGAACATGTCTACAAAGGGGATGGTTTCAGTAGGTTTAGGGCCTTTGCTCCATTGGGAAATAAAAGAATCAAGTACTGTCCAGATAAAATTGACTGTCCGAGACAGGAGTTTAGGTTATAACTATCTGGGACAGCAAAATTTAACGCTTTCTGTAGCAAGAAATGTGATGTGTAATTAGCTCTTTTCCTTGAATGCCAATCATCTCGTAATGTATTCTCTTACATTTGGTCTAAACATACTAAAGAAATCTGGCTTCTCTAGTGGTCACTTCTACTGTGTGATTATCCTAATTGAAAGTAATGTGCTACTAATGTTTTTCACTACTCGAGAAATGTTTAAACAGAAACACATCATCTAAGGAGGTCAGCATGGCTGAATGGAGAAGTGCAAGCACTCTAAAACTTCCAGTGTGCTGATGACCAAGGAGGTCAGCATGGCTGAATAGATAAGAGCCAGTGTTCTTAAACATCCGGTGTGCTGATGCCGAGGTAAAGAGTTCAATCCCTACACTGGACAGTTGGACTAAAATGTTGACCTATCGTCTTTGACTTGGGGATGTTAATTACAAGTACCTCTGAAGTCAGAGTTGGTTTGCCTGATGGCGAGGGACACTGTTAATAGGGAAAGCTAATACACAAGCAAAATTCAGCCCAGCACTACAAGAAGTAGTATGTATGGACTATGCTTGAGTTCAAAGTGAGCATGAGCAAAAAAATACCTACACGAGTCAGTTGGACTAAAATATTGATTCCTTGTCCTTGACTAGGGGATGTAAATTATAAGTACTTCTGATGTTGGAGTGGGTTCTCCTGATGGTGAGGGACACTGGTAATAGTAATAGGGAAAGCTAATCTGCATGCAAAATCAGTCCAGTGCACTCCCCCGAGGTGTTTTTCTACAAGAAATAGTGTGACTTTGCTTGACTTCAAAGCAAACGAAAAAAAAAAACACACATCTAAATCTGACATTTCAGTTCTGCAGCCTTGGACAGCTTACAAAATACTACTTTGCTACTAGTACAGTACTAGTGAGTACTACTCAGTGAAGTATGAAATTAAAGTGGAATTAATTATTAATTAAGAATCACAAAGAAAGTATGGGATGAACTCTGAGAAGCAATGAATATAAACTGGAAAATAAGTATACAAATATGATAATATGCACACAATTAAAGTATAAAGATGTAACTTATTAAATTATATATAAAACAATGCGTGCAAAGTGCCAAGCCAAAGTATTCTCAGTATCCACTATCTATCAGTATCATCAGTGAATTCCAGTGAAGCGATGGATTCTTCATCTTCTTTTCTGACGCAGGATGCACACGACAACACACGCTTCAGATATGTAAGTGCTTAGCTTTCGAAAGATCCTTTCTATACCTGTTATTTATCAGTATTCTTTAGTTATTTTTCAATTAAATATCAGACAGTTTAACTATTTCATGTCCGATCAACTTGACAAAACATACGCCATAAACAAGCTATCGCCTGCCTTGGCAACAGCAAACGATACCGCTCCAGGAATGTCACTTGGTCTCATTTCTCTTCATCTACCCCATTGGCTAAAAGACGTCAACCAATTGATGTCTATGACACAAATATCAACACACTTATTACGCATGTCGTTTATTTTGTTTCCGCTTTTCTTTCACGTTTTATTTCCGGTTGTTTGTATGAGCAGAAGTGCCTGAGAACCGTTACATTTTCTTCATGAGTAAGAAAGAAATAAGTTAAGCTCAGCTGTTTCTGTATACGGTATTTTCTTTTCAGGTAGCAAAGAGACTTAATGCTGCACTCGGTGAAATAGCAATATTTTACTGTATGTTGGTTTCTTAAGCTTCTTTGTTTATTTCCGTGTGTCATTGTCATTGCACTCTTGCAGCAGACTAAAGAAATTGCGGAGCTCAGTGAATTGTTCAGAAGGGCACACCCCGCCTAAATAAATGCCACATAAATGCGACGTTCATTGATTTTGGTTGGTACATGGGTCCATATGTACTGACTGATCCCAAATGCTACGTTCAAACTAAGCCCTTATAAAACCCCGCGCAATAAAAGAAAGCTCAGATAAAAGATATGCGTAATTTTCTAAATTATTTAGTAATAATTTAATTATTAATATAGCAGCCAATAAGCAAACAGCTTCCCTAAAATTTGTGTTTTTAAAAAGTAAATGAATTATATTATTATTATATTTATGAAGTAATAATATAGCTGCCTACAAAGTAATTCAGCCATTTGAGTTTATATAATAATTATATATAACAGTAAAGTTAAAGATGGACAAGTAAGACAATGATAGTAAAACAAGACAAATAAGACAAGGCAATAATAATAATATATCACTGGATGGACCACTAAGTGAACTACACAGAGACAGTTAAATTCATACAGGAGACAATAATGTAATTATAGACACATTGCATGCCAACGGAAGAAGAAGATAATACAACAAAATAATGAAATAGTTTTGATTTAATGTAAACATTTTTGATTATGCTGAAGAAAATTATTGTCAAAAATAAATATTTCACACATTTACATATTCATTATACATGGTATGGCCCAATATTACCTGTTCTTATCACTGTATAGCCATTTCACACCTAATTAGTAAACTTGATTCCATTCACTGTATGTCAGATAGTTAGTTAGTCTTAGTCTTTCCTCTTGAGCCTAAGGCGGCGCATAGGGCAGAAGTCATGGCTCTCCATGTCCAGCGGTTCGCTGCTACCTGTTGTAGATCCTGGATGTTCACTTGGCCGTTGAATGAGCCTTCTCTGATGATGGTTCTACGCAGGGTCTCTCTTGGTCTTCCCCGTTTTCTTTTCCCTACTGGTGACCATAAGAGGGCTTGGTTGGGTAGTCTTGTCTTGTCCATTCTGAGTACATGGCCGATGTAGTTCCAACGGCGTTTTCTTATAAAATTAGTTTAGTCTCTTGTCTTATTTGCATATTGGTTCTGAAATCTGTCCAGTGGAGGTTTAGAATTCTTCTAAGACATTTGTTCTCAGAACTGTAATATTTTATCTAAAGCTACCGTTGATTTCCAACTCTCACATCCATACATTAGCACTGGAATCACACAAGAGTTGAAGATTTTAAGTTTTGTATGTTTGCTGAGTGTCTTTTGACTTCCAGATGTTTGACAGTTTATTGAAGGCACCAGATGCCAGTGCAATTCTAGATAATATTTCTGGCAATGAGTCCCCTGTAGATGCCATTTTGCTTCCTAGGTATGTGAAGCTGTTGACTTTTTCCAAAACATGATTATTCAATTTGGTGTCATCTGAACTGTTGGTGAGATCAATAGTTTTTGTTTTTGCTGTGTTAATTTGGAGACCGATTTGTCCTGAAACATTTTGGAGATGGTTTATTTTCTCTTGGGCATCTGGGTGTGTTGAACTTAAAAGCACTATGTCGCCAAGTCTTCTAGAATTTTGTCAACCCAATGGATACCCCTATTTGTGTTGTTTGTGCATTTGCACATGACCCAATCGATAGCTATTCCAAAGAGCATCGGTGACAAGACACAACCCTGTTTCACTTCCGTTTCTACTGAGAACCAGTCAGAGTTGCCTGATTCTGTTCTCACACAGCAGTCAGATACTAACATTTATTAATTATGTAAATCATTATCAGCATCATGCACAGTGCCAGACAGTGTAGGTGATCATTTTCATAACAATCATCTTTTGTCTGTTCAACCACAGATCTTCATTCATACCACTCTACCAACCGTTCCAGCATTTTCTCCCTTTGCTGGGTCTAATTACATGAAGTAAAATTTTTTTTAAAAGTCGCTAAAAAGGCTAAAAGTTGACTTCATTACACCGGATTGTTATCCCATATGGCTCAGTCTCTTTCTGCAGCACAAAAATCATCGCTCAAAGCACGAACTCCGTAGCTCCAGCGATGACCCACAGGAGTCTCCGAAATAAATGCACTCGTGAACCGAAGGACACTGCCTGGATTCGAACCCACAAACCCCTGGGAAGGTTAACCCGGTCAACAAATGCCCGCAGAAGTCGGCCTAACGGCGCAAGAACGCAACTCTGCGTAAACAGGCACAACGCAATCACATCCGGAAAAAAAACTCTGGATGAACGCAGAAGAAGAAGAAGAAGAACCCACAAACTTCGGAGCCCGAGGCAGACGGCTTGACCACTTCGCCACAGAGACTCCGAAGTAAATTTATTTAGCACAAAATAGGTAAAAAGTAGGCCCGTAGCAGATACTACTAGTGGGGTGTCAAGTGTTCTGTCTTCACATTCTGTCTTCATATGGCATATGAGGTGGGTTGGCCAGTTTCCTGTCTCATCACCTTTCCTTCCCAAACAATTCTCTGAAGTTGTCTGGTAACCAACCATTTTGTTAGGTTGAATCAAGCCCAGTGCTGTACTAGTCAGAAAACTAATCTTGTCTCTATTGGGAATTGAACTCATACCATTAACTTGGCATGCAAGTGCACTAAGCAAACACTGAAAGTGTTTTTATTAAGCTCTGAAACTGCTGTTAAAAATACGTCTAGATTATAAATAAAACACTGGATTAATGGAACTACAGGGTTAAGTCTCTACTCACATAGATCTTAACCTTATAGGTAGCAAATAGTTAAACATGATTCAGGAGCCGGTATTTTTGTGTGTGTGTATGTACAAGCTGAGAAAACATTTCAAAATTCAGGCATTAGATAAACATTTTAAGGCGCTATGGCAACCAGGCACCTGGATTTTGTCCACCCCTGCACTTGACCATCATCTCAAGTTCCTTCTTCCATACACCTTCCCCCTTGTTTTACTAGAATGTATGAAGGTAAAGAGGCTGAAAATAAAATGCCCAATGGTGTTGTTATATGAAGGATCACTTTAGGGTGTTTCTTGCTAATTTATCTCAAAGGAAACTCAACCACCATAATGGGTTCATCTCTACAACATGGAGGTACAATTGCAAGTCTACCTTTTAGACTGAGACTAGTTTGGCATTTCTTTGTCTCTTTAGTACCTTATAATGGACTTGTTCCAGCTATTATATATTGAGTTTGATCTTGTGTTATTATAAAACAGAAATAAATTACTTCATAACTTGTATATTTGAGTTTGATCATGTGCTGTTATAAAACATAGCAATAAATTACTTCATCATTTGTATATTTCAGTTTGATCATGTGCTATTATATTTCCATTGGCACCTTGACAGACAATAGTTTGTTACATTGTGCTTCAAAAAGGCATAATAGCTTCAACCATGGCAGTATAGAATGTGACTGATAAAATCAATTCGCGCTGTACATGTTCATCCACAATGCAGCTATTATAAAACATGGCCCATCTCGATCAAGGTCTTCTTCCTAAGAGTCAGTGTGGCTTCGGAAAAGAACGAGGAACTGTTGACATGATTTTCGCTGCAAGGCAGCTGCAAGAAAAATGTCAGGAACAGAACTCTGAAATGTTCTCCACTTTCATTGACCTTACCAGGGCTTTTGATACAGTCAGCAGAGAAGGACTGTGGAAGATTATGGCGAAATATGGCTGTCCACAAAAGTTTGTCCAAATAGTGCAGCTAATTTATGATGATATGCAGGCAAGAGTACAGGAAAATGGTGAACTGTCTGAGCCCTTTCCTGTCACCAATGGAGTGAAGCAAGGATGTGTCCTGGCACCAACACTGTTCAGCCTCATGTTGTCAGTTCAATCTCAGAAGACTGAAAACCAAAACTAACCATGACACTGTCAGAGAACTGCTGTTTGCTGAAGATTGCGCTCTATATGCCAACTCAGAGGCACACATGCAACACAGTTTCAGCTTTCTCATATATCTGTGTCAACTTTGGGCTCAATATCAACTTGGAGAAGACTAGTTATGTACCAACCAGCTCCAGGGAATAATCACACCGTGCCGATTATCAATGTGAACAGTCATAGACTAAGTGTTGTGGACAAATTCACCTATCTTGGCAGCACTGTGTCACAAGCTGCCACAATTGATGATGAAGTGAATGCAAGAATCTCCAAGGCCAGCGCGGCCTTTGGCAGACTGTACAAGAATGGATGGGACAGAAATGGAATAAGCCTGCAAACAAAGCTGAAAGTCTATAAATCAGTTGTATTATCCACACTGCTGTATGCTTGTGAAACATGGACTGTTTATCAGTGACATGCTAGGAAATTAAACCACTTCCACACAGTCTGCCTTAGGAAGCTATCGAAGATCAAATGGCAAGACAAGATCCCAGACACTGAAGATCTAGAAAGAGCGTCCATGCCCAGTATCCACACTCTGCTAATGAAAAATCAGATTCGCTGGGCTGGTCACTTAACTTGTATGCCAGATCACAGGCACCTAAACAAACTTTTTATGGTGAGCTGTGTTGTGGTAAACGCTCCCAAGGCGGCCAGAGGAAACGCTTTAAAGACACTCTTAAAATCTCACTTAAAGCTTTTGGAATTCATCTTGACACCTGGGAGACTGCTGCTAAAGACCGTAATTCATGGCGTACATCATTACATAAGGGTGCAGTCACTTGTGAAGCAACCAGGACTACAAGAGCTGTGAAGAAAAGGCTGAACATAAAAACCACTGCGGTAGATCCTCCTCCTAGAACGTCAAGCATTCTTTATCCATATTGTCAAAGAACATTTCGAGCCAAAATAGGCCTTATCAGCCATCTTAGAACTCACGGCTTCATACTTTCAACCCCACTAGATGAAATGAATGGTCATCATCATTCTTGATGGAAAAACAACACATTATAAAGCATAATAATGAATTACTTCATCTCTTGTATATTTGAGTTTGATCATGTGCTATCAAATATAGAGATGCATTACTTCATCACTTGTTGTGTATTTGAGGTTGAGCATGTGCTATTATAAAACTTAGAGATAAATTACATCATCACTTGTATATTTCAGTTCCCATTCTAAAGGATCATTAGAATGGAAAATGCATATTATTGCCAGACACAGCATGATCTGTTCATCAACAGAATTTAAGGAATAGAGTTACACTGGATAACAACATTAACTCAAGTTTGCCAAGCAGGTTTAGTACTTTGGTAAGTTCTGTATCCCATGTTCTGTGTCCCCATGTTCTTAGCTGTTGTATTTCTCCTTTGAGGTGTCAACATCAATACCTCGACACTGTTAAAACAGTAGCAGTTAACCTTATGGGTAGCAACAGTTTCACTAAGAGATAAGGATCCTGATGAACCTTTTTAGTTGTCCTGTATCCATCTTTATTTGCATACAGTAGCTAGATGACAGTCTGGCAACACATGCTTTTCCTTTCTGAACAAGGTAGTTCTTAAACTACTTTAGACATCGTTCACACAGAAAAAGAAGATAGTTTGCTATTGTTGTCCTTGGCAATGACCACACTGGGGGGCTGCGTGGTCTCGAGGTATGGTGTCCACCTCGAGTGCTGGAGGTCCCGGGTTCAAGCCCTGGTGAGGACCGGGATTTTTTTCACATGGACTTCTAATAATATTTCCCCTGGTCTCTGGGTAGTGAGATCGGACGCCCGTGTGTATTGTTGCGCATGTAAAAATAAATCCCTTGGCAGTTGGAAATTGAAAAAGAGTAGCCAAACGGCGCTGCCCGGGCAAAATTTCGAGTTAAAAATCTACCCAAAGTATTTCAGGATCCTCACCGGTGCTACGGAGTTCATGCACTGAGCTGAGTTTCTCCAGACTCAGGTTTGAGTTAGGAGGAGAACGGAGCACTTATGGGTTACACCCGTGTGCCATGATGTTGATTCATCGACTAAACTAAACTATTGACCATAGCCATTGTCACTATAAGAGATCCTCTGCCTAATGTCATGAAACTTGAGACCATGGCCAACAACTATCTGTTGGTTGCTCTCTATCTCCATCCACTGCATGCTGACATGATTTCACCTTGCCTTGATTGTTGAAAAGGAAACTCGGTTACAAGAAATGATAAATATAATTGCAACAGAAAGTCAGAACAAAGGACTTAGTCTGAATGACAGAAAAACAAGTAATGGTTACTACAAAGAACAATTGTATGCCCTAATGCAATATCAAATTGAATGGAACCAATCTGAAACAAGTCTATGTGGTTAATTATTTGGCTACTTTAATAGCAGCAGATGGAAGATGTATTCAGAAAGTGAAATATTGAACAGCCCAAATGAAGGCAGTATTTCAAAAGATGGAGAATATTCTCTGCTATTTATCATTGTCAGTCGATGTGAGGAAAAGCGTTCTTATATTGAGCCAGTTCTGCCATACCGAAGCCAATCATGGACAATAAATAGACAAGTGAGTATTTCCTGTCATCACAACAGGAAAGTTGGAGGGAAGGAGTGGCATGGGAAGACCAAGAGAGAAGATGCTGGACAATTTGACTTCATGGCATGGAGAAACATCACTATCGGCAATTATTGGCATCACATGAGACAAGACTGTACAGATCAATTCTGATGATGACCTTTGTCTCGAAGGTTGTTTTGACACCAATGTCACACAGAGGGCACCAACATCACACACAGGACACCAGTGTCACACACACGGCACTAACATCACACACATGACACCAGTGCCACACACAGGACACTAACATCACACACAGGACACCAGTGTCACACACAGGACACTAATGTCACACACAGGGCACAAATGACACTAATGTCACACATGACACCGGTGTCACACACAGGGCACTAACATCACACACAGGGCACTAACATCACACACAGGGCACTAACATCACACACAGGACACTAACATCACACACAGGGCACTAACATCACACACAGGGCACTAATGTCACGCACAGGACACTAATGCCACGCACAGGACACTAATGTCACACACAGGGCACTAATGTCACACAAATGACACTAATGTCACACATATGACACTAATGTCACACACAGGACATCAGCATCACACACAGGGCACTAATGTCACACACAGGGCACTAATGTCTCACACAGGACACCAGTGCCACACACATGACACCAGTGCCACACACATGGCACCAATGTCACACACATGGCACCAATGTCACACACATGGCACCAGTGTCACACACATGGCACCAATGTCACACACATGGCACCAATGCCACACACATGACACCAATGTCAAACACATGGCACCAATGTCACACACATGGCACCAATGTCACACACATGGCACCAATGTCACACACATGGCACCAATGTCACACACATGGCACCAATGTCAAACACATGGCACCAATGTCACACACATGGCACCAATGTCACACACATGGCACCAATGTCACACACATGGCACCAATGTCACACACATGGCACCAATGTCACACACATGGCACCAATGTCACACACATGGCACCAATGTCACACACATGGCACCAATGTCACACACATGGCACCAATGTCACACACATGGCACCAATGTCTCACACATGGCACCAATGTCACACACATGGCACCAATGTCAAACACATGGCACCAATGTCACACACATGGCACCAATGTCACACACATGGCACCAATGTCACACACATGGCACCAATGTCACACACATGGCACCAATGTCACACACATGGCACCAATGTCTCACACATGGCACCAATGTCTCACACATGGCACCAATGTCACACACATGGCACCAATGTCACACACATGGCACCAATGTCACACACATGGCACCAATGTCACACACATGGCACCAATGTCACACACAGGACACCAATTCACACGGCATGGACTATAAGAAGAAGTAGTATACATGGTTTCCCCACTCCTGTCTGGTTCATGTATATCTCCAAGAGTGCGCTTGTGCACTGCAACGAAACCCTGTGGGCAAAGGGTAGGCAGTTAAACTACTGCTGGATAAAATAAGGAAGTCTTGATTCAAAATGTGGAAGATTGATCTATTCAACGGTGACTTTGAACCCACCAAGGTGCTTAAATTATAGTTGTAGTTGGAGTTAAGTTCCTTCATTGGAATAAGTCATGGGGAAGTCAACCTGGAAGAAATGCCAGCCAAAGTTGTGCATACTGGTCCCTGAGCTAGAGAGGAAGTGTATAACTGTGTGTGACACACTCTCCTAGAAAGAGGAATGGAGAATGTGACAAAGACAAAATATTCATCCTCATAAAGTCAGCCACATTGCAGTTTTTTACTGTTACACGTACAATGACTTAGTACATCCAGTTTTGACAAGCATTGTTTCATGTTTCCTTACCCTGGCCTTTGACATTCCCAGTCTACCTACTAAACAGCAGGTTTGAATCTCACTCCATCTCAGGGATGGGAGAGAGAGAGAGAGAGATAGTTCTTGTGGTCATTTTTGTTCTTTGCACTCGCTTGCTTTGAACTCCAAGCATGATCCATTCATACAACTTCTAGAAGTGCTGGATTGAATTTTGCATGTGGATTAGCTTTCCCTGTTAACAGTGTCCCTCGCCATATAGCGAACCCACTCCGATTCAGAGGTACTTGTAATATACGTCCTCAAGTCAAACATTTTAGTCCAACTGTCCAGTTAGGGGTTAAACCCCTTAACTCAGCATCAGCACACCAGACGTTTAAGAACATGCGTTATTATCCATTTGGACATGCTGACTTACATTGTGGTCATTGAAACATGCAGAGCCCTCAACCACTTATGTGTGGAAAAACAATATAGGAGCAGCGTATTTATGTAATCCAATGCTGCTTCACAGACCCTGAGTGTTCAAGATCAGACTTCAGGCTCTGCTGGAGGTATTCAGTTCTTCCACAATCCGTTCAATATAATGCCTTCCCGCAGAAGAAGACGAGACCCAGGGAGCAATGAGGAAACTGCAGCCAAGAAAAGTTGTTCACATCAGTTAGTATGGCACAATGTGTTGTTTGAATAGGTTGCTATTGTTTGTTCACATCAGTTAGAATGGCACAATGTGTTGTTTGAATAGGTTGCTATTGTTTGTTCACATCAGTTAGTATGGCACAATATGTTGTTTGAATAGGTTGTAATCGTTTGTTCACATCAGTTAGTATGGCACAGTATGTTGTTTGAATAGGTTGTAATCGTTTGTTCACATCAGTTAGTATGGCACAATGTTGTTTGAATAGGTTGTAATCATTTGTTCATATCAGTTAGTATGGCACAATATGTTGTTTCTTCTTCTTCTTTGCGTTCATCCGGAGTGATTTTTTCAGATGTGATTGCGGTGTGTCTGGTTAGGCACCTTCGGGTCGAAACCCTCAGGCCAACACATCCGACTTTAGCGTGCATTTTTGACCAGGTTAGCAATCCTGGGAGACTCTCACTTTTGTGGTACTGTCCACCTCCCAGCTGGTAAAGATGGAAGAGTCGGAGACTGCACGGTCATCCCTCAAATGAAGGCAGGGACAGTCCATAGCATTTTCCGCCATCCTGGGTGGCTTCCATAATTGCAGGGCCGGCACATAGCGCCCTGGTACTGGGCACACAGAGGGAATCGTCACGTCCTGCTCATGGCTGCTTTAATTCCTCACTTCAATATATTGGGCATTTCGTTCACCCCGAGCCTTTCCCGCACAAACCAAGCTGGTCTGCAGTCAGTATCCACTAAGCGAGTTTTTCGGACATGTGCTTGTCGTTGTGTCCGTCAGAGCTGTTCCAGACATGTCGAACATTCGGAAACTACCTAGTCAGAGCTGTTCCGAACAAGAGCGGCATTCGGAAACTAGGTAGTCAGAGCTGTTCCTAGCACAAGAGACAATCGGACGAGACAATTCACTCGGACGTAATTGCGTAGTGTCAATTTTTAGTTTGCCACCCGTAGGCCGACACTTCCGACTTCCGGCGGGCATTTTTTAATGAGGTTAGCCTTCCTCTGGTTTCGTAGCACGTAAGACTGTTGTGATGTCGCCAACATCTCAGCTGGTCAAGATAGAACGATCAGCGACATCGAGGTCGGCCCTCAAGGGAAGGCAGGGGCAGACCTTGGGCATTCCCTTGCTATCCAAGGAGGCTTCCATAATTGCAGAGCCGGCACATATTGCTCTGAGACTGGGCTCACCCGAGGAGTTGCCACGTCCTGCTCATGGCTGCTTTGGTTCCTCACTTCCATGTGTTGGGCAACCCGTTTGCCACTGATCGCTCAAACACACACCAGGAGCGGTCAGACTGCGAGCGACATCCACTCGGTAAGCTTTTTATTTTGACTTCAGACCACGCAATAGGTCCGCTCGCCGTGCGTTCCATTTTGCGTCATTGAGACGTTCTTCCACTTTTGTCTATACTCTGTGAGCTGGATACAGACAGTTTTCGTAGCCATTTCCTTCGACTAGGGCACTTTTCTGACTTTTCGTACTCGCTCACCAGGTAGGCTACATGTGCTGCCGGCTCAGCACCTTACCTTCGTGCAGCAGTGGACGAGAAACGGCCTGGCCCACTCATCCGGGAATCTCTCATATTCCCCAGCTGAGAGCCTTCGAACATGTAATAGAACTGAGCATGTAGCTTGCTCAGTATCGCGCTTCTATTTTTCGGTAGCCGGGTATCGGCCTGGCTCTCAGATGTGAGGGTTTGTGGCTTAGAGGCGTTCAGCCACAGCCCTCGACAGGGAGCCTTAAGAATTTTGTCCAGACCAAAAGTGTCTGCCTTCGTGCCTTCGTGCACCTTTTTAAACTTTTGACTGCTATCCTCAGTCACCTGCAGAGCAGCAGGTTGTGTCTCTCTTAGTCTGGTCCCTATCCCATAAGCTGTCCGATATGTAATTTTTCACCCATCGGCAAGCAAATGGGGTCTATGGGACACGCAAGCTCCCCCACCACGTCAAGGTGGAGACACATCGGGGGAGATATGTTGTTTGAATAGGTTGTAATCGTTTGTTCACATCAGTTAGTATGGCACAATATGTTGTTTGAATAGGTTGTAATCATTTGTTCATATCAGTTAGTATGGCACAATATGTTGTTTGAATAGGTTGTAATCGTTTGTTCACATCAGTTAGTATGGCACAATATGTTGTTTGAATAGGTTGTAATTGTTTGTTCACATCAGTTAGTATGGCACAATATGTTGTTTGAATAGGTTGTAATCATTTGTTCATATCAGTTAGTATGGCACAATATGTTGTTTGAATAGGTTGTAATCGTTTGTTCACATCAGTTAGTATGGCACAGTATGTTGTTTGAATAGGTTGTAATCATTTGTTCACATCAGTTAGTATGGCACAGTATGTTGTTTGAATAGGTTGTAATCATTTATTCATATCAGTTAGTATGGCACAATATGTTGTTTGAATAGGTTGTAATTGTTTGTTCACATCAGTTAGTATGGCACAGTATGTTGTTTGAATAGGTTGTAATCATTTGTTCATATCAGTTAGTATGGCACAATATGTTGTTTGAATAGGTTGTAATCGTTTGTTCACATCAGTTAGTGTGGCACAGTATGTTGTTTGAATAGGTTGTAATCATTTGTTCATATCAGTTAGTATGGTACAATATGTTGTTTGAATAGGTTGTAATCGTTTGTTCACATCAGTTAGTATGGCACAATATGTTGTTTGAATAGGTTGTAATCGTTTGTTCACATCAGTTAGTATGGCACAGTATGTTGTGTGAATAGGTTGTAATCATTTGTTCATATCAGTTAGTATGGTACAATATGTTGTTTGAATAGGTTGTAATCGTTTGTTCACATCAGTTAGTATGGCACAATATGTTGTTTGAATAGGTTGTAATTGTTTGTTCACATCAGTTAGTATGGCACAATATGTTGTTTGAATAGGTTGTAATCATTTGTTCATATCAGTTAGTATGGCACAATATGTTGTTTGAATAGGTTGTAATCATTTGTTCACATCAGTTAGTATGGCACAGTATGTTGTTTGAATAGGTTGTAATCGTTTGTTCACATCAGTTAGTATGGCACAATATGTTGTTTGAATAGGTTGTAATTGTTTGTTCACATCAGTTAGTATGGCACAATATGTTGTTTGAATAGGTTGTAATCATTTGTTCACATCAGTTAGTATGGCACAGTATGTTGTTTGAATAGGTTGTAATCATTTGTTCACATCAGTTAGTATGGCACAGTATGTTGTTTGAATAGGTTGTAATCATTTGTTCATATCAGTTAGTATGGCACAATATGTTGTTTGAATAGGTTGTAATCGTTTGTTCACATCAGTTAGTATGGCACAGTATGTTGTTTGAATAGGTTGTAATTGTTTGTTCACATCAGTTAGTATGGCACAGTATGTTGTTTGAATAGGTTGTAATTGTTTGTTCACATCAGTTAGCATGGCACAATATGTTGTTTGAATAGGTTGTAATCGTTTGTTCACATCAGTTAGTATGGCACAGTATGTTGTTTGAATAGGTTGTAATTGTTTGTTCACATCAGTTAGTATGGCACAGTATGTTGTTTGAATAGGTTGTAATTGTTTGTTCACATCAGTTAGTATGGCACAATATGTTGTTTGAATAGGTTGTAATAATGTATGCTTGTTTACATCAGTTGTAATATTGTTTGTTCACATCAGTTGTAATAATGCTTTTTAATCAGTTTTAATCATGTGTTTATATCACTTGTAATATGTTTGAATAGGTTGTAATTATTTTTGTTCACATCAGTTAATATGGCACAATATGTTGTTTGAATAGACTGAAATCATGCCTGCTTGTTTGTCTTAGTTTAAAATTGTGTTCCTTGTTTCTATCAGTTGTAATAATGTAAACATAGATACCACAAATGATTTATTTTATGGCATATTGTGCTGCATCTCATCTGGTGCATACTGCAAAGAACATTGTCTCCTTATATTTGTATATAATGTCTTACTTTCATTTGCCTTTTCCAAGCATTCATTGTTAGTTACTCTAGCAGTCAAAAGGTATTCACAGCATTCAGAAATCACATTTCTGTTGCCTTGAAGTTATTAATGTGCTTTTTCTTGTTCCATGATATCACGTGAAGTGAATAAATGAAACGGTTTTTAAATTCGCTAAAGAAATACACTGTTTTGAGTTGTAATAATGTTTATTTTCATTGGCTGAAACCATGTGTGTTTGCTTGTGTATGCTGAAGTCATGTTTGTGTATTTGCTTTAGTTGAAATCGGTATTGCTTGTTCATGTCAGTTGTAATGTTTGTTTATTTACATCACTTAACAAGACGTTTGGTTGTTGGCTGAAATCATGTATTTTGTACAAGGGTCGGCTGTTGTCTGCTTGTGTGTAGCTTTGGTAGAATAAATGTTTCTTCTGGTAGGTTTAGGTCCTTACATATTGCAATTCAGGCATTGAGAAAAGCTTCCAAAAGCATATGGTGTTAAATAAACATCCACAAGCCTTGCCAAGCTAAGGCATGGTGCGGCTCACCTAGAATTGAACCCAAGTTGATTTGGCAGGATGGGATTGTTGTCACTTGGCCATATAGTTATGTAATAGGGTCTCTTAAGAAAGTAACATTCAGGAACTTTACTAGTGGAAGGAATTGTCTTAAAAGTTGAGAGGATTGACTTTATTGCACCGGGTTTTATCCTATATGGTTTGGTCTGTTTCCGCAGGGCGGCCTGTCAAAAGCTTCGCACAAAGCACGAACTCGTTAGCTCTGGCGGCGACTCCCAGGCGTCTCAGAAAATAATTTGCTCGTGAATCGAAAGACGTAGCCCGGAATCGAACCCACGACCTTCAGAGCATGAGGCGGGTGGCTTGACCACTTCGCCATGGAGACTCCCAAAAAGTATTGTGGCCACACAAAAAAACATGACTGCTTCTTTCTGATGTTTGTGATAAATTGTATGGCATAGGAGTCTGTCCTACTACTAGGCACATCCACCGTGTGGCGGGTGGGCTCCCATTTCCAGAAAGGAATTGTAAATAGGATTACCTTGGATACATACATGCAGGTGCCCCATACTTACATGCATAAACATAGCATGCTTACAAACACATGCATGAGTGTATATATATATACACACATACGTACACGCATGCACATATACACACACATTCATTCATACACACACTTACATATATACATACATAACGTGCATACATACATTGTACATTTAGAGTGCTCGCTTGTACTGACAACTGGAAATTGCTGTCAACAGCATAGGTTAGAAACTGCCCATGTTTAATGTGGTATGTAAGGGGAAACCATTTGATT
Source organism: Cepaea nemoralis (assembly GCA_014155875.1). NCBI lineage: Eukaryota > Metazoa > Mollusca > Gastropoda > Stylommatophora > Helicidae > Cepaea > Cepaea nemoralis. Next base: position 141,794 of record JACEFZ010028222.1, read on the forward strand.
ATCTTCCTAAGAATAAGTTCTATGAGCATGACACAAATCTGAAGTGGAGGAGTGGCATGTTCAAAGACCAGTCTTGGTGTTGAATAACCTGACGTGACACTCACACTGGACTCGCTGTAGTTGGCTGTGTATTACCGTTTTCTTATGCAGGTTGAAGAGAGACATCCCTACAGAGTTTAGCAAAAAACGATGTTCTTCTTGGTTTCACGAATACACAGGTGAGACCATTTGTGCAGTTATAGCAAGCTTTTACATGCAGTAATTGGTGTGTTGTTAAACATTTTGACACAAGTTTGTGCTGTTTCCAACCTTGTAAACACTAAATGTTTGTGCTGTTTTCATTCTTCCATACACTAAGTTGTTTGTGCTTTTTCCAACCTTGTATACACTAAATGTTTGTGCTGTTTTCATTCTTCCATACACTAAGTTGTTTGTGCTGTTTCCAACCGTGTAAACACTAAATGTTTGTGCTGTTTTCATTCTTCCATACACTTAGTTGTTTGTGCTGTTTCCAACCTGTTTAGACTAAATATATGCACTGTTTCCATCCTTTCATACACTAAATGTGTGTGCTTTTTCCTTCCTTACATACACTAAATGTATGTGCTATTTCCTTCCTTACATACACTAAATGTATGTGCTGTTTTTATCCTTGTATAGACTAAATGTATGTGCTGTTTTTATCCTTGTATAGACTAAATGTATGTGCATCTTCTATCCTTGAATAGACTAAATGTATGTGCTTTTTCTTTCCTTACATACACCAAATGTATGTGCTGTTTCCTTCCTTGCATACACTAAATATATGTGCTGTTTCTATCCTTGTATAGACTAACTGTATGTGCTGTTTCTCTCCTTGTATAGACTAAATGTATGTGCTGTTTCTGTCCTTGTATAGACTAAATGTATGTGCAGCTTCTATCCTTGAATAGACTAAATGTATGTGCTATTTCCTTTCTTCTTTAAACCAAATGTATGTGCTGTTTTTATCCTTGTATAGAACTGTATGTGCTGTTTTTATCCTTGTATAGACTAAATGTATGTGCAGCTTCTATCCTTGAATAGACTAAATGTATGTGCTATTTCCTTTCTTCTTTAAACCAAATGTATGTGTTGTTTCTGTCCTTGTATAGACTAAATGTATGTGTTGTTTCTATCCTTGTATAGACTAAATGTATGGGCTGTTTTCTTTCTTCCATAAACGAAATGCATGTGCTGTTTCCATCCTTGTATAGACTAATGCTAATAAAAATTTGTATGGACTAAATGTATGTGCTGTTTTCTTTCTTCCATAAACCAAATGTGTGTGCTCTTTCCATCCTTGTATAGACTAAACATATGTGCTGTTTCCAGATGATATATCTCATCTCATAATTCCAGATAATATATCATATAGATTTTATTTTCATATTCTGACAGCGCCAAATGAGGATGTCCTGGGCCCTGAAGGGATGGAAAAGTTTTGTGAGGACATTGGTGTGGAGCCAGAAAATGTAGGACTTCTAATTAAATATTAAATCATTGTTCCTTGTACTCTTGTGCTGTCTGTGTTCTCTCTCTCTCATCCTCCTTCTTCCTCCTCCTCCCTCCCTCCCCCTTTTTCCCCTGCCTTCCGCTAGTTTGTGTAAGGTTGACTGCACTAGACTTTGTCTAAAAGACAGACCCTGCAAGATAGTAGGGAGGGGGGTTATTTATAGTGCCTCTTACCTGCCAATGGCTATGTAATAGAGCTTTGAGGTATTTTATAGAGATAGCTGCCCCACCATCCGCCACCCAGTGGACACTCCTAGTAGTAGAACAGACTCCTACCCCAGACAACATATCACAAACATCAGAAAGAAGCAGTCATTTTTTTTTTGCCACATTATGAGAAAACAAAATTGCAGCGTGTTGTGACAACTGGAAAGATTTGTATAAAAGAGATAGAGGAAGGAAGACAATGTGAGAAAATTCTTGACAGTCTTGTGTCATGGCACAGAAGGGAGTCAACACATGAACTGATCCATGCCGTCGGAGATAGTAATTTGTGGTTAAGCATGGTCGACCATGCCAGCCGGCAAGGTACTGGAGGATGATGATGATACACACCTACAAGAAAGGGACAAATGGTGTTCTTTGATCATTTGAAAAGAGGGCATTAGAGAATGTCATGCTGACTGGAAGATCCCTGTTAGAAGATGCAGAGGCAGACAGAAGTCACTGATGCTTGATCTGAGATGAAAGCATGGAGCAATTATCAGTAGAATTGATCCAGAACACCAGAGTCTGATCTGTAGGAGACATCAACACCTAGGCCACCTTGTGGAACACATGATGATGCAATGCCTAGATACAACTATATTGTTAATGTAGGAGCTATGTTATATGTGGAAGATCAGTGTGGCTTACAGGCAAGGTGTCCTGTCCTATAATTGGTAAAGTTTCCATCCAGTTTCTGTTCAGGACATTGCCGGGACACCTGTTTTTCAAGGGAATCAGATGACGTTACACTCCCGCCTGATTTCTGGCTAATGGATCAGACTCTGATATCTGGTTAGTGGATAAGATTCTGGTTTCTGGCAAATGGATCAGATGGTGATATCTGGCTAGTGGATCATCTGATGATATCTGGCTAGTGGATAAGATGGTGATATCTGGCTAGTGGATAAGATGGTGATATCTGGCTAGTGGATCAGATGGTGATATCTGACTAATGGATCAGATACTAGTATCTGGCTAATGGATTAGTTGCTGATATCTAACTAATGGATTAGATACTGATATCTGGCTAATGGGTTAGATGCTAACTGGTTAGTGGATCAGATGCTGGTTTCTGGTTAGTGAATCAAATGTCTATTCGGACAAAATGTATGTTTACCATTCATATTATGCATATTAGAATCTATCAGCAATTGAAAATATTATAAGTAATGTTAATATTGTTATGGAGCTGTGTTTTATAGCTTGACGCCTGTGTGTTGCCGGGGCCCATAAAGGATGCGAAGAATAGTAACACTATTGCCTTCCATGCATATCGTAAGAGGTGACTAAGGAGGCTTGGGCTGAGACTTAGTCTACAGTCTATTGGGACTTCCGGTCCCCAACATGGCGGATAGGCATTTAAACCGTTAAGGCCTCTGGAGTGTTTACACTTGTGGCTACGGTTTGCATTCACATTTTCCTCATGTTGGACTGGTAGTACATGGTTCCGTCGCCCTGCTACTGAGTGCATGACGTGACACTGTGAGCTGTGAATTTTACATGGAATGCTTTTACATCTGTCTGCGGTTGTTTGTAGTGTGAACTGCATGTTCGGAATGATGGCGGCCAGCTGTTGCTGAATTGACTGGTTTGTCCTTTTCGGTTCACGAGTGCATTTTTCAGGAGACTCCTGGGAGTCGTGGCTGGAGCTACCGAGTTTGTGCTTTGTGCGGCACTTTTGTTGGCCTGCGGAAAGAGACCTAGCCATATGGGATAAAACTCGGGTCAATGAAGTCTTTCTGGTGACTGCCGATTCCATCGTTGATGAACTGTATTTTCTGTGGACTTTTGTGTTGGCATTCTGGCGGCAGCAATTATGCACATTGTACCTGTGCTGGCTGTTGGCTTGCCGATACTCCTGTCTATTCCATTGTTCACATAGGGCAGTGAGGAGTATTTGTGTGACATTCAATAGCACAGGAATGGAGCGTAATGGGACGACCCGTTGCCGTGAAGTTAGAACCACGACTAACTAACGAACTAGTTTATAGCTTGAAATTGCTCACTGATTATACATCTATATAAAATTGTTGTCATGCCATTAACGACTGTTGCTTGTTCAGATTGTCATGTTGGTGATTGCCTTTAAGCTTCGTGCCAACAACTTGGGCTTCTTTACCTACGACGAGTGGATGATGGGAATGACAGAATTACAGTACGTACTGAAGCTTCTCTTTGCTGTTGTTCATACAGAGTTGGTGTCCTCTTACATGCATGCCTTCTACATTTCACTTTATTGTAGTCTTAATATGCGGTTGTATTAGAACTCCTTCAGAGGTCAGCAAGGCTGAATGGATAAGAGCGTGTGCTCTTACACTTCCTGTTTTGATGCCAGGGTAGAGGGTTCAATTTCTGCTTTCTAGCACTTTATCACTTCATATCCTAACATTTCTCCATGCCATGATACAAGATTACTCAGTAAACTTCCTCTCTCTCTCTCTCTCTCTCTCTCTCTCTCTCTCTCTCTTTCTCTCTCTACCTCTCTCTCTCTCTCTCTCTCTCTCTCTCTCTCTCTCTCTCTCTCTCTCTCTTTCTCTCTCTACCTCTCTCTCTCTCTCTCTCTACCTCTCTCTCTCTCTCTCTCTCTCTCTCTATGGGCCTCATAACATGGTAATTAGCCTTGTTTATGTTTACAACATTCACTTCACAATGTTTATTTTTCTTCCTGTGTAAATGTATAATGCTCTTGATGAATGAAAGACGAGTGATTGGAAGGGCCGAATGTAAGACGGGCCTGCGCGCCCAATTTGTGACCCTAATAAAGTTGATTTGATCTCTCTCTCTCTCTCTCTCTCTCTCTCTCTCTCTCTCTCTCTCTCTCTCTCTCTCTCTCTCTCTCTCTCTCTCTCTCTCTCTCTCTCTCTCTCTCTCTCTGGGCCTCATAACATGGTAATTAGCCTTGTTTATATTTACAACATTCACTTCACAATGTTTATTTTTCTTCCTGTGTAAATGTATAATGCTCTTGATGAACGAAAGACGAGTGATTGGAAGGGCCGAATGTAAGACGGGCCTGCGCGCCCAATTTGTGACCCTAATAAAGTTGATTTGATTTGATTTCTCTCTCTCTCTCTCTCTCTCTTTCTCTCTTTCTCTCTCTCTCTCTCTTTCTCTCTCTCTCCTCTGTCTCTCATTAGAGGTAAAGATGGTGATAGATACAGCCATTGGGATGTGATATATTTACATATTCTAGGTCATGGCATAATGAGGTGGGGGTGGCAGTTCCCTTCCTTGCCACTTATCCTTCTAACTATTTACAGAATTGGGGGGAGTGGGTTTGTCTTGTTGCTCTGGGGATTGTCCGGTTACTCATGGGATTAAATCTAAACCGTAATCTTGGCAGGCAAATACACTAACCACAATGGCCTGCTGCTCACATTCCCCTGTTAATCTTACACATTTCACACATCAACGCAAGGATGCATGTAGCCTATTTTTATTGTGCTTCCAGACATGTTTGTCCTTGACTCTGATCATACTTTCAGGTGTGATACAATCCAGAAACTCCAGAACCGACTAGACTACCTCAGGGCTTTGCTCAATGACCCGCCTCTTTTTAAAAATATATACAGATTTGCATTTGATTTTGCCAGGGTGAGTGGTATATTCTGTTGTAATTGTACTCATTTGTCTGCTTGCTATTTATAGTTTATATGAGGATGTTTTTTGTATAGCAATGTTTTTCTAAGTGATCGGAAGATGAAAGTAATTCCCAAAGCAGATACTTGTAATGGAGAGTGTATTGTAAGGCCTTTGCATATTTTAGCTCAAGTATAATGAGGCCAGATGGCTAATTCCCTTCATCGCCGTCTTTTCTTTGAAAATTATCTGGTACCCATTTTTTAGGGTGGGTCAATCCCAAAATCATCATCAGCATGTGCAGTGCCAAATGAAGAAGAGAAATGCCTCTTGCTTCATTGGGGCATAATACAACATAATCCTCTTTATGATGCTGTGCATTTTTTTTTAATGAAACCTAGCTTGCGCAATGTATAGTCAAGCAAGAATGAGTGATCACCTGTATGTAGCTCGCTCTCTCTCTCTCTCTCTCTCTCTCTCTCTCTCTCTCTCTCTCTCTCTCTCTCTCTCTCTCTCTCTCTCTCTCTCTCTCTCTCTCTCTCTCTCTCTCTCTCTCTCTCTCTCTCTCTCTCTCTCTCATAACACACTCACTTCACACATGCATGCTAATTAATTTGCTCTAAAATAACAGCTCTCTCTCACTCACACTCTCACTTTCTCTTCTTTCTCCCTCCCCTCCCCCCCCCCCCCCTTTCACACACACACACACACACTGAACTTCATATGCATTTTTTTTTTCCCCTGCGTTTCCATCCTGTTTCAGGATATTGCGGTCAACACCAGCATCTTTCAGCTGTATGTTGATTCCTAGGCTAAATTACGCTCATCAGCACGCCACGACTTTCTGAGCGACCAACTCCATACTCTCATAAGTCACTGACGTGACTCGAACCACTTCTAATTCTCGTGCACTCACGTCAACCACGAGAGTATTCAGGGTTAATGGAGAAAGCTGCTAACCCCTCGGCATATGCTAATTAATTTGCTAAGAAATAAAAACTCTAAAACCTCTAAAACTATCTCTCTCTCTCTCCTCCCACCCCCTGTCTCCTTCATACACACACTTACATGCTTTTCACATAACATACTAATTAATTTAATTAATGCACAGAATCTAGATCAGAACATTGCCTTAAGTATGATTCAGACTGGTTACGTTTCTTTATTTTCCCCGCAGGAAAAAGACCAAAGATGTATGGATATCGACACTGCTAAAGCCATGCTGTCACTTGTGTTAGGCAAAAATTGGTCTCTCTTCTCTTCTTTTCATCAGTTTTTAGAGGTAATCACTTTTAATGTGCACATTGGCCCTTGCCTCTCTATATTTTTATGCATTGTAAAACCCCCTGGTCAAGTCAGGTCTTAGTCAGATGTGACTGAGCTACCATATGACAGTAGATGGTACTACATGTGTTCTGTTAGCGCCGAATGTTGGGATATCAGGTCTTAGTCAGATGTGACTGAGCTACCATATGACAGTAGATGGTACTACATGTGTTCAGTTAGCGCCGAATGTTGGGATGTCAGGTCTTAGTCAGATATGACTGAACTACCATTTTTTTTTTTTCGCTCGCTCACTTTGAACTCAAGCGTACACACTATTTCTAGTAGTGCTGGGCTGAATTTTGCCTGTGAATTAGCTTTCCCTATTAACAGTGTCCCTCGCCATCAGGCAAACCCATTCTGACTTCAGAGGTACTTGTAATTAATGTCCCCAAGTCAAGGACGATAGGTCATCATTTTAGTCCAACTGTCCAATGTAGGGGCTAAACCCCTTACCTTGACATCAGCACACCGGATATTTAAGAACAAGCATTCTTATCCATTCAACCATGCTGACCTACCTAGCTACCATATGACAGTAGATGGTACTACCTGCCTTCTGTTAGTGCCAGATGTTGGGCAGTGCTCAACAAACCCAACACCCCACATTGTGCTAACTGCTTCAGGCAGAGGAGCAAAATTATGGGTTTACACCTTACCCTAGTGTGAGGAAATGCAATCTAAAGACTAAATGTTATGGCAGGGCAGACCAGGCCCTAAGACTTTGTCAGCAACTGGTCTAGGGTGAAAGCTTAGACAGGCAGACAAAGTACTGCTTTGCTGATCTGGCAGCTTCTGCAGCTTGTCTTGTTCTAGATATATTGTTACCTTTCCTCTGGAGTACACTAGGCAGGCAGAGAGAAGGATCACACTGCATGGGCAACACATGGTCTGTAAATTCAGCCCAGGCTTTGTGTTATGGAGAGGTATAACTCCATATTACAAACTATCTGTCAAGAGGCCAGGCGCCAGTCAGTCAAATCCCCAGGACATTGGGCTGGAGTCTATTGACGATAAAATACCTAAAACCTAGGGAGGCAGCATGATCAGCCTAGAGTCCCAAGTGTTCTGTGCTGAATCATGACCACTGAAAAAGTAAAAGTCTCTTTTTCATGCCTTAAGATTCAATGTGTGAAGGTTGCTCGAATCATATTTTTAGAGACCAATCAAAACTCATGGATTTTGTGGTCTGTGTCAGGTCGGCCTTTACTTTAAAAGACATTTCCTGGCACCCATTTAAGGCTGGGTCAACCTGGGAGTCTAAGTCAATTTTTTAAATTAGAATTCACTCCAGTGTAGATCAAACCTCTTGACCACCACAACTGCAGGAAAGTGTCTAGCCACTACACCACCATGGCTCATGACCACGTTACATCGAAATATGCCTTCCCACAGATGTGAAGTTCCAATTCCCACCTTGCACACTCAGCCAGTGTTTGAGCTTGGAGAAAAGAGGGAGAACTCGTCTTTTAGGCCTGACACAGCCGGATGGGGTGAAGCCTGGTGCAAGGAAGTCGATTTGCCTGTTTTTAAAGTCAGTTTAGAAAGCTCAGTATGTCTATGATCGAAATGTCTCTACCATAAACCAGAGTAACAGCATTGATAGACTCAGCCGAAGAAATGTAGCACCAATGCCCAAAATATGGGACTGTCAACCGAAATCTGCTTACCCAGAGTCTCAAAAAACGCATATGTACAAATTGTCTCTTTCAAACAACAAGCGTGTCTGTGCAGACTCTCTGTTCTCTCATATAAAACAACTTGCTACCCTTCTCTTTCAAACAACAAGCACATCATTATCAACAGCTGCTGAGTCCATAGCAGCCTAGAATCTTGGACTGCTCAGTCTTAGATACATCCATGAGTCATATTCAATGGTTCCTTACCACGCTTTCCCCAGCTCGTGGAGCATCTTAATTCACAGCCATAAGTTCCTTGGAGTCCCCATTCATTCAGCCAGGACAACTCTATACAACACTTTCCAACATTGTAACATTTACTGTATGACACATCAGTCTATTACGAATCATTCATTCAGATCACTGTAGGTATTTCTTTCCTGAACCCATGCAGCTCTGGAATAATGTCTTGTAAAATGTGTGCCCTAGCTCCTCCAGGAAGGAAGCGAGGGAACTGGTCATCTTTCCTCATAATGCTGTATCCTGGTTATGTCAAGTTCTATGGCATCGACCTCAGGGCCTACCACTGGGTAGTTTTGACCATACTGTGCTCTAACAGCTTTCACTTTCTGTTTCAGCAAAGCAAATACAAGGTGATCAACAAAGACCAATGGTGCAACATCCTGGAGTTCAGCAGGACCATCAAACCCAATCTGGATAATTATGATGAGGATGGAGCTTGTATGTTGCCTTCTTCATCTTCTTCTTTTGTTCACTCTGTATGTTACGTTTATTATTACATGTTTGTATCATTAGATTTCAGTGGGTGGGTTCATGAACTTGGAGGTGTATTTTTGTTTGTGGTTTCTTCGTTGCTCTGTCCAGGGAAATGTGCCACACCCAGTTATGCACCTGGCGGGTCAGTGTGTCCAACTTCTGCATACTTTGTCAGGTTTGCTTCCTCTAGACCAGTGGTTCTCAACCGGTGGGGAATTCCCCCCCCCCCCCCCCCCCCCCACAAGGGGGAATTTTAGGGTTTCCAGGAGGGAGTGAAGATTATTTCAAGATCACGTTAATGCAAGAACCGATTACTTGATATTGTTTATCCCTTCATACTGTACGGTTCTGTATGTCTCACCCCTTCTAAAATTCATTTTATAAAGTAAGTAGACCCACAAATCACATTTTATGTGGACGTTTAGACTTGTTTTGGTATGTGCTTCCATTATTATGTATACTGGGTAGGAGCAGGGGAGAGGGGGAGATTTTTAGGTAGGAAATACGAAAGGGGGGGGGGTGAAATTTTGAAAATATGGTTGGGGGGGGGGGGAGCGCACAGGCCAAATTTTTAGGTAGGAAATACGAAATAGGGGGGGAATGACATTCTGAAAATATGATGATGGGGCACAGGCTAAAAAAAGGGGTGAACCACTGCTCTAGACATTCCATTCAAGGCTCTGTTTACCCTTGGCTAGGTTTACTTTACCAACAGTTTTGCCAGTGCAGTGACCTTAAGGTCTGCTCTTTAAGATCTCCAGCTGCTGTTGGAGCCATTTGTATCTTCATATTCTAGTTGATTACTTGACAATTTTTATCCTCACTGCATTATGAAATATTCAGTCCAAAAGCGCTCGGCCCTCCTCTCAGTATCTCCTTCATTGTGTAGTGGTTGACGACACCAGCTCTGTGTTCATTTTCTATTCTTCTTTGGCCCTCTACATAGCACTCTTGTCTTTTGACTTGTTCTCGCAGTTGGGTTAAGGTTGCGGATTTACAATCGTCACTTTTTATTTGACATTCCAGGTCAACCCAACATAACATACATTTTCTGGGAAATAAAGGCAGCCAACATGATACTGTTCACATCACCCATTGAGTGTTGATGGGGTTAGCACCATATATTCAATAGGTTCAAAATGTTGAAGGGGGTCTTTTGTTAATTTTGTTGTTGTTTTGTAACTTTTATTCTGCACAGACACCAATAAGTAGTTATATGTGGCATTTATTCATAATTGTGTTTGTTGTTCTCCATGTTTCTGATCTATACAGCATTATACATTCTAGTTTGGTATTGGTTTTAATTTCTTTTGACTTTCACAAATGTCCTGGTGTATGAAAACAATTCTTTCCTTCTATTTTCTTCTCCTTCCTTCTCCTTTTTTACCATCATTTTTCTTCTTCTTCTACTTCCCCTTTTTTTTCTTCTTCTTCCCCTTTTTCTTCTTTTGCCTTTTATGTTTCTAGCCCAGGTCCTCACCATCTCACACAAATCCCGCCTGTCTGAAGACTTGTTCAAGATCTGTTAGATTTAGAGCAAAGCGTTGTAGCAGCCTGCTTCATGCTCCAAAGGTTGTGTGTTCTTTTCCAGACTTCGTCATACAGTTGATGAGCGCAAGTTTCTCTGAGCCATGGGTCAGTGCTGAAGCTGCTGAGTGCGTGTTATATGTGTGATGGTTTCAGCAGGCAGCTCTGCGAGAAGAAATCGAGTCATATGGGATGAAACCCGGTGCAATGAAGTCAATCCTCTTACTTTTAAACTATACCTTAAGTTCTATCACTTGGTTAATAGTATCTGCCTTGAAGTTTATTACATATTTGCCATGGAATTACTTTTATTTTAATGTGAAATTGGGAAGCAAAAGAAAGCGAAAATCATCATAATGTATGCAGTTCACATTTATATTTTTTAATGTTTCAGGGCCCGTGATGCTTGATGAGTTTGTTGAATGGTTGAAAGAGGAGCGCAAGCAAAAGGGTGACCAACTGTCAACATGAAATCAACAGGAAAGACAGAAAGTTGGGTGAAAATTCCTTGCCACGATGTAGTTAGTTAACAGCCATCAGATTTAATGTTACCAAGATAAAGTCTGCTGCTGAAGTACCACCTGGTTTGATTGTGTGAATTGGATATCTAATGGTTTATGCCTGTTTGATTTTAGCATAAAATATGTTACATAATATCACACACGGATTTAAATCTGGAATATAACATACAGCTGGGTTAAAAATACAAATATCTGTTTTAAATAAACTAACTGCCCTGCTGTTGGGGATGCTGTAGGGAAAGAAGTAATCTTCATCTTATATGGGTCATTGGAACACTTACAGTATGTCTATATTATACTAAAAGCCAAATTAATGCTCATATTTATTGGCATTATCATGTTTTATGTCCCTTCTTTTTATTCTCTTGCTGGTAATTTATGTTTTTGTTTGATAAGGGGAGGAACAAAGCAATTTTCACAACCACTTTTTAGAATACCAACTGTGCAGGTGTGTATTATATCACAAGCAATCATGAATAATAATAGTGTTATGGCATTGAGCTGAATCAGTTTGCAAATGAAAGCCAGGTGGAATATTTATGAAAAAATGAACTATTTAAGTCCAGACATCTGTTTCTGGAACTCTTTCTATTCCCAGCAGTTGTTACTTTTAGGTAAGAAGTATTTTTGTCTGGAATCATTACAATAATAACACAGTGTACGATAGTAGTTTACAGTAGCAGCTGAGATCAGATGAGTTCATAATACATCTGGATTTAACTGGAGTTATGAAAAGTATATCATCTGTGGAATAATGATTAAATGCGTGAATGATATCAGTTGAAAGAACCAACTAGGACAGACTGGATTAATCTAACAACTGGACTGTATAGAAGTTAATAAAAGTATATCCTTTATGAAATAATGAATAAATATGTAGAATGATATTAGTTAAAAGTAGCAACTAGAATAGACTGGATAGATATAACAAGTGGATTGTACAGAAATGAAAGAAAAAACTTTATTTTCAGAGGGTTAAGAATTGGGCACGCCAAAGCCCATCTGACATCCTATCCTTCTTATCTCTCTGCTCTCAAGCATTATGAGTCGAAAGTAGTATCTAGAATAAACTGGATTAATAAAAAAGCTGGATTTTATAGGAGTTAATAAAAGTTTATCATGTATGGAATAACAAATACATGAGTGGTAGGATGTGAGTTGAAAGTAACACCAAGGATTGACTGGATTAATACCACAACTGGATTGTACACAAGTTAATAAAAGTATATCATTTATGAAATAATTAATAAACGTGTGGATTATTATGAATTTAAAGTGACAACTATCATAGACTGGATTAATATAACGACTGGATATGTGTAATAACCAATACGCATGTGTAAAAATAACAGTTGAAAGTAGCATGTATGCATAGACTACTATAACAACTATATAAGGAATAACATTGTAGTGATTTTTAAACATATGTCTGAAAAATTAAACCTTGTTGCCAGAATACCATTTGTTGATAAAACTTCTAATAGGGTATCAAAATGATGTTCTGGCAACAGTTTTGAAGTATGAAATACCAAGAGAAGTAGGCATACCAGTATCCTAGGTCAGCAGATGGAAAATGTCAGAAAATTGTTACCCTAACAATAAATGTTCTGATCAGGACAGATTCTGTAATATAGGTCTTAAAATACAGTTGTTTAAGTTGTCATAAACCATTTTATAAAATCGTATATTGAATATAAAACATAAAATTACTCTTTCAATGTTGAAATAAACTATGTTATAAGACGGTCTCTCATCCAGGCCATAAATGCAGTTTTCAGCTTTCCCCTTTTTAATTCAGCATAAATGGGTCAAAAATTGTACACAAGTCATCGTGTTTCTGAGGCTTGGTCAGTCATTGTTGTGTTCTGTACCCATTTTATCATTGAATCAATTCAGTTTCATGTAAACAGTTTGTAAATATGATAGCACCAAGGCATACCATTCTTAGTATTTTCTTTAGTCAGGTAACACCAAGGGATATCACTCTAAGCATTTTCATTTGTCAGCCATGCCATTGAGAATATTTTGTTCATAATTCACTCTAGTTGTTCACTACCCTTGAATTGTTGTGAATCATGGTTTAGTTTGACGATATTTTTTTTTTACATTGCCAGGATTCTTATTTTCTGTCTTTACGTGATATTAAGGACATCTCGACCATGTTTATTGGGAATCTGCACATTTTTTTTTCCTGCTTTTTGTCGCTTTCTTGTTGCTATAAATTGCTACTGTGCTCTTATGTTTATTCCAAAATATTCACAATGTAAAAATAATTCTGGGGAACTAAATAATGAATGATAGCCATGGAAAGATGCTAGACATAGGAACATTGCTCGTGACAATAGAGAATGAAGGGAAACTCATGTGGCAAAGAAATAAATCAACAGAATTGTGCTGAAATTATGGCATATAAAACATGGAAAGGGACCCGACAACAAAAACTGAAAGATGCAAGCACAATAGACATTGCACCAATCATTCAAAATAATGTCATTGCCTTACTGAAGGAAGCTATGTTTGTTTGAACATGCACTGTGACCCCCACAACTCCAGACCTGGTGGTCCAGTACAGTGAACTCTTGCATTTTTACTGAAAGAGTGGTCATCGAACTTCGGACCATCAGTGATTTTTTAGGAAGGGGGCGGACCTTTTGTGAGAATGACCCGAGTCCAGTGAAGTCGATTCTGAAACCAGGAACATCTAACTTCCCAGCTTCAATACATCACCACCACTGACAGTTTTAAATCCTTATATATAATTGTTTTTAGATATTCAGAACAAATAACATGATACAGACTGCTTTCAGAAAGAACTGCTGACTTGCCATGAGACATTCTCATGTTATGCACTGACCACACGATCGTCGTTATTATAAATCTGAAATGAAGTCTTTTCTAGATTGTGAATATGTTTTATGTTGTGTACATTCACGTTTCTGGTTCAAGACATCTGTGCCTGACTCATGTGTGAACTTGCTTGTGCTCGTCAAATGCTCTCTATCCATGTCATCCATTCATTCTGTACGACCAAGTTCTTTTAAATTGTTCCAATTCATGACATCATCATCATCCAGTGCCAACTTTGCAGTAAGGGTTGGCATTAATGGGTCTTCAACAGTGTCTCTTCATTATCTGTCCATTTTTATCTTTCTCTTCCTAAACTTTCCCCTCCATTATAATTTTCACTAGATTGTTATATCATTTGATGTGTCCTCAGTACCTTATCTTTTTCATTTGTATTTCTTTCACAAGCACCTTTTTATATATTAAGTTATTCTAGAACTTTCATTTTCTCTTCTTTTCAATCTAAGAAACATGCCCCAGTCTTCTGTACACATAATATTTGTTTAATTAATGCATGGTTAAATGCTTTGCATTCATTCTGTTTGTGGAAATAGTATATGATGAGACAAAGTATGCACCATCGTTTTGTTTCATAAATTTATTTGACTATAAATGTAAGAACTTGTTTCTCATATTGGGTGTTTCAAGTCAATTAATCTATTTCTGACGTATTATAAATATAAATGTATGTGTTTATTTCTGACATTGGCTGCAGATGTAAGAATTTATTTTTGAAATTGTTTGACTATATAGATTTTAATCAGCTTTAGAACTAGTCAAATAACAGATGTATTCATTTATTTCTGAAATACTGTAGCATGAATATAAAGTGTTTCCTTTGTTTATGAACTTGTCTGACTATAAATGTTTAGTGACACTATCTAAAACATTTGTTAAAATTATAATTTCTCCTCATGTATACCTTCATAACTTTACATCCTCAGATTAACAGTACATTGGCAGCTCTGTTCTAAGAGCAGATTGTAAACTCCATTCTCAGAGATTGATCTCAACTCCATTCTCAGAGACTGATCTCAACTCCATTCTCAGAGATTGATCTCAACTTAATTCTCAGAAAAGATTCTCAATTCCATTCCAAAGGTAATCAGGCTGTAAATGGCCTTGAATATTCTCGTTGGCTTTGTCATTCTACATTGACTTTTTAGACCTAGTTTATTGAGAGATAAATGTACACTCCATTTTTAAAGGTGAAACAACACTGCTTATTTGAGTTACAAAGTCTTAAAATTTAGATGTCTCTTCCAAGTTTGCATAATCTTTTATTTTTACGTGTCTTTTCTATTTGTTTGTTGTTGTTGAACTATTGAAGAAGGATCATGGTGGCATAATGAATAGTTCACAGGCTTGTTAGCATGGTGATATTGGTTCACTCCTTTGAGGGCTCAAAGATTACATCAATGTGATAAAATGTCAGAAACCTGAAATTCTTCTGGGAAGGAAAGACAGCACAGAATAGAACTGATCACCTCACTTCATAATGCTGTGAACCTAGCATATGTGAGTAACCATTACTTAATCCCTAGAGCAATGTCTGCTGTGGGAGTATCTGTTTAACCACTTATTTCTTTAAAGAACTCTCCCAATATTAACAGTTGCTATACTTTGTAGTCATAGAAGTGGCACAATATTTGTGCATAATTGGGTGTTAGTAAGGTGGTTTCAGATAGGTGTATCTGATATGAAGAAGACTGAAACAGCACCTGATACCTGTGGATACCATCTTGCTATCTGTGCTACATCAAAAGCAGGGTTATGTGATTCTCTTGATATTTTATAACATGCCTTTCTGTATTCACATGTGCTGTCCTGTCACATAATCTGGCCCCAGAGTCGTGAAGTTGACAAACTTGAAAACAAACTACACAGAAGTCATCATAGTTTAGAAAACCGGACTCTTAAGTTCAGTCAAGAACTGACTTCACAGCACTCAGGACATTCCCATAAGTGCTCAGTCCTCATATGCAACAGCCAGCAAGAGTCCCAAAACTAATGGTACCAGTAGCAGTCTGATTATGTTATCATTCAGTGCAGCCTGCCGGCCAATCCTGATCCAATATTATAACCCTGCACGTCTGATTTTTCCACTGGCATTGTACACTTAAAAATCACTGTATCAACTGTAATACTTAGAAGCTGTAAAACTCACTTTAAAACGTCTGATAGCTTAAAAACCTAAGACCATACATTAAAAATGAACATAAAGAACCCTTGTACACAGCATAAGACATATTGGGTGTATGGTACCAGAGCCATGTTTTATAGACCATTCGGTGCTCAGTGGGAGATGTGATTAGTATCACACCTGCTGTCTTTACTTCCCAAGACATTTCCTGGTGCCTGTATTAGGCTGGGTCAGTCTGGATCTCTTTTAAAAGTCCGGATCGATGCAGGTTCAAACCCTTGCCCACCAGGCAGACAGGCGAGCATCTAGCCAAAATGCTATTGAGGCTCCAGTATCTTATAGAAACCAGTAAAAGTCCTGTTTAAGGAAAGCTCACGGTGAAACTACTAGTTTCTGAACTGAACTAGTTTACAAACCTGAAAATCCAGCTGTAAAATTGTGAATAGCAGCCTGAAAGCTCACAAAGAAACAACTGTACAAATCTCAATAACTCATGTATAATTATTTGTATTTATTTGTAAATCACGGGTATTGTTTGCAGCCATACAATGTTTCATGTTTTTGCCATCACTGCTGTGTTTTCCTACCATATGCCTTCATTTGGAACATTGACAGTTTCCTGTTTGTTCATGAGAGATTGCATTCACAGTGTTTTGTCCTGTAAGATTCTGACAAGGAAATGGAGACTCTGAAGCATATCCTCGAGATTGATTGGTTGGTTGGTGGTTCCCCTGAAATACCGTGAGGTGTCCAGTGCATTCGCATTCAGATCATCTATGCACAGAAATGGGCTTGCATCTATCGGAGCGAGGTTGATGCAGTATCTTTTCTCCTGTTGCGGTCAGTTAATTAATCAGGTGCCTCCGCAATGAAGGTTGGCTACAATGATCTCCATCACTGGCTGTCTCTCACCCTGATTGTTCACTCTGTCAAACTGCTGTTCGTGCATGTCTTGATGTTATCTTCCCACTTTTATCATTGTTTATCTCTTGCTCGCTTGCCTTCAACCCTAACTTCCAGTATGGTTTTTATATGAGTGTTATCTCTTTTAACCTGAGCGAAAATATTAGACTTGCCTCTTTTTCATTTCTTTCATCAACTATCTTTTCAATCACTGTTTTTTCTAGAACTTATGTATTTGATTGCCGGCTTCGTGGCTTAGAGATTATGACTTTTCTCCGTAATCTCGTATACTCTCGTCGGTAACGTGATGACGGTAAGAATCAGCAGTGGTTTGAATCGCATCGGTAACTTACGGGGTATGTGAGCCAGCCGCTCAGAAAGCAATGGCAAACTACTGAGCGTAATCTTGCCAAGAAATCAACATACAGCTGAAAGATGCTGGTGTTGACAGCAATGTCCTGTAAAGGATATGCAAAAAAAATAAAAATGTATTTGATTGTTTTTGTTTCCATGAAATACGACATATCCTTCTGTTTATCCACATCTCCAGGGCTTCTTTTAATTGCTTATTCATTGTCCAGGTTTCTGTGCTTATAGTAATGTTAAATATACAAAATATTTGACGATTCTCATTTTTAATGTGTTGTTAATCATACCTGACGTGCTACCAAAGTACAATCTGTATGAGTACTTACCAAGCCCAAAGATTGTGATGTGTGCAAGACAGGTACTGGAAGTTTACATCCATGGAGAGGCATATTAGGATGTATCCACATCATGATTCAGCACAGTTAATACGGGCTGGTTGAGATTGAGTCTGTTGACACTTATCTCTTCTTGTACCTTGCTGTGTTGAGGTGAAGCATAAACAGCAGGAGAGTGCCTGTTTATGCGCTTCATATATCGAGATTTCCATGAACTCTATTGGAATAACAGAGTTGATGGGAATCTTGATATATGAAGCCCATAAACGGGCACTCTTTCCCATCGCTTTCATGGTCAACCACTTCTTTTAGTTCCATTTGATCTATATATTATTGCTTGTTGTATGCTTTCAGTTGGTAGCCGGGTTATGTGGCCGAACCATTTTGACAGTGAAACACCTAAAGTTTGTGGAGGAATGATCACCAACCCAAACCTAATCCCAGCCCATCAACATGTGCTGTGCTGGATACAGATCAAATATGCCTCTCCACTGGTGTCAGGTTCCAGTACTCATCTTGCATCTGTTTCCATCTGCTTCTGAGCTTGGAAAGGGGAAGGAGAGCTCCATAACACGATTTCTGTGGGAATGGTACTAGTCCAGGGGGTTAGTCACAAACTTTACTCCAATAGATAAAAGCCGTTTTTGGGATTGAAAAGAACCTGAAAGCCAGGGCATGAGACTTCCAAAGAATGACCCAACCAGCGTGATTGTGGTGTTAAATTTCATAGTGACATAAATCATTCATCGTGTCCATGTTCTGTTAGCATTGAATTTCATAGTGACATAAATCATTCATTGTGTCCATGTTCTGTTAGCATTGATTGTGGTGTTGAATTTCATACCGAAACAAATCATTCATGTTCATGTTTTGTTAGCATTGATTGTGGTGTTAAATTCCATAGCAACATTAAGTCATTCATCATGTCCATTCTCTGTTAGCATTGATTGTGGTATTAAATTTCATAGAAACAAGAAATCATTATGTCCATTTTCTGTTAGCATACACCTAATGTTTGTCCCTAGAGTGGTAATGTGAATGTTCTTAAACAGAGCATTTTCAGTTTTTTTTTTAAAAGAGCTTTGTTAACATTGCCTGTTGATAATAAAACTAAGAAATTATTATGTGACTTGAAATTTGTTTGTTTTCCATAAAGCAACAAAATTGTTTGCAGTTGTATATGTTCAGCTGAAATAAGTTATGTTAAATAGTGTAATTTAAGTTGTATTTTCATGATTATCATATTTATGTTGTTCAGTTATGGCCTTCCCACTTCTACTCTGTAATGTAGAGGGACCTTATTCTTTCTTCTACCCTGGGGTGTAGAGATACCTTACAGAGAATGGGCAAAGGACAACAATACCCATGGTATCTCAGGTGAGATACCTACTGGCATGAATGATCATGCTTCTGCACATTCTTGTGATCTCCAATAGAATGTATGTGTGCTGTATTTTTATGCCATGATGCAAGACTCAATCCTAGCTCACTGTCTCCTTCCATCTTTGTGTCCATTAATCCATCTATACATGGTCTGGCACCTTGCCATTTTAACAGATGATAGTTTGTTACATTATGCTTAAAAAAGGCATAATAATTATAACCCATGGCATTATGGCACCCATGACATGACCCATGTGACTGATCAGACCAATTGGCTTGGTAAATGTTCGTCCACAATGGATGCATATGAACACATGGTCATTTCCACCATCATGCACCATCTGACATCTCACACGCTCAGTGTGTGACCTATCTGCAATCATTTTCTCCTGTGTCTTTATTCTATTTCTGATCTTTTTGCTCCAAGCAACATAATCAGGTGCAACCTGCTCCCAAGGTGCAATCTTTTTTTTTTTCTTGAGTGAATATATTCTGGAAAAGTAAAACACAAATGTATCATTCTTCTATGTAGTCACCAATGCGTTCAATGCAAGTGCTCCAGCACCAATAATGGATGACGTGCTTGTTTTCCTGTAGAAAAATCTACCTTGGGGTCACACTCGGTGTGGCTGATCCGGTCATGAACAGTTTGTCACAGAAGTCACGCCGTTTAGAAACATCCTACTCCACTCTTACACTTGCTTTGCTGGACTGACAGGCATGCATGACCATACTAGACCTTCATTCGCTGATGAATTTCTATAGGTTTCACCCCTTCGCCGGTTTCCATGGCGACGAAAGCGGTTCGTGATCCTGTATACCCGCGTTCGAAACACAGCTATGCGCGATTTGGTAATAGACTGCCTTGTGTTGGTTTTTACAAAATGGTATGGGTGCTGGTCATTGAGAAAGCAATGGCAAACTACTGATCGTAAAATTGCCAAGACATCAACGACAGCAAAAATTGCTGGTGTTGAGTGCAAACTTCCTGTAAAAGATATGCAACTAACTTTTTTTCACCCCTTCAGCTGACTCTGTGGTGAAAGAGTTACGGATGTAATTTGTAATCCCTCATACTGCGTTCAAAAGAGCTGCCGGTGATTTGGAAGCAGATCGCCTTGTGTTGGTTTCACATACAAAGGTATGAGTGCCGGTCGTTCAGAAAGCAATGACAAACTACTGAACGTAAACTTGCCAAGAAATCACAAACCACCAAAACAAATTTGGGTTTGAATGTGACGCCCTGTAAAGGATATACAAGTAACTAACTTCACCCCTTCACTGATTAGAAACAACGCTGCTCCTCTTTGGTGCGTGTCAAAGGTGGGGCAGTCATCTTTAAACTCCTTATGACGTCACCATCTTTGTCTGCACCGTGCTGTCACGTGCTTAATATCCTTGACATCCTTAACCATAATATTGACAGGTTACAGGACAATAGCTTAGTTATTGTAATTTATATCACACTTTTGAGGTTTTAATGTGAATCCCCCTCATACAAAGAAGTTATGATCAGGATACAGCGTAGCAGAATGTACAACAAGAAGGTATGATCGGGACACAACCTAGCATAATGTACAACAACAAGATATGGTCAGGATGCAGTCTAAAGAATGTACAAGAAGATATGGTCAGGATGCAGCGTAGAAGAATGTACAATAAAGACATGGTCATGTTTTTAAACAATACTGTTATCTACTGCCTATAGTACCTTGCAGTGTAGGACAGGGAGGTCTTGAGCCTGAGGAAGTAAGGCTGCCTGGCTAGTGCAGTCTCAGCGAACTGCAGGTTAGGATTTTCTTTTTGCCCCTGACTAAAAAAAACTGCACCTTACCAAGGATTCGAACCCAGGTCTCCCGAATAAGAACCCTGCATTCTTAGTCACTCAGCCAGCCCTATAGTGATAAGCCTATCTTGCTGCTTGCTTGATTCAACAATAAAAATTCTAAATTCGGTCTCATTCAACCTGCTTCTTCAGCCTTGGTTAGAGTTGAGATCAGTGGATTTTATCCTGTTCCTGTCTGTGCGCTCTTATGAGTGAGTCCTAACTCGGACTGGTTATCTAAGAGTTTGTGTCTGTGACGTCAGCTGGGGAATTGGTCGACGAGCTATCCTTTGTGCCCATCTCCTCTGGCGGTTTCTTTGTTCAGTGTTGACTTCTGGCTCATCTGTTTTGCTAGAATGCAGTCCTTGTAACTGATTGTCTGCCAAACAAAAAGTGGTCCTGACCAAACAGAAATTTGTGGCAGAAAATGGGAAATAGGGGTGTGTGACAATCATGTTGTGAAAATGGTTGAAATTGTAGCAGATATACTGCATGATATATCAAATTAAAGGAGATTGCACAGAGAACACGACAATGTTAATAATTAATTGATAGGTTAGAAATATTATGACAATGAGAGGTTTAGTAATAACAATTTAATTTAATGAGGGTGAAAGTTATGACAAATTTCCACTTACCACGGTGTTATTTTATATCTGCTGCAGCTAATCAATTTAAATTTACTGAATAATGTTAAATACACCACTTTTGTTCAATAATATCATAAGAACTGCACCACAACACCAATAAAACACAATTAAAACGGATCAAAGGAGACTCAACGGTATGTTATTTTACCCGGATCTAAAGATGAGAGAGGGAGCGCTGGGTTAACTTGGTTGCCGGCCAAGTCAGTGTCGTCATTCAGGCAAAATTCTCGGCTGTCTGAAAATAACTAAATTGCGATCAGTGTGCCAGGGTTTGTGAAAATGGAGTGAAGGATTTTTTTTATTCCCGTCTGAACAAGAAAAGAAACTGCAGTGTCCAATATTGATTGAAGTCGATGGACATTTATCCTTAGTGTGAATTCGTAGTTTCGATTCAGGAGAAGGAAGTTGTTCGCATACGGTTCTACTAGATCAGAAAACTTACCTACAACTCAGAGATGAGGAAAATAGCAGGAAAATTGCTAACTGACCTTGACAATTGGACCCTGTTCCACAAGGAAGGTCCAACACCTCATGGTCTCATCTGAGTATAGATAGTAAATCATGGGGAGAGTGCCTTGTCAGTGGGTGCATTCCCAAAAACAACTGAGTTATTAACTATGACAGTTACAAGGAGAGTTATAGGATGGTGAAGAAGATAACTGAGTAACATTTCCGCAAAGACAGGAAACATTTAGTAGATCGGATGACAGCAGTGTTTTATAGAGATGTTACTAGACCAGTGCTTGTGTTCTTACATCAATGGATTGTACTGGATATATGTTTCACCGTGTATGTCGAACTAATGGATAGTAATTAACCAAATCACACATTGGTGACCAAGCATCCAAACTATCCACGATTAACGGGAAGAAATCGACAACTGACCGGAGAGACGCTTCATCTGGTGAGCTCCCTCTGATGTTGTGAAGTTGTATGGCCAGAGCACGATGATGAAATTTGACTCCGATCCTGAACTAACTGGTCTTATCTCACATACACGATAAACTGTACCACATACTTCTATACACATACATTGCACACCCGTGACACTTTTCTACATTAAATTATTTTCTTTTTTTGTTAGAAGCCAGTGTTGTGTGGTATGTTCTGGAAGAGTATGAAAAGGGGAATTGTCCCAAGGTGAGAAGTGAGAGAGATAGTGATCCAGAGACTGAAGGGGGTTGTGTAGACAAAGATCAATTAGACTCTCAAACTGATTATAGGGGAATAAAAGAGTGTGCTTTTTGATTCCTCTCACCCCAAGGACAACATCCGACATTTAATGGGGGCTCGTCCGGGATGGTGACATTATATGAATGAGAGTAAAGCCGGATTGGTAAGGATCCAGCTACGGTGAATGTTTATAGGTGTTAAGACACACATCATACCTGTTCACACCTTACACGTCTACATAGGTCTTTGGTCCTAATTCTACTCTGGTCATTGAGAGAGTGTTTTGTGGTGTGCTGTGTGGTGTCATATATAGATTAATTCTAAATATTGAGTATCTATATATTGCTTTGGGGACTTTACACTCAACCTTCTGACTTTTCTTCTCTAAATATGGCCACTCCTAAACTAGATATGACAGAACTGAGGGCAAGGGGTGAAGGAATGGGCTTGTCGGGTTCTGCACTATCGGAGTACATCCAGGAGATGGAGAGAGATTTTTGTCAGGCGGAAAGAGAAAATCGGAAGACAGAGATGGAATTAAGGAAATTGGAGTTAGAAACTAAAAGAATAGAAGCTGAGCAAGCCACTAGAAGACTAGAACTGGAAGCTGAGCAAGCTGCTAAGAAACTGGAAACTGAGCAAGCTGCTAAGAAACTTGAAGCTGAGCAAGCTACTAAGATACTTGAAGCTGAGCACGCTGCTAAGAGATTGGAAGCTAAACAATAAGCTCAGAAAAGGGAGCACAAGTAACGAATGCGGGAACTCGATCTCAAGACGCAATCTAATGGGAAAACTGAGGGAGCTGTGGGGGGTTCCTCCTCCCCTGGTTCACCCACCATGAGTGGACATAGTTACCATGCCATGAAGTTTCCTTTGGCTCTCTATGAGGAAGACAAAGAGAAGATAAACCAGTACTTACAATGCTTTGAAGCAATGTCTGTCGCTATGGGTCTAGATCGAGACAAATGGTGTCTTAAATTGTCCCAAGGATTATGCAGCTCAGGATACAAGGTATACTCCCGCCTGCCGCCAGGGCACGAAAACAATTACAAGGAGTTGAAAACGGCCTTGCTTAAACGCTACGAGGTTACGTCACACACTTATCAGAAGAAGTTTCGATCAGCGAACCGAGAGCCAGGAGAGTTATTCGCCACCTACAGTCTGCGTCTGAAATCCTACTTCCATAAATGGATGGATTTAGCTAGGTTCGCACATGACTATGAGAGTTTGGAAGAGCTCATGATAGGCGACCAGATGCGAAAGCAAATGTCGAAACCTCTCAAGACATTCCTGGGAGAACACGGGGCGGAATGGATTGACATCGTGACGAAGTTTGCAGAACGGTTTGTCGAAGTACATGGGGAGGCTGGAAAAAACCATTGCCCAACCACCAAAGGTCAGGAGAAACATGACCGAAAGAAATCCAAAAGCTCGGAAACCAAGAAAGTGGAACCTTATGCGAAGACTTCAGAGAAGACGAAGGAAGGAAGCAAGAGCACCTCGAAATCTCCACCAAAACGACAGTGGACTGAGAAGTGGTGTTCGATTTGTAAGTCGCCCTCTCACAATACGAAGGACTGCAAATCGAAGGCTAAGAGCTCTCACTTCGCGGTATGCCAAGTAGCTCCTAAGGAGGTTGCCACCGAAATGGCTGAGATCGGCCAAGAAACTCTGAACCAAGAGAGCGCACCGAAGTCCAGAAGGAAAAAACCTTGGACGGGAAAAGGATGCAGACACTGCATGTCGAACACGCATAATACTAAAGACTGCAGATTCAAGTCAAAAGACTCCCACTTCGCAGCAGGCCTCGCGGAACCAAAGAGGAATCAGTAGAACTTTGGTCTTCAAAATGGTGATCATCACAAAGTGGTGTCAATGGTGCCTACCATACTAACGCTGGAACTGGAAAAGTGGATCTGAAAAAAAAATTCTTCAATCTGACACTGAGATTAGTTCATTGGAGCACTATAGTGTGTGAAGCACATGAACACGGCTCTAGATTGATGATTTGTGTGGCTAAGTCCCATAATCTTTCTCCTTGAATAATTATCTCGAATGTTGAATTAAAGTTCTTTGATGTGTTCTTTGCAACTGCACACTGATTTAATACAACACACACTTCACCTAACGTGATGTTTAGCTGAGACGTGAGTTTATTTGTTGTAGTTGGTGGTCGTCATCTTATTGACCTTGGACAATGTCGTTCTTTGTCTTCCCCTCTTGGTGTTAAATTTCTATTTCTTTCATGAAACGCCAATCACAGCCTTCTCTAACATGAACACTCTTTACTGTCGACTGCATCTTGAATAACTGCAACCATCTCAAACCGCTTTCAGTATTCTCAAAATCTCTCCGAATCAACCTTCTCATATTCAAGTCTCAGCTCGCTCTGCCCAAGCGCACCCTTTTCCGGCTTCTCGCCTGGCGCTGTCATGTGACCACATAACTCCGCCCCTTCGTGTCCCGGTGTCGGGTTGGTTTCTCAACTCGTGTCTTAGTTTCTCTAACAGTTCACTGTTCACTACTGTACTGACGAAAAATTCGTCCTTGTTTGTATTTGGGTTCACTCAAACGGGCGTCGCACCCACGTGCCAATAGCCGGAACTTACTGATCGTGTCCGAACATCTTGGTTTGTTCTAGGGGTTAGAAGATTTAGAACATATCTCTCCTGGCTCGTATAAACACTGTACGAATCTTTCGTGCACACAACATAACAAGTTCAACGCGTCCTTAGCGTACACGATCACTTTATTGTAGCACAGTTATCCCCGTGGTTGCCATCATACACCGCCGGCCTCTCGCCCTTCGGCGTTCTGTGTATGACCAACACACTTACTGTCTCTCAATAGAGAATACATGGTACAACTAATCGTCACTTGAACCTTTCCGTTGCTGCACAATTTAGATTTCACAATTCACTACTAAATGTTACTAGCACTGTTAGTTACTCACGCACTCATTACACTTGTGACCAACCAGTCGTTGTCACGGCGTCTCTCTCTCTCTCTCTCTCTCTCTCTCTCTCTCTCTCTCTCTCTCTCTCTCTCTCTCTCTCTCTCTCTCTCTCTCAGCCATTGTTGTCGCCGTGTTCACAAAACGGGGTCACCTCTCGCACCACCGCTGGTCGGCATTTACTGACCCATCGTCAGTCGTAGATTGAGTGTACTGCTTCTGCAATCACAGCCTTCTCTAACAGGAACACTCTTTACTGTCGACTGCATATTGAATAACTGCAACCATCTCAAACCGCTTTCAAACTTCTCAAAATCTCTCCGAACCAACCTTCTCCTTTTCACGTCTCAGCTCACTCTGCCTGAGCGCACCATTTTCCGGCTTCTCGCCTGGCGCTGTCATATGACCACATAACTCCACCCCTTCGTGTCCCGGTGTCGGGTTGGTTTCTCAACTCGTGTCTTAGTGACCTAAGTTTACACACTTGTTCTGTTTTGTATCCATCTCATGGCATCCCCAACACTTTTTCTAATCTTCATCGGTGATCTTGTTGCTAAACTGCCGTATGGAATTGGGGCGGCAATGTGCGCTGGTGGCCTGGTTTTGTGGAGTGCCGGTGAACATGCGTCGGTGGCCGCCATAATTGCTGCAGAGAGCTGTGGATACATTTGTTGCATGGGCGGATAGATGGTGTGTCGGCATGGACACTGACGGGTGCAGCACCACTCTATTTACCCTTTCTCCGAAACAGGGGGCAGGGATCATTCAGATAGGTGGAACACCACTGGGAGAGGATGGAGAACCAGCATGCCTTGGTGTGACATTCGACGACAGGCTGACATGGAGAAAGCACATCAAAGGGGCAGTGGCAAGGGCCAGAGGGAAAGTGGCCATGCTGAGAGAGCTGGGTGGGGCCACTTGGGGAGCCAGTGGGAAAGTGCTTAGCAAGGTTTATCAACAGAGCATCGGGCCACACTTGGAGTGCGGGTCAACTGCGTGGTGTTCGGCATCGAGGGCCACATTACGGGAGCTGGACAAGGTGCAGGGTCAAGCTCTTGGAGTCATCGCGGGAGGGATGAGATCGACCCCTGTGGTGGCAATGGGGAGGACGCAGGCTCTGAGAGAACGCGGAGATACAAAAACACTAATTCCTCGGCTTGCCAGGCTGCCCTATGAGGAACCGATTTGAAAGCTTAGCTATGGGGCGGTTGGGGAAAGGGTGGTTTCGTCCACCAGGCCAAACGACTCTGCAGAGAAACCATGCCGTCTTCCCACAGTTGGTGTCCCCCTGACGGCTATTCCAGAGCGGGCCCCGTGGAAGGATGAACGTGGACTATCGCTGCAGATCCAGACAGAAGTGAGAGAAGTGTTTGACGGGGAGGAACAGAGCAATGTGCGGCGCAGGGCGGCCGATCTCGGCTTCCTTGGTGACGAGTGCCCACGGGATCTCTTGGGTCCGAGTCTACACGGATGGGTTGGCACAGGGTGCTGTTCGTGATGGAGGAGCGGGAGTGTACATGGAATACCCAAATAGTACTGGAGACGCGGCCGGAGTTCCGACGGGAGGGTGCTGCCATGGCTGTGATGCTGAAGTTGAGGCAATCGGAATGACCACAGAGAAATTGCGGAATACCAGCCATGGTGCGCGGCCTGTGGTGATATTGGCAGATGCAGAATCCGTAACAGAGGCGCTCCTGTCTGGGAGATTGCCAGTTCTGAGGACACTGCTTCCTGAACTTGGCAGTTAGCGTGGGGTCACCGTGCGGTGGATGCCGTCCCACTGTGGAGTACCCGGAAACGAACAGAGCTGATCGATTGGCTAGGGAGGAGGGGGGCAGAGGAAGAGCAGCCTGGTGTTACATACCACCAGGGGAAGGGAGTGATCGAATCGGTCAGAGGGCCACCAGGTCCTGCTCAGGACGACTGCCACGTTGTGGACAGACCGGAGCGGTTCATTCTTCTGCACCTCAGGACGGGACGCAATAGATTACCCAACCACATGTATACAAAATTCAAGATTGGTGACTCAGCCATGTGCGCATGTGCTTTGGCGTCGCGGAAAGCAGGGCACATACTCCGGGATTGCCCAAACTACAACATAGCCGGGCGAGACTTCTGGCCTGGTGGGACGACAGTGGAAGATGGACTCTATGGACCGCTGAGTGAACTAGAAAAGACTGTTGGATTCATGCAAGAGACAACATTGTAGTTATAAACATATTTCAGGCGAACGAAAGAAGAAGAAGAAGAATTCTCCCCACCGGTTGAGAACCACTGGTGTTGACTATTCATGTGGTCTTGTAATTCAACTTCTGATTTTTGCTATTGGTGCTTGGCGTCCGCAAACAGGTGTCCTCTAATGGTGTAATTTGCCGGTGGTTCTTCTTCTGTGTTCTCGTCATGCGGTCCCTGTTTGACTAGTTTTTTACGTAGAGCGTCCTGGTCATCCACTGCACCTGTATTCGTCTCCAGTCGTCTTGACTTGTCCTGCCACTGGATTCAGGCGAGAGAGTGAGGTCGACGAATTGCGCAACTCTTCCTCACTTTAATCCAATTCGTCGCGCAAGTCATTCTTCATCCAACGTCATATATCACCTTCAAGCCCTGTGGCGATGGGCGAGCGGCGAAGCGGCAGGCGTGCGTACGCTGGCAGCCGTAGTCGCAGACCTGCACACAGGCGGCTCATACCATATGGTCGTCTTCTACTGACCGGAGCAGCAGTGGGATTCGGCAGCCCCCTGAGCGACTGAGCAGCCCTCTATAGGAACACACTGCTCACCTCCATAGCATGAGGAAGGGGCTAGAAAAGGTGCCCTAAACATTGTCTGCTCCATCACTACCTAACCTGCTAACCGCGGTTGGTGGGTACCCTAAACTGCGGTCGACATACAAACAAAGAAAAAACATGTAAAGCTGAAAGAGCAAACCATATTCCCTTAACAATCGGAACTTGGAATGTACGCACCCTACTTGACAGAGATGGCGCGTCGGGTCCAGAGAGACGAACAGAACTGATTGGGAAAGAGCTGGGCAGGTACAACATCGACATTGCAGCCTTGAGCGAGACACGACTTACAGAAGAAGGCCAAATCTGTGAAATAGGTGCCGGCTACACATTTTTCTGAAGTGGAAGGAAAAGCGAGGAAAGACGCCAATCCGGTGTGGGATTTGCCATTAAGTCGGCCCTGGTCGGCAAACTAGTTGGATTTTCAAAGGCTATAAACGACAGGCTCATGACCATTAAATTGCCCCTGCTGAGTGGAAGGAAGCATGCAACCATTGTGAGTGTCTACGCACTAACTATGACCAATGAAGATGATGCCAAGAACAAGTTCTATGAGGACCTGAACAATGTATTAACATCTGTTCCCAAAGGAGACAAACTTATACTCCTTGGGGATTTCAATGCCAGAGTAGGCAAGGACACCACCTCTTGGAGTGGCATTATTGGAAAGTACGGAGTCGGAAATTGTACCAGCAATGGACTCCTTCTGCAGACATGTGCTGAACACGATCTCCTGATTACCAACACAATTGTCTGTCTCCCCATGAGAAACAGGACATCGTGGATGCACCCTCGATCGAAACACTGGCACCTCATTGACTATGTCATCGTCAGGAGGAGTGACATACAAGACGTTCGGGTGACAAAATCCATGTGGGTGCCGAATGTTGGACAGACCATCGTCTCATTATTTCGAAAATAAACATTCACATCATACCACCACGGCGTCCTCAAGGGGTGAAAATGCAAAACAAACTAAATGTCACCGGCCTAACAGCAAGAAAATGCAGCTGTCGTTTGAAAATATGCTGGAAGACCGCCTTAAGCCCAATGCTGTAGCTAAACAGGATACAGAAACAGAGTGGAGAGCCCTAAAGGACATAATTTACAACACTGCTATAGAAATCCTGGGTCCAACCCCCCGAAAGCATAAAGACTGGTTTGATGAAAATTCCGAAGATATCAACCAATTGCTGGCCGAGAAACATCTTCTCCTCAAGGCACATTTGAATGACCCGAAGTCAACATCAAAACAAGATGCCTTCAAGAACATTCAGAGAGTAGTGCAGCAGAAACTTCGGCGCATGCGGGACTCCTGGCTGAGCAGCAAAGCTGATGAAATTCAAGGCTTTGCTGACAGACATGATATGAAAAACTTCTAAAACTCACTGAAAGCGGTCTATGGTCCTATATCACCAAGCACAGCTCCCCTCCTCAGTGCAGATGGGGGAACATTGGTCACCGATAAGAAAGACATCCTTCAGCGCTGGGCAGAACATTTCAGCAACATCTTAAATGCAACTTCCTTCTTCGATGATGAAACCATCAACTGCCTTCCTCAAGTTCCCATCAATGATGCACTTGATGACCTGCCAACCATAGTGGAAGTAACAAAGCCATCCAGCAACTCTCCAGCGGCAAGGCACCTGGACCGGACTCTATCCCGGCAGAGATATACAAGGCAGGTGGGCCGGTCCTAACAGAGCAGCTTCACCAAGTCTTTACAAACATATGGGTGAACGAGACCATGCCACAAGATTTCAAGGACGCGTCAATAGTCCACCTTTACAAACGAAAAGGAAACCGCCAATCCTGTGACAACCACCGAGGCATCTCCTTGCTTTCAATTGCAGAGAAGATACTCGCCAGAATTCTTCTCAATCGCCTCACGGCCCATCTCGATCAAGATCTTCTTCCCGAGAGCCAGTGTGGCTTCAGAAAAGAACGTGGAACTGTTGACATGATTTTCGCTGCAAGGCAGCTGCAAGAGAAATGTCAGGAACAGAACTGCGAAATGTTCTCCACTTTCATTGACTTTACCAAGGCTTTTGATACAATCAGCAGAGAAGGACTGTGGAAGATTATGGCAAAATATGGCTGTCCACGAAAGTGTGTCCAAATAGTGCGGCTATTTCATGATGGTATGCAGGCAAGAGTACAGGAAAATAGTGAACTGTCTGAGCCTTTTTCTGTCACTAATGGAGTGAAACAAGGATGTGTCCTGGCACCAAAACTGTTCAGCCTCACGTTTTCAGCTATGTTGACGAATGCCTTTGAGAACAACAACATTGGAATGGACATCAACTACCGCATGGATGGAAAATTATTCAATCTCAGAAGGTTGAAAGCTAAAACCAAAATTGACAGCGACACCGTCAGAGAGCTCCTGTTTGCTGATGATTGCGCTCTATACGCCAACTCAGAGGCGGACATGCAACATATGTTTCAGCTTTCTCACATGCCTGTGCCAACTTTGGGTTCAATATCAATTTGGAGAAGACTGTAGTTATGTACCAGCCAGCTCCAGGGAATAATCACACGGTGCCGAATATCAAAGTGAATGGTCTTAGTCTAAGTGTTGTGGACAAATTCACCTATCTTGGCAGCACTGTGTCACAAACTGCCACTATTGATGATGAAGTGAATGCAAGAATCTCCAAGGCCAGCGTGGCCTTTGGCAGACTGTACAAGAATGTATGGGACAGAAATGGAATAAGCCTGCAAACAAAGCTGAAAGTCTACATTTTCATTGGCACCTCTCCGTCTTGACATTCGATAATTTGGTACAGTGTGCTTCAAAAAGGCTTAATAACTACGACCCATGGCGGTGGCGAGTGTGGCTGGTAAGGCCAATTCTTGCTGCAAATGTTTGCCCACAGTAGATGCATGTGAAAACATGGCCATTTCCACCATTGTGCAACATCTTACGTCTCTCACGCTCTGTGTGTGCTTTATCTGCAATCATTTTCTCTTTTGTCTTTATGCCATTTCTGATGTTTGCCCTCCATGCAACACGTTCAGCGGCGACTTGCTCCCAATGTGCATTATCAATGCCTGTATCAATCATGTCCCGCTTACACACATCTTTGTATCGTAGTAGACGCCGACCCTGAGATCTCCTACTCGTCTGTAATTCACCAAAAAAAGATGTCCTTTGGTATTCTACCATCATCCATCCTCCTAACATGTCCTATCCATCTAAGTCTACGAAGACTGAGCATGGAATACACCGTCACACAACCTGATCTTTCCAATACTTCAGTATTTGTGATTTTGTCTTGCCACTTAATGCCAAGTATTCTTCGCAGACACCACATATGAAAGCTGTTTAAACGTTTCTCTTGGCGTGAGTAAGTTGTCCAGGTTACACTGCCATAAAGAAGAGTACTACGAGGACTTCTGTTTTGGCAGTAAGCTTCCTGTTCTCCCAGACTCTTTTTGCTAACATGTTCATTGTTGTTGCTGCCTTGCCAATCCTGATGTTGATTTCCTGATCGAGGGATAATTTGCTATTTACCTCTGATCGTAGATATGCAAAATGGTCTACTATCTCCAGTTCGGCGTCGTCAATAAAGATTGATGGTACACCATGTGCATAATTGTTAAAACAAATTCAGAACAAGCATTGGAGAATGTAGATAGTAGATGTTGTAATTCTTCCTCAGAGTGGGTCGTAATCGCAGCATCATCCGCAAAAAGCAACTCTCTGATTAGTACCCTCCTAATTTTGGTCTTGGCCTTCAATCTCTGAGCATTATAAAGGCCATCATCTGAGCGTGAGTGAATGTATATACCGTCATCCCGATCACGAAAGGCATATTTCAGTAGAAGTGAAAAGTATATCCGAAAGAGGGTGGGGGATAGTACACAACCTTGCTTAACTCCACTCTTGATTTCAAACTCTTCTGAAGTTGAGCCATCAAACTTGATTATACCCTTCATGCCTGTGTGGAACGATTTCACAATGCACAGAAGAGTTGGTGGGCAGCCAATCTTCTTTAGTGCTTTGAACAGACCCTCACGACTGACCAAATCGAATGCCTTTGTGAGGTCGATGAAGGCAATAAACAGTGGCTGATTTTGTTCCCGGCATTTTTCTTGCATCTGTCGCAAGGAGAATATCATATCAATGGTAGACCGGTTCTGACGGAAGCCGCACTGTGATTCGGGGTAGACTTGATCTCCCAGGACTTGAAGTCTGCACAGGACAATTCAGGCAAATACTTTCCCAACAAAACACAGAAGTGAGATACCCCTATAGTTGTTACAGTCGCTCCGATCGCCCTTGTTCTTGTACAGCGTTATGATGTTTGAATCTTTGAAATCCTGTGGGACTTGTCCTTCTCGCCAGCATAGCTCTATTAGCTGGTGGATCTGTAGAGCGAGTGTGTCTTGCCCACTCCTGATTACCTCTATTGAAATCCCATCCTTACCTGGAGCCTTGCCAGATGCAAGCTCATTTATAGCACACTTAACTTCTGTTATAGTGGGAAGTGTGTCCAGGTGGTCAAGAGTTGGCAGGGCCTCTATGGCGTTGAGGGCATCATCCGCTAGCTTGGTCTCACTTGAGTAAAGCTCTAAATAGTGCTCGACCCATCTATCCATCTGTTGTTTCTTATCAGTGCTGATTTCTCCAGTCAAGATTTTCAACGGTGCACTTCTTTTGATCATTGGACCACAGGCTTTCTTTATCCCTTCATACATGCTTCTAATGTTTCCCTTACCACTTGCAATTTGAATGGACTCACATAACTTGATCCAATAGTCATTCGCACACTGCCTGGCAGCCTTTTGTACATCCTTCCTCGCTTGCTTCAGCTCACTCAGAGTGTTACGCGTTGGTCTTTCCTTGTTTCTTAAGAGAGCTATCTTCTTTTTATCAATCAAGGGCTACAGTATCTGGCTGTTTGCCGCAAACCAGTCCTTATGATCCACAGTGCCGTAAACCCCTACCGCTGTTTTATAAATAGTTTCCTTAAGTTTACTCCATTTATCATTTACTATACAATTTTCTGATGTATCATTGAAAGCGTCTTCAAGTTGCTGTTGAAATTCAAAGCACTTTCCAGGATCGTGAGTGTTAATAATATTAATCCTGGGGCTAAATTTGTGTTTAGCTGTGTAGATTCTCTTTGGTCTCAGTCTAACCCTTGCAACAACCAAAGAATGATCTGTATCACAGTCAGCACTGTGGTAACTTCGAGTTAATGATGTATGGTTCAGATGTTGTCTCCGTGTGATAATGAAGTCCAGCTGATGCCAATGGCCGGATCTTGGATGTTTCCATGTGACCTTATGCATCTCTTTTGTTTTAAAAAAGGAGTTTGTAATACACAGGTCATTTCTAGTGCAATGCTCCAGCAGCCTTTGCCCATTATCATTCATGCGACATGTGATATATATTTTCACAAGAGTAACAGGCAGTAAAAAATTCCAGGCAATGAAAATAGTTTAACACCGCTCATTCCCGGCAGCGGTAATCCGACTTTTTCATCAACCCATTGTGACGTCACCACCGGAACACTAAAACAGAATAAATAGCAGAAAACCACCGGAACACAGTCTGTTTGTGTGAACCAGCCCAGCACAAGGCGAGGAGAAGATCGGAGGCGAAGGGAATGATGAAATATATCTAAATATAAGATTTAAATATAAGTATTTTAAATTAAGATAGGAAACATCAGCCTACAACATCGCACCCAGATTCTGAAACCTGACGCTGAAGTGTTGGAAGTCGTGTTTTGATGAGGTGAATATAAATAGTTTAAAGTTTAGTTAGTTGTGAGCCTATTTTCCCAGAAGAGAGTTGGTAAGTAGACTCGTTGAACACGTGTGGTGAATTAAGAAGTTAATTTAATTGTTATAGTTTATAGATAAACTATTAATTAAGAATACCCGTAGTGAATGTTATTTTCTCCCAAAAGTAAACACCTGATTTAATGTATAAAAAGCATTAATCCAAGTTGTACATTTAATTCTTAAGCAACCCAATCTACAATGATTGGAATGGTGAGTTCTTAAAGAATTTAATCTAATACAAACTAAATAATATTATACTCAGTTATCATTGGCATAAGATAAACTGTACAATAGGAGAAAACTACAGTGTTTATTATTTTCTCCCAGCTAAACAACTTAGTTAATGTATAAAACATTAGACACATGTTATACATTTTATTTCTTAAGCAACTCAATCTAAAATTAATTAGAGTAACTTAAGACTTAAGGAAACTCAGAACTCTTAGTACAGTGGGAAGGACATAATGTATATGTATATATGGGAATCAACGCAACCATGCAACGAATCTCAACTCACTACTACTGGCCTGGAATGAACGCGGACATTCAACGATATGTCAAATCATGCTCAGAATGTCAGAGAGTAGTCCCGAAGCACTGGACACCACCAGCGACATTAGGGGAAATGCCCATCACAGGCACACCATTCGAGAAAGTGGCTGTGGACATAGTCGGACCTCTCACCCTGACAAAGAAGAGGAATCGATTCATACTAACACTAGTAGACACATGCTCGATGTGGGCGGAAGCTGTGCCGATGCCTTCGAGTGATTCCAAGCATGTAGCAGAAGCTCTACTTGGAATATTTACAAGATTAGGATTTCCAATCCGGATCCTGACTGACAACGGATCGCAGTTCAAAGGGAAGTTGATGGAGGAAGTGTTTAGAATGTTCCAATCTAGGCAGATATGTACTTATCCATACCACCCTGCTTCAAACGGAGCTGTGGAAAGATTTAACGGGACCCTAATAAACATCTTGAAGAAACTAGCTCAAGAAAAACCAGAGTCGTGGGATACATACATTCCGGCAGCACTTTTTGCGTACCGCGAAGTACCACACAAATCTACGGGAATTGCACCAGCAACATTGTTGTTCGGTCGGCCGATCAAGGGACCATTAGAAGCTTTACTTCGTACATGGACTGATGATGCTCGGTGATGATGATTAAGGTCAGGTCTTAGTCAGATATGACTGAGCTACCGTATAACAGTAGACGGTACTACATGGTTTCTGTTAGCGCCGAACGTTGGGCGGCGTTTACCAAACCCGACACCCCAGATTGTGCCAACGGCTTCGGGCGGAAGAGCGCAATTTGGAGGGTACAAGCCTTACCTTGGTGCGAGGAAATGCAAGCTAAAGACAAAATTGTCATGGCAGGGCAGACCAGGCCCTAAGCCTTGGTTGGCGACTGGTCTAGGATCGAAGCTCCGACAGGCGGACAATTAGAGCATTGCTTTGCTGATCCGGCAGCTTCTGCAGCTTGTCTTGTTCCAGATGTAGGGGTGTTACCTTTCCTCTGGAGTGAACTAGGCAGGCCGAGAGAGGGATCATGCTGCATGGGCAACACATGATCTCTATATTTTAGCCCAGGCTTTGTGCTATGGAGAGGCAATAACTCCATCCCTGGTCTTAACTGGTCTCGGAATCAAAGCGAGAGGCAACTGTTACGGGTTATAAGTCCTTGTCAGTTGGCGTAGACATGGGGTGCCACGCGTTGCCTCTGATGGTGGGAGACACCTATAGGTGTCACTGATCAGCTACCGCCCGCCTCAAGCTGGGCAGCCCCCAGCCAATTGGGTGCTGATCCGCCACAGCCTGCCTGCTTCAATAGGTGCTTGGGGCTAGGACAAAATCTGAATCGCAGGCTGTAAAACCAATGCACCAGGTACAAACAAAAATAAAAATACAAACCTCAAGCTACGGCTTGCAACCTGGAACGTGAGAACCATGTGTCCAGGATTTTCCACTGACTTGACCAATATTGACGATGTGAGAAAAACGGCTGTGATTGACGCCGAACTCAATCGTCTTAACATTGATATTGCTGGCCTGCAGGAGACTCGCCTCGCTGAGGAAGGGTCACTCAGGGAAAACAACTACACCTTTTTCTGGAAGGGTAGAGGGCAGGCAGAAAAAAGGCAACACGGTGTGGGCTTTGCAGTGAAG
The DNA here is from genome assembly GCA_014155875.1 of Cepaea nemoralis. Lineage (NCBI taxonomy): Eukaryota > Metazoa > Mollusca > Gastropoda > Stylommatophora > Helicidae > Cepaea > Cepaea nemoralis. The sequence goes on from JACEFZ010028222.1 coordinate 178,212, forward strand.
AATTCGCTACTGGGAATGATTGAAATTCCAGCAGGAGGAAATGAAAGACTATTATCCCTGCGTTTGGCAACCTCTTGTGGGTTTGCCACCATTATTACTGCATATGCACCGACACTCGATTCCTCTGATGATGTGAAGGATTCGTTCTATGAGGAGTTAGACTCCATGATCAAGGCAGTTCCAAAATCTGACTACATTTATATGCTCGGTGATTTCAATGCTCGTGTGGGCAAGGAATCGAGTTCATGACCAGTGTGCCTTGGAAAATACAACATCGGTCGCATGAATGAAAATGGGCAAAGGCTGCTGGAGCATTGCACCAGTAATGACCTATGTATTACAAACTCTTTTTTTAAAACAAAAGAGATGCATAAGGTCACATGGAAACATCCAAGATCCGGCCATTGGCACCAGCTGGACTTCATCATCACACGGAGACAACATCTGAACCATATATCATTGACTCGTAGTTACCACAGTGCTGACTGTGATACGGATCATTCTTTGGTTGTTGCAAGGGTTAGACTGAGACCAAAGAGAATCTACACAGCTAAACACAAATCTAGCCCCAGGATTAATATTATTAACACTCATGATCCTGAAAAGTGCTTTCAGTTTCAACAGCAACTTGAAGACGCTTTCACTGATACACCAGAAAATTGTACAGTAAATGAAAAGTGGGGTAAAATTAAGAAAACTCTTTATAAAACTGCCGTAGGGGTTTACGGCACTGTGGATCATCAGAGGCAGGACTGGTTTGCGGCCAACAGCGAGACTCTGCAGCCCTTGATTGATAAGAAGAAGAAAGCTCTCTTAAGAAACAAGGAAAGACCAACGCATAACACTCTGAGTGAGCTAAGGCAAGCTAGGAAGGATGTGCAAAAGGCTGCCAGGCAGTGTGCAAATGATTATTGGATCAAGTTATGTGAGTCCATTCAAATCGCATGTGATAAGGGAGACATAAGAACCATGTATGAAGGAATAAAGAAAGCCTGTGGTCCAGTGATCAAAAGAAGTGCACCATTGAAAACCTTGACTGGAGAAATCATCACTGATAAGAAACAGCAGATGGACAGATGGGTAGAGCACTATTTGGAGCTTTACTCAAGTGAGACCAAACTAGCGGATGATGCCCTCAACGCCATAGAGGCTCTACCAACTCTTGACCACCTGGACACACTTCCCACCATAACAGAAGTTAAGTGTGCTATAAATGAACTTGCATCTGGCAAGGCTCCAGGTAAGGATGGGATTCCAATAGAGGTTATCAGGAGTGGGCAAGACACACTCACTATACAGATCCACCAGCTAATAGAGCTATGCTGGCGTGAAGGACAAGTCCCACAGGATTTCAAAGATTCAAGCATCATAACACTGTACAAGAACAGGGGCGATCGGAGCGACTGCAACAACTATAGGGGTATCTCACTTCTGTGTATTGTTGGAAAAGTATTTGCCAGAATTGTTCTGCGCAGACTTCAAGTCCTAGGAGATCAAGTCTACCCCGAATCACAGTGTGGCTTTCGACAGAACCGGTCTACCACTGATATGATATTCTCATTGCGACAAATGCAAGAAAAATGTCGTGAACAGAATCAACCACTGTTTATTGCCTTCATCGACCTCACAAAGGCATTTGATTTGGTCAGTCGTGAGGGTCTGTTCAAGGCACTAAAGAAGATTGGCTGCCCACCAACTCTTCTGTCCATTGTGGAATCGTTCCACACAGGCATGAAGGGTATAATCAAGTTTGATGGTGCAACTTCTGAAGAATTTGAAATCAAGAGTGGAGTTAAGCAAGGTTGTGTACTAGCTCCCACCCTCTTTGGAATATACTTTTCACTTCTACTGAAATATGCATTTCGTGATCAGGATGGTGGTATATAAATTCACTCACGCTCAGATGGCGGCCTCTACAATGCTCAGAGATTGAAGGCTAAGACCAAAATTAGGAGGGTACTGATCAGAGAGTTGCTTTTTGCAGATGATGCTGCAGTTACGACCCACTCTGAGGAAGAATTGCAATGTCTACTATCTGCATTCTCCAATGCTTGTTCTGAATTTGGTTTAACAATTAGCAAAAAGAAGACACAGATTATGTCACAAGGTGCACATGGGGTACCATCAATCTTTATTGACGACACAGAACTAGAGATAGTAGACCATTTTACATATCTAGGATCAGTGGTAAATAGCAAATTATCCCTAGATCAGGAAATCAACATCCGGATTGGTAAGGCAGCAACAACAATGAGCAGGTTAAGAAAAAGAGTCTGGGAGAACAGGAAGCTTACTGCCAAAACAAAAGTCCTTGTCTATTGACATATGCCTGGGTCATTGACATTGAGGTGAGTGACCCCAGTAGCGAGACTACGAGAAAAACAACCAGCCATGAAAAATAATGGTGCGGGTGTGAGCAAACCCCTAGGGGGGATGGGGTGAAGGACAGTTTAGTTTGTGTGAAGTCAGGGGACTTCAAGACAGTTGATGTTTTGGCGCCGAGCGGATCGGTGGGCCGAAGTGGGAGCTTAGACTGACTTCGGGTCAGATCGTTTGTTGGGTTGTTCTCCCAGTTGTGAATGCAGGCCTAAAACCCAGTGGGGGTTGGATAGTTAATGGAGGCCTGAACCCAGAGTGGGTTGAGTAGTTAGTGGAGGCTAGACCCAGTGTGTGGGTGTATTGTGTGAGGTCCAGCGGTGGATAGTAGCTGGATTAACTGTCTTGTGGATTTGAGATGAAGCAGGCCTTTGAGAAGGCAGTGATGTGTACGTGTTAAATTGTGAGGAGGATATAAATATTATGTGGATTATATTGGTTTCTTGATATATAAATATGTTATATGTGTCCGTGTTCAGTCTGCATTAAATATTATGTGCGCTAACTCAATCTTGTTCACTGACTGATGGACGTGTCCTACTGGGGTGAGTTATATTGTGAGGCAGTTAGATAGCTCAATCGACACTCCATAATGACCTACCAGGAGCATCGTTACCTAGACAACGACCATATCACGCACTTATCATTAAAAACATCGTGATATTATCTGAGGGCTCTCCGGTCAAGAACAATATTATCTGGGAGGCTTCGTCTGGTCAAGAACAAGATAGACATTGTTGTCAATCTAAGATATTTATCCACTTCCAAGGTGCTGACCTCATCTGGCAGAGGACTGACGAGGACAAGGGCAAAGCCCTCTTTGAACGCTACCTTGAGCAGAGCAACCAGACAGACATGGGAGGCCGGAATCTGGCTAAGGAGGTCACCTCAGACAGATGCAAGGCCCAGAACACTCCGGATGAAGACACAGTGACAATGAAAGAAATCAAGGCTGTGCTTCGACGATCAAAAAACAGTGCTCCAGGTCCTGATGGCATAAGATACGACGACATAAATAGGTGTACCGACAATGAGCTAGAGAAACTAGCAGACATGTACAACAACAGTATAGGGAGTGCTAGCATCAAGGAGGAATGGTTACATAGCTATCTGATTCCCTTGCCGAAGCCTGACAAAGACCACAAAAAAACTCAGGGATATCGAATTATAACCATGCAGAATACAGTAGGCAAGCTGCTTGAGAAGGTAATTGCCAGGAAAATATCAAGCCAACTAGAGAGGCAAGGTGTATTCCCACCTACCCTGGGTGGGTACCGTCCAAAAAGAGAAACCTGGACCAATGCAGCAGTCTTTGCCCATGATGTCTATGAAGGTTTCCACTCAGGCACTGAAACCGTTGCTGCAGCGATTGATCTTGAGGACGCATACAACAGAGTACCACTGGATTTTTTAATGTTTCAGCTTCTTGAACTAAACGTAAGTCCATTCCTCCTTAGTTGGATCGCTGCAGCCCTCTTCCAACTGAAAACAGAGGTATAAACAGGAAGCAAGGACCACTTACTTCTGCTACGGTGATGTGAGGAGAAGAGCGCAAACCCTGACTGCGTAGGGCCAAAGAAGAAAATGAATAAAGAGAAAGAACCTCTCACCGTCCTCGGTTAACAAGAATAGAAAAGAATTAAGGTTTAAGAAGATCCCAGGGTGGGCCGACAGGGGATTAGAACAATATTCTCCAATCCCAGACAAAGAATTACTCCGAGGGCTGTTCTAACACCAATGACTATAACACTTGAGTCTATCAACTAAACAACAAAGTAAGAGTAACACAAGCATCATTTGTTTATTAAACTTCTAAACTTCACAATAATATACAGACATGTAGCATCAACAAAGTGTAACAGTATTGGGTATTATTAGGATCTAGTGGGAAACACAGATACAGCACGATTGAGCATTGAGACTAAAAGGGGGGGGAGATGCTCAATCGTGACGTATTGGGTTGGTATGGGCAGTTACGATCCAACCTTGGATGTGAGTGGAATCTAACATGAACGCTTTGTCATCAATGAAAGAATAAACCATTTTTACTTGATCACTGGCTTATTAATCTCTGTTCACACTGTGACAGGATTATTTATGGTGCCGTGACCAGGATGAGAACCTGAAGATAATCACATGAGAAAAAACAAAACAATGCGAAGCCAGGACGAATAACATCGCGGAGAAGTTCAAGAACTAAACAAACAAAAAAAAATACTAGCGGCACGTTAGAGAACAATTACTGAACCTGATAACAGGCGCACCAAAGGATGGCCACTAAATTGTAAATGGTAGTTATATCTGAATACAGAGGCCAAAAGCTCGCCCAGGAGTGGTCCTTTGTAAGTCTTTTTTAAGACTTCAGATAACAATCAAAGTAGCGACAAGAAGTTTGTTATACCAGCCGTTTTGCAGAGTTCGCAGTGCAGGAAGTTTGTTATGGCCGCCGTTCTGCAGTTTGATCGTTAGCAACAGGCTTAACATGGACGGTGCCTGAATCTTTACGTTTCAAGAGCCATCAAAGCCGCTGCCTTACATCGTTCTGATTGACCAGGAGTGATCCTATCCTGAGAGTTTGGGCAAACCAGCAATTCAAGTTGAACATTGTAGCTCAGAAAAGAAAAAGTAAAAAAAAAAAAATTTCTTCCAGGCTCAAAGTTAAAGAGCTAATCATGAGTTGTCAGGACAGCATGAAAAAGACTTCGTTAATTCGTTGATCGGGCCATAAGTTCTTGAAACAGTCAATTATCGCTGGGCCTCGGCTGATCCTGATAATTTTTTGGGGCCTCGTTATTACTAAGACCCTATCAAGACATCGATGATGTACCCCACCCGGGGTGAAGACAAAGACTAACAAGCTGGTCGGGACCCAACCAGGGGTTGAAGATTTTCCGGCAGCCCATGAGAAGTGACCTGAGAGGAAGAGACAGGCTACCTAAACTCCGCTACCTAAACTCAGCTCAGCTACCTGAACTCTGCGACTGATTTTTAGCTGAAACGGGCTCCTGTTGGTCGAATGAAATCTGACGCCGAGTGGAAGAAGCTACAGGCTTGAGTCAGGAAACAAAAAAGAAACTAACTTTGCTTTTCTAATAAGTGAGTGTATCCTTTAAATTAAAAAGTTAAAACTGAGTGATACTTAAAACTAGAAAATAACTATGGTTTTCTATAAAAAGTAGGTAATTTCTTTAAATTAAGAAATTGAAATTGTGTGGTTCTTTGCTTGCTTTGTTTCAATATTTTTCAGCATGGCGGAACAGGACACCTTAGCACATCTTCTTTAAATTAAGAAATTGAAATTGTGTGGTTCTTTGCTTGCTTTGTTTCAGTATTTTTCAGCATGGCGGAACAAGACACCTTAGCACATCTTCTTTAAATTAAGAAATTGAAATTGTGTGGACACCTGAGCACAGGTTTAGCTCTGTTTAGGAATATTTTAGCAGAGCAGATTCATCACGACACAAGTGAGAATTATTTCGGCTGAGATAGCGTAAAGAGTAAAAATGTACTTGAGCAGAGACTTAGGACACGTGACTGCATGGTTAGGAGAATTAAAGGTGGCAGTCAGCGAGGTAGAATGTTTTGTACACTGGTTACAGAGCAATGTAAGAGGTAATGAGATAAAAAGGAACAACAAGAATAGCCGAGGACAGCCACTAGTTGATGAAAATAGAGGGCAGTATGGAAGCATTTATGTTAGTCCAAAGATGACTAGGGTTAGGAGCTGGTACAATGATCAGAGATACAGAAATGGGCATGAGAGAGATTATTCTAGGATTTGGCCATCCTATACTGTAAGCGCTAGGAAAAAACGTGACGAATGGTTTGAAAAAAGACAAAGACAATATCTAAACTCAGGTGTAAAAGACAGAGTTGAACCTGTAAATAAAATACAGACTAGTCCTAAAATGGTTGCGAATGTGACTAGTAGACAGGAAAAGAAGACGACGGTAGTAGTAAAGAAAAGAAATAGAGAGACACAGACGCAAGCAGGTAATACAATAGAAAGTAGTACGCAGACTCAGGTACAACCAGTCAGCAAGATAACAAAGGGAACTCAAACTGACTTCATAGAGAATCGGTCAAAACCAACTCAATTGACTAAGAGAGACAAGGTTGAAGTTAGGAAAGATGGACAGACGAGGACCAAGAACGACAGAAAGATAAAGAGGAGAAGTATTGACGAAAGAAATAGTATGATAGTTAATAGAGGTAGCTACCATGTCAAATTCCTTCAGCTATAGACAGGAAACTAATTCCCAAATGGTGTAGGAATATTAGCTGTCAGAGTTCAAGTTACGGAGAAGATATTCCTACAGCCGAATATGATAGTGATGCTGAAACAGATATAATTACTGAGGATTCGGAGAATGAGAGTGTTACACTACGGGCAGATCCTGAATTGAGGAGTGTTGTTCCCTCATACGGAATAGTGACTGGTGGACAGACGGACAGAGTTTTAGTTAGTGACTATGTAGGGAAAGTTAAGGGACGAAGACCGAGAAAGAGAAAGAAAGCCAGACAGTTTTAAAGATGACTATGGGAATAGGGCCGACGTGTTTGCAGTAAACTATAACGAATCTGATGATGGAACTATTATTAGCGTGTCATCTGAAGACTGAGATGGGAAGGTATAAACGTTACGTAAGGATACACAGGAAACAGTGAGCAGACTGACGCAAATATAGGAAATAGAAGGAACTCATTTAAGAAGAAGAATAGTGGTAGACAGTTAGCGGAAATTTATTCAACGACAGAAAGTGATTTAAGAAAAATAGAAGACCTTAGGACCTTAAGACCTGAGTACTTTAATAAGTTGACAACAGATAGTGAAGATGACATTATAACTGAAAGACGGGTGAATGTATTGAAAGACAGTGAAGTGTTTAATTTGGACACACTATATAACGGTTAAAATTCTTGGGTGAAGAAGAAAAATGAAATAGTTTTGGCTTATGAGAAGAACTCCGGTTTGAGAGTATAGGTATATGAGCTGTCTAAAATAGACAGATGAATTTTTGGGGTAGCATGGTACAAGGGTAGGTGATAGTGGTGTTGAGGATAAGGAAGTACGGCAAATGATATTCCACGTGGATTACGTAATACAGGATATCGTCTGTTTGGTTACGAGGTAGAGAGAGTATATTAAGTAAAATAGGGTAGATTCAGGACAGAATTAATAGAGGGTGAGAGATAAATTAAGTATGAATGTTCGTATTAGAAGTGGGTTGACTCAGAGCTATGATGTGTTGTCCGAGATAGTTTTGCTTGTTGGTTGGAGAAGAAAGAATAGTATTGTTGACAGCTGAACCGAGAGTGTCTGGTGAGGTGATATAGACTGAGGAGGCACTGAGTATCCTGTGTGTAAAATAGCCAGTTGAACGTGAGAAAAAAAGAGTAATAGAATGTAGAAGTGAATGCTTGAAAAATACGAGTTACGTCGTGCTTGCGGAGAAAGAAGAAAGTGGTTGTGTAGAGAAGTATAGAATGATAGTTACGAAGTTAGGGGTGGTTCACCAGAATGAGGTTTGTTTTGAAGAGATAGTAGATAGTACTGTGAAAGTAATTTCAGTTGCGAGAGGTAGTGTATAGGGTCTGACCTTCGTATAGGAGTGAGTGATTGAGTAAAGTAGAGATATAAGAAAGCAGTGAATTGAGAAAGTCCTCTGGAATAATTCGTTTGGTTGTGCGTTGTTCGTACGTGAGTATAACTGTACTCAGACAGGTGTTCGTCGTGATGAAGGAAGTAGGAAAGAGGTGTGATGACGTCGTCTAAGTGAAATACATAGATAAAATATAAGAGTGGCGTTAACATGTCTTGTGTCAATGTGTTTTGAGGAGATCAATACGTGTTGATATGTGGTGAATGATTGCTGGAATGTTGAGGTGGCGTCTAAAGTGCTTTTTGTAGTAATAGAAGGGACATGTTTGATTGTCGTGATGCAAAAGTAGTCGTGAGATGAGAGCGAGGTTGTGTATCATTGTCCGTGTGAATATGAGAAGAGTGATTGATAAGTCCAGAGAATTAAATAGCCTTGTTACACCTGTTGTCAATATCAATTGTTTCGTTTAGATTAGCTGAAGTGTTGTTGGTTGTTCTTCTTTAGTAATAGTCGTCGCCTCTGTTTTTCTTTGTGCTAAAGTGTGATGTCTTTTGTTTAGAATGTGATCTTGGAAGGAAATTATAGAAGTCGTATGACAGGTTGACGGAAAGAGAGTTAATATTCTGACTGACGTTTCATAAAACATCTTTAGTATTCTTGACAGGAACATGTCAAAGCAGGAGTGCCTAATACGGAGAAACGAGAAAAATGAGGTCCGTTGTATATACTAACGTGAGTTGCTGTTCTGAAAGAATCCCGATAAATAGGAGTGAAAGATACGAAGGTAAACAAGATGAGGTAAATGAACGTTAGAAAAAGTGTTCCGATAAAAGTGATTGGTTGGATTGTCGTCACGATGTGAAAAGGATAGGAGAGACTTGAGGTAATGGTGCTGAGATACAGAAAGTACTGATGCAAAAGAATGAAATATTAATTGCGTCGGGTAGACGAGAAGGTGGAAATAGAGTTAGTTGTTTTGGTGAGAGGTCTATAGTAAATAGACAAAGTTTTGTTGGTTGTAGGAGGGTGGAGATACTGTGGTTGACGGTAAGGATTGGGAAGTGGTGGTGATGGTTGGTACAAAGCCATGGAAGACAGTTGGTGTGCCGAGCCACAGGTTAATTGATAAGTAGATGGTGGCTGGTACATTGAGATGATATTGGAATAACTGTGCTTGCTTATGAGGATATTTTGGATGTTATGATGTATTAGGAGTTAGGATGGAAAAAGATAGAAAATTGTGAGGGGAGATAATCAATGTTTGACTTCCAAAAAAAAAGGAACGGTCACTTGTTGAGTAATGGTTTTGGTTGAGGGGAACAAGTATGGTTCCGCATTAAGATAATCTGTAGATAACAGAGGGATATTTGTATATATGTATATACGTATTTTGGCATTAATGCTTGGTATGGAGTTGTTTTGTTATACATGACTTGGCTAAATAGATAGGTGTTACATTGGTTAGAAAAGGAGGCTAATGTTGCTGGGTCACTTTAAGTGGTTAATTCTAAGTGAATTATATATTTTTTTTTTGAAAACCTTCTCTTTAGCAAGAAGACAGTTGTGTTTATTGAAGTTGAGCTTTCAATGCCTCATATGTAAAATTTTTTTGCTTGATTTGGTCCTGTTATTATTTTAGAATAGGATTATTGTGTTCGTAGACCTTTATGTGTAAACTACTGGTCCGTAAAAGAGACCAGTAGTAGTAGGTAAAAATAGATTAGGATGTATGTTGTATTATTTTAATCATCGTCACCATCATCATTGTCAACAACTTAACTGACAGGCATCATCGGGTACTTCTCACACACTAGTACAAGACAACTTGCAAGTCGTGTGGGAGGCAAAATGCATGGTCCATTTTATTGCCGTTGGCTCGCTTACAAGCGGTAAACAGTCGCTAATGCAATACACAATATACAGCCACAGAATTATCTAACACAAACTGCTAACCCTATGCTAACTCTATCTACGAGTGAACACAAAACCCCTAACGTTATTCTACACGATGTGAACGCCCCAAGTCCAGTCTCCCGTCTGCCGAACATCTCTCCCCTGGTTACACACCACGCGGGGGTGACCTTCTCCTTCGTGCGTGTTACCTCACATCGCACGCTGCTGGCACAACGTGGCCTGTTGAGTGTCTACTCAACTGTGCTCTGGCTTCATGAGGTGTGGTGGTATCGTAATTAGAGTGCTAACTCTCTGCACACCGCCTGCGTGTATCATGAGGGAGTGGCTAACCTTCCACGATTCCCTCATCTCCCCTGCTCTTGCCTCGGGCACCGTATCTCCTCCTGGTCCCTCCAGGATTGACCGCTCTCCCTGGCGGAGGGGATGCGGTTGAGTCTTTGACACACACCCGCCCCCCTTGTGTTGCGTCATCAACTTTCACTTATTGGTTGTGACGCAAGGAGGTTTCTACACAAAAAATTAGTGTCTCTAATTTTTGTCAAAGACTCTAGATAACCTGGCTCTGGGCTTTCCAATAGACTATTAACAACTATTGTCACAATGTAGCAAAGCCTCAATTGGCTACTGGCAATCGCCACAAACTTGCCTGGTTGGCGTGAGCCCCTTCTCACATGCTATATTATATTTATCAGAGGTGTGTCTGAACCGGACCGTTGTCTTATAAGACCTGCCCTCACATAGTAAATTAACTTACTACCCATACAAAGTTGACTTTCTTAGGGTCAACACATGAATTGCTTCATGTCCCCCATATAATATTTAACAACCATTCTACAAGAGTGTGTGCGACAGGCTTTACCTACTTCGCTTCCGCGCGTAAGACTTTATTACACTGTTAATTTAGTTCTTCGTTGTCTATTATGTCCCCTGGCCCGAAAGTTATCTGCCTTTGATCTACAAATAGTGTATGCAATTTACATGTTTGTTTTTATGGTTGTTTGCGTGTTTGGATGTAATAAATCTACTAATCTAATTTCTACCCTATATTTCTAACCTATATGTGTATGTATGTCAGTTTTTTGAGTGTCATAATTTTATTCAATGTGGCCACAAACCGGTGTATAACACTAATTCGTGACTACATTCCATTGTTATGAAACCCAAAATACTGTAATCTAAGTTCTAAACTATATGACAGACAACACATTCTCACCACCATAATTTCCCTAGCGAAAACCAACATTAGCCAACCAATATTAAAAGTCGTTGCAGGCAGCAAAAGAATTTGCTGACTGCTTGCATTCTCTCCCGTCTATCTTTCATTCATTTTCACTTTCACACTTCTGTCATACTCCTTTCACCCTTACCTCTGTCACACATCTATTATCCTTCCACACTAATTCTTCTGATCATTTAAAAACCGTTGAGTGACACTGTACAGATTTGGCTCAGTTTGAGATGATTGAGCCTCATGACTGTGCGCTAGCCATTGCACGAGTCATATATGTACATTATATTTACATGGGCGAGACAGGGTTGATGGCTTGTCCCTTTGATCTCATCATCTAGTATGTTCCACTAACCTAAAGTATCATATTTTATATTATAATAAACTATTCTCCTTTTATAACTAAGTATTTAATGTGTTACCTAAGTTCTATTACGTTAATTATATTATCTGTTTATCCTACTCGTTCTGTTTATCTAATCTAAGGGATGTAATGTAACTATTTAAATGTAATTAGTGTGATATGAGTTATGTACCTTAATTAAATGGATGATGTGAACACAATTTATGTACTTTTCTAAATACTATGTTAAATAATGTTTTTAAATGCACAAAGGAATTCTATGAGTGATATTCTTAATCTAAATGGTGTCAATGATGTATGTTAACTTATCTATTCTTTTTAATCTATTATGATGTCAAATGATGATACTAATAAATGGTAGTATTTGAAATATGGTATGGTTTTATTAAGATGGAATAAATTAAACTAACATGAAGCTAAGTGAAATATAACAATCTAAATAGTACTATTCATATCATAAATTTAATTTACCTTGTAATTAACTATTCTTATGTCTAAACTACTATTTTAATTTAATTCTACGCTAAGTAAATGGGTTAATTACTGTACTAACTATCCTATTAACCTAAATGAGAACTAATATATTACCTAATTCTACCTCTAATTTATAACTATTTAAAAAAAATTATTATTTTACATATCACATTAAGTTTATATACATGGTATTCAGTTCTCTCAGGTTAGTAGTTGCCTTCCTGTTTGTATATTGGTATAGGCACAATATAACTACATAATTTGCCTGGGTATCTGAAATACATTTTACGGTCATAATAATGTTCATCGGTAGTGCACGTGTAGAGATTCGCTGGTGTCGTAGCTTAGTCTTTATGTGTCTGAAATTAAGCACTGTTCTGACACTGTTTTCTACATTTCACACAAATGATACACCGGACTGGAGCTTAGTTGGAAATGAGCTGTCCTGATTCACACGGTAGTATCTAAGTTCTGTAGCACAGTTCTCCAGTTAATGTCTACGGACACATGATAGTTCGTTGTACTTGGTACACTCTTAAGCACACCATGGGTGTATATGTAACCTATTTTACATAGCATATTGTACTGTATTCATGTACTAACTATCACTCTACATTAATATGTGGGATTTCAGGTATTATTACCTCATATGGTAAAATTAGTGACCACCTGTATATCCGGTCATTTCGATGCACACCACTTTCTGTGACCGTGCTCGGGGAGTTGTCGGTCTGGACAATGCAGTGAACATCCGTCAGAACTCGATGGAGCTTTCTCACTGCATAGATGACGCCTAGGGCTGCAACTGTGATATGCAATCTCTGGACTCAGCAGGTGTGATCTTACGGCTCACGTAGCAACTCGGGTGGAAGATGCCCTCAAAAAATTGGCCTAGTACTGGTAGCATCTGTCCTCGAATAATAAACGAGCCTAGGATTAGGCAAGCGGAGGATTGGAATATTTACAAAAAAGAATTTTTATTTTTGACAATGCAGAAATTAATAATGCATCTTTCACATTTCATTTCACAAATGCCTTTTAAAACATAGGAATATAGAATTGTAATTTTTGAGTAATTTACTAATCCCAAAAGGCTTCTGACCTGTTTCTTTCTGTTAGACATGGTCAGATTTATAATTTTGGTACTAATTTTCAGGTCAGTCTATAGTTGGACTTGAGAAATGACATGACCCCAAAAATGAATTTATTTTAGGCATAATTTGACTTTGCTTGGTTTCACAGTGAGACCGAAGAGTCGCACTCTGTCAAAGGCATGTCTCAGTTTCAGTAGGTGTATTGTCCAGTCATCAGTATTTTGATTTATTCATGTGTATTCTATAAGTTCACTACATGTATGCCCCTCGTCGGATTTGTCAGTCTCACTAACTAGTGTAGTTGCGTTATGTATGTCTGTCGTCTGATGACTAAATGTTGGTGCACTCTGTTCGTCTGTCACTGCTTCTGTCTCTTGTCTTGAAAAGTGAGGTTTCCGCATGTTGACATGGAATATCTCTAAGTGTCTGTTTATCGATATTTCATAGTCAACATGTACCATGGTTATGTACCACATTGAATAGTCGTTGCCATTTCGTTGGTATGGAAGTAGCCTAAATCTGTCTTGATCACGTTCAAGATCACTGGTTCTTGTGCCGTTGTTTGTGTGTTTGTGGTAGAACTGACCCTTCCTCTATCAAATGGCTTGGGAGCCAGTATAGAAGGTTGTACTTCAGTTGTAGGATGTCTACCCTTAAACTTTTGTACCAATTGTTGACAGACATTACACGCAAATACATTATGAAAACATAATTTTATCTTCTTGAAAAAACCTGGTCTGGTGTTGTTGTATGTAAGATGACCAGTCACCGGTGTTTTATGTGCATATTTTGGCATAGTTAACCGGTGTTGTTCAGATAACACCTGTTCATGGTTACCAGTAGCATGACCTGTAGTTGAAATGCCATTCTTACGTCTAAATAAACAAGATGCATTTTTGGTCACTCTGGCTTTGACCTTTAACAATTTTAAGTATGGAGACACATTAAGAGTAGATTTCTGGTGGTGTAAACGTTTCTGTTTGTTTGTGTCATCTGTGCTGGTTGTAGAAAGCATCAGTAGTGTCTCATCTTGTAATATTTTATGATGTTTTGAAGTGTCTGTTTTGGCTGTTGTAATAGTTGCATTTACTTTTCCCCATGCAACTATTTCATCAATCGTACACTGTTTTAGTTGGGGTAAGCACCCCAGAATTAAATCAGTACAAGGGTTGTTCAGTATTGCACAGGTAAAGGTACCAGAGAGAAAAGGAGAATCAATATGGGCTTTTGCCAAAGGGTAAATTTCAATGTTACCCGAGAAAGTACGGCATTTGACAGTATCACCTGTGTAATCACCCGGATTAACCAGTTCTTTCCGAAGACCAATAAGGGTACTGCCGCTGTCCAGCAAACACTGGCATGCTACATTATTGACCATCGCATTGTGGAACACAAGATTGCCTCTGGAGGCTATTGCTGCGTTCACACTCTCAGATGAGCATAGTACTGTATGTCCACATTCTAGTTTTCCCTCTGTATGGAATTGGTGACATCGTTCACAGCTGTCGAAGCTCAACATATCGTATGCACCACAAACATTTTCTGCTTGGTTATTAGGTAAGTCACTTTCACTCTCAGACTCATTCTCACTACCACCATCTGAAGAGGTGTCAATCAAAATGGCATTATTGGCTTTCATACGCTGCCGGCCAAGGCACTTATTACTATATGGCCATAACAGGAACAAAAAAAAAACATTTGATGGCACGCCTGTATGCAGATCTTTTACTTTGCTGTTTCTTGATCACATTTTCAAGATGCGCCGGATAATTTGGCGATTTGTCACACATAGCATAAGTGTCATGTAAAAGGTGACAATGGATACATTTTTCCATTTTCCTATCTTTCTTATCGTATTTCTGATAAGGTTTCCTATTACTTTGGTAGTTTTTAGTTTGGTCTTTGACAAAGGAAACTATTTCAGAGTCATTTGAGGTCTTAAACACATCTCTGTTAGAAGAAAAATATGCTGAGCCTTTTTTCTCGAATTGCTGGATGTTCTCAATGTCTGACTGCTGCAAAAATTTGGCAAAAGGAGAAGGTATGGTAGATATAAACCTTGTCCATAGCAATTAAGTTTTTTAATCTATCAAAGTCTTTTCCTATGTTAGCTGCTTTCAGCCACCTGTCTAGTACACTCTGTACATTTGAAACATAATCAATAAAGGTTTCACTAGGTTTAGGTTTTAGGTTTGAGAACTGAACCTGATACCCAGGGGCATCAAGTAAAAAGTGCTGCATAATCCTATCATGGATGTATTCATAGCTAGATCTAAGCTCTGTCGGTATAGTTTCTATTACTTTAAGGGGCTCACCACTGAGATTCTTCGTATAAATTGGGGCCCACATCTCTAATGGAACTTGATGGTATTTAAATTGATATTCTACATTCTCTGTCCATGCTGATATTGAATCATCTTTACAATATGGTTTGATAATATTCTTGTATTTATTAAACTTATTTTCCTCTTGTTGACTTCTAAGTTTAGTGGCAGCGATTTCTGAGTGTGACTCTACCTCCCGCTCTTTCATCTCTTTAACTGTGTCCTCTGATTCTACTTGTATCTGTTTTTCTTTGACTCTTGTCATTTCAGCTATCTCTTTTTGCTTTAATTCTTTGTCCTGATCTAATTGCCTTAGCTTTAATTCCTTATCCTGTTCTAGCTGTTTTTGTTTTGTTATCTCAGCTCGTTCTGTAATGTCCTTCTCTTGTTGTAACTGTTGTTGTTTAACTGTCTTATCGTGTTCTAACTGTTGTTGTTTAATCTCTAATTCTTTTGCTTAATCTGTTTTTCATCTTCTAGCTGTTTCTGTTTTGTTATCTCAGCTAGTTGAGCAATCTCTTTTTGATGCTGTCTTTTCTTGTGCGCGTTCATTTCTTTCAGCATCTTCTTTTCGTATGCGATCAGCTTTTTCAGCCTCTTTTGCTTCTTTAAAATTTTGATCTGCATATTGTTGTAGTTCTTTCCCTGTTAATTCTAGTTCTTTACCTGCTTTTATGAAATCTGATAAAGTTGCCATCTTAATTTAGTAATTGGCTAGCAGTGACAGACAATGATCTTTTTATTAATTATTTATCTTTAATATATTATTTTTATTCACCAATGAGCGCCAAGAATTGTACTCTTTGCTTGTGCCCTGCAAAATTTAATGATGAAAAAACAGAGCACAAAAATACAATAGTGTCTCAAAAGCTGAAAAAGAGATGCACTATTAATCACATTGCATGCCAAAATATATAAGTGTACTCAGCTTTAACGTTCCCGAGGATCGGGGAACGGAACTCCGTTGCCACAGGTCACCTTGGTACTTTCGGGTGGAGGCACGTGTCGTTACCAGCAAACTATATTTGGTACTCAGGGCCGTAATCAGGTGTAGTACGCCCTTTGATATGCAGGGCCGTAGTAATTAGGCCTATTACCGATATGTTAACCCAGACCCCTAAGGACAATGACTTAGACAATGACAGACAGGTTCACGAACAACTAGAATATGTATTAAATAACATTAAATGTCAATGTCCTGTCTTGCTCTATCAGTTATTGCCTTACGTTACTAATCTCTTTAATTTCTGTATGTGTTGTGCAGGCAAGTATCATCTGCCTGGCCAAAAAATAGTTCCATCGTGACGGTAAACACATAGAAAATATGACCAAAAATATGCATATCTGCTTTTAAAGAAATAAAAATAACATCATAATGTTTAAATAAATAAATATATTCCTCTAGTAGTTGAAATAAATAAATAATAAATGATATAACGTACCGATTCAGGCGAGCAGCTGTTTAGCAAATTTCTACACACTCGATTGCTGTATGCTAATGAGCCCAGACGACTGTTTGTCAATCATCTGACGTCACAGCACAGCGCGATGAAAAATCGATATTGTCGGCTTTGTTTTGTATCGCTCCGCCCTGAATCATTTTTGGTACTCATTTCTGAACAAAAAGGTAAATATATAAATAAATATGAGAAAGCAAGAATATTAATACTTACAGCTTTGATGAATACATAATCTCACTAAATAAATACTTCATAAACACAATTAAACAGTTTAATACGTCACGATAGGCACATTTCTAGCTTGCAAAATTCTCTCGTCTGCACAAATCACCGTCACTACAAAAATTAAACCCTACTCTCGTGGACGAGTGGAGTAGCTTGAATATTACATTCAAGCTTCACTTCTGACAACCACAATTACCTTGTACTGTGGGTATTAGCTTGGCGCTTTCGTCCAAGCACCACTTTCTGACACCACAATTACCTTGTACTGTGGGTATTAGCTTGGCGCTTTCGTCCAAGCACCACTTTCTGACACCACAATTACCCTGGCCTGTCAACAACTTAACTGACAGGCATCATCGGGTACTTCTCACACACTCGTACAAGACAACTTGCAAGTCGTGTGGGAGGCAAAATGCATGGTCCATTTTATTGCCGTTGGCTCGCTTACAAGCGGTAAACAGTCGCTAATGCAATACACAATATACAGCCACAGAATTATCTAACACAAACTGCTAACCCTATGCTAACTCTATCTACGAGTGAACACAAAACCCCTAACGTTATTCTACACGATGTGAACGCCCCAAGTCCAGTCTCCCGTCTGCCGAACATCTCTCCCCTGGTTACACACCACGCGGGGGTGACCTTCTCCTTCGTGCGTGTTACCTCACATCGCACGCTGCTGGCACAACGTGGCCTGTTGAGTGTCTACTCAACTGTGCTCTGGCTTCATGAGGTGTGGTGGTATCGTAATTAGAGTGCTAACTCTCTGCACACCGCCTGCGTGTATCATGAGGGAGTGGCTAACCTTCCACGATTCCCTCATCTCCCCTGCTCTTGCCTCGGGCACCGTATCTCCTCCTGGTCCCTCCAGGATTGACCGCTCTCCCTGGCGGAGGGGATGCGGTTGAGTCTTTGACAATCATCACTATCATCATCATACTTTTAGTTGAATTGCGGGGAAACATAAATGATTGTTACAAAAAATTTGGGGGGGATTTGATGTCCTGTTGTGATTTTATTTCACTGTTTTGTGTGTTAAATAGTAGTTAATTAAGTTAGGTTTAATTTACAAGGTTTTCGTCTAGAATAAAGACAATACAGGGGGCTTTAATTATGACCCTTCGTTCAGAAAGAGTTAATAAAACTACGGAGAACTAATAGAGAGACACATTCTCTTTGTGAAGAAGAAGTTCATAGATATTTTGATGCTTTGATTATCAGCGTAGAAAGGTTAAAGTGGCTATGAACTGTAGACGGGGTTACTACACAAGTAAAATAGTTATGGGAAACTTTAGAGATACACTAAAGTAAGCATTCATTAGAAATATATGGGATTAGAAGCCACATGGGAGGAGAAAAGATTAATGAATATAGTAGTAAAAAAAAAAAAAAGAGGGGAAAGTTTTGAACATGGTTTCCGGGGGGGGGGGGGGGGGGTCAGAAGAGCCATGATATACACGAGATTGCTGGGTTATAGAAGAATAAGAAAATTACCCCAGATGAAGAGTAAACATGAATTGGATCCATGTTTGACTAGACACTGTGGATAACTGTATAATAGAAAAGGGTAAAGTGTGTAAATGAGAAATGAACATAAGGGGAGACATAGTGACATGGGGTGTTTGTGGGTCCATAATAAAGGGACTGGGATTAAAGTTGATTACAAGCAGTCACAGACATGAGTAGTTATTTTTGCTGCTGTAGATTACGGCATGAATTATGAATTGAGAGGTGGAAGAGTTTAGAGAGACATTGGGTTACATGGCCTAGGCAGGATGTAAATGTTTATAAGTGGGTCAGATTACAATGTTGTGTTTGATGGTTAATATTTAAGGGGAGATTTCAAGGTTACTAGGTTGCTGTTGATAACGGCATAAGTGGAGCATTTTAGTAGATATGCCCATAAGAAATGGACATTAAGAGAGAACCTGAGGTATTGGAGAAGGTTAGTTATACGAGGTGATGAGGTTATGTGAGGTGTTGTGTTGGAGGAGGTCTTAAGGGATAATAGCTTTTTAATTGTGTCTTCGGGATGTGTTTTGTGGTTTACATTACAATGTGAGGTTGAGGTAAGGTAGTGTCTGTTATATAGACACTTAGAAGTGAAGAATATTTTTGGATGATGGTTGGTATTTGATGCTGTAGATAGCAGCGTAAACTGTTACCATAATGAGTGGTACTGTGGGAGATATAATTGGTATAGACTTTATTACATAAAATCTCAAAGAACAAAGGGGTGTAAAGGGGTGTGTGATTTAGGTGAATGTTGTTTTTTTGAAAGAGTTCTATTTCTTCTTTTAAATTCCGGTGGCCACCGATTCTTTATCTTCCTATCGTATGAAAGTGATTTCAGGTTAGTTGAAAGTGGGGAATTAGTAGTATTGGTGATAAGAATAAGGAGTTGGTATCAGCGTTTGAAGTGGAAAGCGGATTGCTTATTGAAGTGGAGAAGGAGTATTTAAGAAGACGTGTTATGATGTTATGATGTATTATATAAAGTTGAATTTGAAATGTAATTAAAGATATGTAAATATGTTATGGTTGGTTGAAGGGCCAGAAACGAAGAAGAAGGGGGTTGACTATATAGCAGGGGGAAAAAGTTAAAGAAATTGAATATTCGTATAAGTTAGAGTTGGTTTTAGGGAAGATTAGAAGAACTATGAGAAGTAAGGAAAAAGAGGGAATAGAGTAAGGGGATTAGGAGTAAAGATTTTTCCTTTAAAAGGAAAATTCTTTAATTAACATGGGGAGGTGTAACAGTATTGGGTATTATTAGGATCTAGTGGGAAACACAGATACAGCACGATTGAGCATTGAGACTAAAAAGGGGGAGATGCTCAATCGTGACGTATTGGGTTGGTATGGGCAGTTACGATCCAACCTTGGATGTGAGTGGAATCTAACATGAACGCTTTGTCATCAATGAAAGAATAAACCATTTTTACTTGATCACTGGCTTATTAATCTCTGTTCACACTGTGACAAAAGAAATTAGGATACAGCAAAAATCAAACAGCAAAGAGACTAACCTAACAAACCAAATTCCTAAATGTAGCAAAAACTTCTAATCCAGTGAAAGCTACAAATCTACCAAACACTAATTCACCAACAACTGATCCACTAAAACTAATTTAACAAAAACTTCTAGTCCACCAAAAACTAATTTATCAAAAACTTCTAGTCTACTAAAAACTAATTTATCAAAAACTTCTAGTCTACTAAAAACCCAGGAAAATCTAAAATCTAAAACTAGAATTCTGGCTTTTCCACTGCAAAACTTCAGGGTCTAACTACTAAACACACATTAGAAATAGGCATTGGCGCCTAGTCACTCAGTGGGGTGCACTACGGAAAAAGGCCAGTTCTACCTGTGCGGGGCCTTATATACTGGGGTCCCAGAGTTCCAGACCAATCAGACGCCCTCTTGCAGAATTCCACCATCATCGCGAGCCGAGTACATTATTCCCCATCTTTAACTGTTGTCGTCCCAGACAACTGAACATTACACCCCTAGTGCCTTGGGTAAAGGAGGGATAATTTCTGACCCCTACTTTATAGACCTCCACTATTGATGGAGCTCAAAAAAAAAAAATTTCCTATCCTCACCAGACATCACCCATCAAGTAAAACACCCCAAAAATGTACCTCAGGTACCAACAAGAATAATGGTCACATGCAAATACAAGGTACATTTACATTAATACCAGTCATTATTCATGACTAAACTAATATCAGCAGTAAAAAAAATAATGCAATCAACAGGGAGACAGTCTCCCGCCACCTTAGTGTTCACAATATTATACGAACATTTACAAAAACAATGAAGAATTCCCTCTTTTAACTGTTGTCGTTTCGACAACCGGACCATACGTCCCTGGTACACTCATCAAGCAGGTAGTTATCTTCACACCTCTATGCTCTGATAATTCTATGCCAAGGAACACATCTCTCAGCAACAACAAATAAGCCTGTCACTCATGAGGGCACTGCCCTCAACACCTGAACTGCTGGTTACATCCCTAAACAGTACCATTATAAAACAATTTACTCATCCTATCCAGATTTATAATGTGAAACAGTATACATGTACGTCACCAGTCATCAATAAGTCCACAATAACATTGATAACATATAAGCATAAGCCATCCTTATACTAGTACAAGTTAATACTCAGTGACCAAATCAACATCAGTGAGGAGAAATAGCCCCTCTGCTACATGAGCAATCATAACAAAATGAATACAACCCTTACTTTTTACATAAAAATAATTAAACAATCATAAAAGTTACACAAACAATAAATCAGCAACCTTTATACAGTTTACCACTTGCCTCAACACTGAACATTTGAAACAAAATGTATTCAAAAATAACATCGTCTATCTCTTCTAAGACGGATTCTCTCTGATCGCCTCACATTCAAGTCTCCTGGCTCAAACATGTACCAGTCACTTCTTGGCGGTCTATCCCGTGGTTCCTCAACCTCTACCACGACAGGCAATTCTGGTAGTCTTATCGTCGCCTCTGGTACCTCAATTACCGCATCTTTCTCACACCGCTTTAACTCGTGTCCTGCTGCTCTAATGTCAGGTCCATTCTCTCCCACTCTTCTAATAACATATGGGCCTCCTGATGCTTTTGGGACCTGCACCACTGTATATTTATCTACAGACCACTGGTCTTTAATCTTGCACCTCTCTGTATAGTGGACTCTCTTCCTAACTACTTCTCCTATGGTTAGCAATTTAGAGGATGATGTCTTGTCACATCTCTCTTTCCTTACAGCAGCTAACTTTCTTAACTGTTCGCCTGCCCTAACATGCGTGTTACGCAGGCGGGAAAGATGTCCAGTCACCCAGTTCTCAACATTTGGTTCCCCATCATTACAATCACTATCATCACTAGCATCTAGCATGAAATCTACTGGCAATCTTGGTTCTATTCCAAACACCAAGTAGTACGGGGAGTAACCTGTGGACGAGTGGGGCGTAGAGTTATAAACTAACAAAACTTCAGCTATATGTTCAGACCATTTCCTTTTCTGGCTTGCCTCTAGTGGCCTCAGAAGATCATGTAGGGTCCTATTAAACCTCTCGCACTGACCGTTCCCTTTTGGATTGTAACTCGTGGTACGGCTCTTTTGAATCCCGTATACTCTACAGAGTTCTGCAATCACAGCCGATTCAAAGTTCCTGCCTTGATCTGAATGGAGTCTATGGGGTACACCTAAATACAGAAACCATTTCTCCACCAGAACTTTTGCAACTGTCGAGGCCTTCTGATCCCTTGTGGGAACAGCGACTGTAAATTTGGTGAAAACATCTGTAATGACCAACACATTTTCATACCCCCGACTATCCTTCTCTAACATAGTAAAATCCATGGTCACCACCTCAAAAGGCCTAGATGCTAATAAATTACCTGAAGGACCCTGCAGTTTAATATGGGGTGGTTTAGCAATATTACACCTCTGGCATCTTTTACAAAACAGTTCAACATCTTTCGTGATGCCAACCCAATAACATCTACTTCTAAGGATTTGTATCATCCTATCTCTGCCCTGATGGCCGGTGCTGTGCACCGATTCTAACACTCTCTGCTTCAATGCACCAGGTACCACTAATTGAGAAATCCACCCTCTACCTGGCCTCTTTAATTTCCTGTACAACAACCCATTAATCACACTCAACCTCTTTCGCTGCTTCAACAAGCTTTTGGTTTCAGGGGGTAAACCCCTCATCTCTATCTTACTCAGTCTCACTCTCTCACTCACACAAGTTAACACTTTATGCACATGGACATCTTCTGCTTGTAGTTTTATCAACTCTTCAGCTGAATATGATGGTAATGATAACAGTGGCACATTACCTACAGGGTTATTCTGTCTATCTACATCTACAATCTCTCCTATCCTAGCAGTTCTTAAGTTTGGACTAACTGGTGTAGCAGCTATGTGACTGATTGGAATGTCACCTTCTTCATCTGATCTTCCTGGGGCTTCAAATGGGTAGCGGGACAAATAATCAGCATTTCCATTAGCACGACCTGGTTTGTGCTTAATGGTGTAGTCAAACATTGACATCTGTGCTATCCATCTCTGCTCAATGGCACCCAGTTTTGCCTTTTGCCACAAAGCTAAATTCCTACTATCTGTAAAAACTTCTACTTTATTACCTAAAAGATAACTTCTAAACTTCTCAGTCATAGCCCACTTCAATGCAAGTAACTCAAGCTTAGAACTGCTTTTAGCGTTTCGTTCTGAGGGGCGAAGTGTGCGGCTAGCGTAAGCTAAGACTCTTTTCTTACCATCTTGAATTTGTGAGAGGACAGCACCTAAACCCTGATATGAGGCATCTACCTCCAATATGAACTGTAATGAGAAGTCTGGGAAGCCCAAAAGGGGTGTTGATGTCAGAGCCTCTTTTAATCGATTAAACGCCTCGTCACACTCTGGAGTCCACAACCGCCCTATGGGTCCTTTCTTCTTCTTAGTATCACCGGTTTGCTGCTGGTTGAGTTGGCCCACCAGCTCATGTAGTGGTCTTGCAATATTAGCAAACTTTGAGACAAACCGTCTATAATAACTGGCTAACCCTAGAAATGACCTAAGTTCTGTCTGAGTTCTGGGCACAGGTGCTTCTTTTATAGCTGCGACTTTATCATCCATGGTGCCAATGCCTTCTTCTGAAATGGTGTGCCCTAAAAACTCAACCTTTTTCTGACAAAAGTTACACTTTTCAGGATTTAGTTTTAGCCCAATGGACTGCAGTCTCTCAAACACTTTCTCAAGCCTACTCAGATGCTCTGAAAAATCCCCAGAAAACACCAAAATGTCATCAAGGTATACCAACAAAATCTGAAAAAAATAGTCATTCAGAGAGCATTGCATTAACCCCTGGAAGCTGCTCGCGGAGTTTGCAAGTCCCATTGGCATGCGCGTATACTCATACAAACCAAACGGGGTGGTAAAAGCAGTCTTCTCTTGATCCTCTGGCTTCATGGCCACCTGGTAATACCCACTGGCAAGATCTAGAGTTGAAAACAATTTGGCACCCCCTAGGGCATCTAGATACTCGTCTACTCTAGGGAGAGGGTATGCATCTTTCTTTGTCCTAACGTTTACAGCCCGATAATCGACACATAGCCTAAGTCTACCATCCTTTTTTCTCACGAGGACCACCGGAGAAGCCCAAGGACTGGAACTTTCCTTAATTATCTGACTATCTAATAAACCTTGGAGATGATCTTGTACTTCTCTATAAAATGCTGGGGGAATTCTCCTATAAGGCTGCTTAATGGGGGTCTCATCTGTCAACTGGATGCTATGGGTTACCCTATCTGTATAGCCTATGTCAGTATCTCCCTTGGCAAAAAGACTATCATACCTAACTAATAACTCCTCTAACTTCTTCCTATCTCTATCACTACCCTCAAAACTGCTCAAATCTACAGGGCACCTAACATCATCTTTCTCTCCGGCATAAGGCCGTGTTGAAACCTCCACTTCCTGAGCACTTACCATTTTGAAATGGTTGGTCAAATCTACAGTAGCATCTGAAATATCCCCAACTTGAGTACCCTTCGACAAGAACATGTCTTCATCCCCCAGATTGACCACTTGGACTTGGCATACGCCCCGTCTCAAGGTAGTCAAAGTGTGGGAGAAAAGCAAACCCTTGTGCTCCAAGTCTCGAGTTGGGCTGAAAATGACATGCATATTTTCACGCACAAATCTTACACATTTTACACTAACTGCAGTGATGGAGCGGGCAGGTACGCAAACTCTATTGTCAGCAAACACTTTAACACCGTCCAGCCCGACTCCAGGAATCTCCTCCGCTGTGCTGCTCCAATTAAGAAACCTACACAGATTCGGCACTGACTGTAAAATGTTCGTGCCAATAATGCCAGGCACTCTTCTCTCCCCATTGTCCATGTCTTTGGTGACAAACACCCCACAGTCCTTCACTTGTGTCCCACCCAACACAATGTCACACATGAAGTACCCCACATATGGAATCATTACGCCATTTGCGGCCGTCAACCTAACGAATTGTCCTTCCTTTAGAACAAAGTCCTGGAACATGCCCCTGAAACAGGCCTCAGTAATGGTGGATACTTGAGAACCTGTATCGATGACACACTGGACACTGTTCCCACCTATCAAGACAGTCTCTTCGGGCCTACCACCCACAATTTTAATGTCCGAGCCATGACGCTCCCCTTCTAATACCTGGCTCCCAGCCTTAGAGGGGTCCCGTTTAATGCTTGTCTGCACTCGCGTCTCAAGTGACCAACCCGATTGCATCGCCAGCAACGTGGCACTTGATGTTGTTGATCGCTGGTGGTGAGTCTGTTCAGCCTGGCACCAATCTCAGACATCTCCCTCTGAAGAAAGTCAATTTCACCCTGCCTGGAAGTAAACTCAGTTCTTGGTGGTACTCGAGCTGGCTCAGTATGTGCAGGCCTACATTCTACCGTTTGTGGGACTACCTCAGCCTGCACCGGCCCATACCGCCCCTGCTGAAACTCAACTTTCACTGCTGAAGGTACGCTTGACTGAATTTCCCCAGTGTTCTCATTTCTGGCTCTCACCTCTACCTCTCTGATTTCAGCACCTAGTGGAGCCCGCACACCTTCCCACGTTTGTGCGCACTCCCTGACTTGAAGAAAAGTCACAGATGAATCTTGTGCTATCTTTTCTTTTAGGACAGTTTGGGTGAAACTGTCCCTTATGCCAGCCACAAACTGGTCTCGAAGGGCCTCCCCATCCAACACAGGGACACCTTGCGTTTCCTGGGCCTTCACTACCCTCTTGAACTCAGCATTGACCCTATGGGAGAAGTCATGGACTGTCTCCCCAGCTCGCTGGCGTATTGTGAATAACGTTGCCAGGAGCTCCCGTAGACTTTTCTTCTCACCATATATCTTCAGCAAGGCCTGTAGCATGGCCTCGGGATCTTCCTCAGAAGCATGGAGTTCCAACTCCCTCCTGACAGGACTGGTTATGCTGTCGAAAATAACATCCACCTTATCGACAGTCTCTAACATGCCAGCCCTCCAAGCTGACCTCACCTCCCTGACGTACTCTTCTACTGATGGCCCACCTTTCTCCCCAAAACACCGAACAGGCTTTCTGGTTGGTACTACAACGTACCTCAAAGCCTCAGTGAGCTCGCGTGGTGGAGCTTCCACTGGGCGGGAATCTTCGGTTCCCATCGTAGAAACTGGCGGCGACTCGTCTTCTTCAACTCTCACTGCCGCACGAGTACTTCTGGTCTCCATCTTGAGGACAAGATACTATGCTACGGGTGGTTCTGCAATGGAGCCTAACTAGCTAACCTGGGTTTTGCTATCTCTAGAAGACTATTACCAACTATACCAAAAATGAACCGACACAGAAACCAACTAAAGACCTCAACTAAAACAATCACTTGGTACCAAAACAATCCTACCAGAATAATTCTAAGGCTGTCACTATCCTGGTTCAGGCTCGCCACTTGAAAACAGAGGTATAAACAGGAAGCAAGGACCACTTACTTCTGCTACGGTGATGTGAGGAGAAGAGCGCAAACCCTGACTGCGTAGGGCCAAAGAAGAAAATGAATAAAGAGAAAGAACCTCTCACCGTCCTCGGTTAACAAGAATAGAAAAGAATTAAGGTTTAAGAAGATCCCAGGGTGGGCCGACAGGGGATTAGAACAATATTCTCCAATCCCAGACAAAGAATTACTCCGAGGGCTGTTCTAACACCAATGACTATAACACTTGAGTCTATCAACTAAACAACAAAGTAAGAGTAACACAAGCATCATTTGTTTATTAAACTTCTAAACTTCACAATAATATACAGACATGTAGCATCAACAAAGAAATTAGGATACAGCAAAAATCAAACAGCAAAGAGACTAACCTAACAAACCAAATTCCTAAATGTAGCAAAAACTTCTAATCCAGTGAAAGCTACAAATCTACCAAACACTAATTCACCAACAACTGATCCACTAAAACTAATTTAACAAAAACTTCTAGTCCACCAAAAACTAATTTATCAAAAACTTCTAGTCTACTAAAAACTAATTTATCAAAAACTTCTAGTCTACTAAAAACCCAGGAAAATCTAAAATCTAAAACTAGAATTCTGGCTTTTCCACTGCAAAACTTCAGGGTCTAACTACTAAACACACATTAGAAATAGGCATTGGCGCCTAGTCACTCAGTGGGGTGCACTACGGAAAAAGGCCAGTTCTACCTGTGCGGGGCCTT
This sequence comes from Cepaea nemoralis, assembly GCA_014155875.1. NCBI lineage: Eukaryota > Metazoa > Mollusca > Gastropoda > Stylommatophora > Helicidae > Cepaea > Cepaea nemoralis. The sequence continues at coordinate 205,543 of JACEFZ010028222.1, forward strand.
ATATACTGGGGTCCCAGAGTTCCAGACCAATCAGACGCCCTCTTGCAGAATTCCACCATCATCGCGAGCCGAGTACACAACGGAGAGTAGTTTTTAGATGTGGCAGTTGGACTTCGGAACCAACAACAATATATCCTGGCCTACCACAGGGATCACCATTATCTCCGGTACTGTTCAACGCCTACACAGTGAGAATCACCAGTGAGCAGATCACTGGACCTGGCAGAACATTGTCATATGCCGATGATGTTTTAGTGTATCGTCAGGGTAAGGATAGAGAGGAGGTTGCTGTGGAACTACAAACCGAACTCAATCGCATAAGTACTTGGTGTGATGAAGCTGGGGCAATGGTCAACCCAACAAAGGCAACAGTGACTTGGTTCTCGTTGAATAATCATATTGTCAACAATCCAACACCAACTGTAATGCTGTGTTCAGAGACGGTGGAAAGAACGCAGGCAATGAATTACCTGGGGATACGGTTTGATCGAAGCCTTGCTTATAATGTGCACATAGACCAGGTGATAACAAAGGCCAAGCGGGGTTTGGCAGCGATGCGGGTGATGGCGGCAGCAAACTGTGAGCAGCGCCATCTATGTCTTCTGTACGAGGGGCTGGTCATGTCTGTTTTGGAGTATGCAATGGCAATCCTGACTCTCAGCCATAAGCAGATAGAAAGGATGGAAAGGATACAGAATGAAGCTATGCGCATTATTCTTGGATGTACAAGAGATACAGCATGCAGGGCGATGCGCTACCTTCTTGATTTTCCAACCATTGAAGAGAGAATGCAAGTTTGCAGGGCACGCGCCTACCTCAGAATTAACGCAAACACACAGCATCCACTGCATAGTGAAATTAGGAAGGTGAAGGGCAGCAGGTTAAAAAGAGGACGGTCGTGGATGGGTCAAGCCGAAGACATTCTTCAACAGGTGTGTTCACTTGAGGATTTAGAACCTGGCGAGGAGTGGGTGCAAGTGCCAACAGACTTCTGCACATCCTTTTCAGTTTGCATCCAACTAGATAGAAAATGCAGACAAGAAAATCCGGCTGCTGTGGAGGCTGAAGTACAAGCGTTGATTTTCGAGAATTCGCTAGACAGTGACGCGGTCATCTACACAGATGGGTCGGTCGTCCGACATGTGAGAAGCTCATGGGCCTTAACAGCTCGGGCCGGAGGGAGAATTGTGAAGGAGGACTCTGGTGCTTTCACTGAAACCACAAGTAGCCTGACCATGGAAGTCATGGCAGTAAGTAAAGCAATAACATGGCTCGAGACACAGACATTCACTAGGGCTTGTTTCCTTAGCGACTCAATGAACATGATCAAGAGGATAGAGGAGGGGTCGATCCGAAGAGAATGGTTGCTGCCTCTGGAGCGGTCTCGGTTGGCAAAGATTAGTTTCATCTTCGTGCTAGGGCATGCGGGAATACAAGGAAATGAGTGGGCTGACAAGCTCGCAGGTGAGGCTACTGTGGAGGGCGGACGCGCCATGGACCAGGCTGACATTCTGAATGCTCTACGAGAAGTGAGACTTTTGCAAGAACCAGGTGATGACTGTGAATCTACAACAATGGCCAGACTGCGAGAGCAGCAAATTAAAAGAGGGGTGGCCAAACAAGAACACTACGCAGGAAGCCAAAGAAGATTGATAAACCAACACAGAACTGGCGTCGTTAGCCGCTACACGCTGCGGGATTTGCTGAGGAGGGGATCCGAGCACTTATGGACTGAATGGTCCGATGTGCAACGAGGATGATCTGTCTACTAACTAACTAACTAACTAAGATATTTAGGAGCTCGTCGCTTAGTAAAGATTTTCTGACAGTTACATTCGGTCAAGGACGACGGGGATATATTGAGATATCGGTGGGTTTGTCGCTTATAGTGGAGTTATTATCTGGTGACTACGTGCGATCTAATAAACAAAGAAACCCTTGACAATTTGGATATTATTGCTTCAAGAGATTAATGTGAACTCTTTGGTGTGTGCGCCAGATAATTAACACAGACAGACGAGAGTGAATGCTCAAGCTAGCAGACGGGGCACGGAATAACCAGTGTTGAATACAGAGTGTGGCGAGGGCAGCGTGCGTGTGTGTTAAGGACAGGGGCACGAGAAGCCGCCACAGGTAGAAGGCACATCGAAAAAGACTGACAGCGCGTTGGAGAAGACGCGGCACAGAAAAGTCGGCGCCAAGATACTAGCTGGACAATATCTTGACAGGTGTGTGTGTGTGTGTGTGTGTGTGTGTGTGTGTGTGTGTGTGTGTGTGTGTGTGTGTGTGTGTGTGTGTGTGTGTGTGTGTGTGTGTGTGTGTGTGTGTGTGTGTGTGTGTGTGTGTGTGTGTGTGTGTGTGTGTGTGTGTGTGTGTGTGTGTGTGTGTGTGTGTGTGTGTGTGTGTGTGTGTGTGTGTGTGTGTGTGTGTGTGTGTGTGTGTGTGTGTGTGTGTGTGTGTGTGTGTGTGTGTGTGTGTGTGTGTGTGTGTGTGTGTGTGTGTGTGTGTGTGTGTGTGTGTGTGTGTGTGTGTGTGTGTGTGTGTGTGTGTGTGTGTGTGTGTGTGTGTGTGTGTGTGTGTGTGTGTGTGTGTGTGTGTGTGTGTGTGTGTGTGTGTGTGTGTGTGTGGTGTGTGTGTGTGTGTGTGTGGTGTGTGTGTGTGTGTGTGTGTGTGTGTGTGTGTGTGTGTGTGTGTGTGTGTGTGTGTGTGTGTGTGTGTGTGTGTGTGTGTGTGTGTGTGTGTGTGTGTGTGTGGTGTGTGTGTGTGTGTGTGTGTGTGTGTGTGTGTGTGTGTGTGTGTGTGTGTGTGTGTGTGTGTGTGTGTGTGTGTGTGTGTGTGTGTGTGTGTGTGTGTGTGTGTGTGTGTGTGTGTGTGTGTGTGGTGTGTGTGTGTGTGTGTGTGTGTGTGTGTGTGTGTGTGTGGTGTGTGTGTGTGTGTGTGTGTGTGTGTGTGTGTGTGTGTGTGTGTGTGTGTGTGTGTGTGTGTGTGTGTGTGTGTGTGTGTGTGTGTGTGTGTGTGTGTGTGTGTGTGTGTGTGTGTGTGTGTGTGTGTGTGTGTGTGTGTGTGTGTGTGTGTGTGTGTGTGTGTGTGTGGTGTGTGTGTGTGTGGTGTGTGTGTGTGTGTGTGTGTGTGTGTGTGTGTGTGTGTGTGTGTGTGTGTGTGTGTGTGTGTGTGTGTGTGTGTGTGTGTGTGTGTGTGTGTGTGTGTGTGTGTGTGTGTGTGTGTGTGTGTGTGTGTGTGTGTGTGTGGTGTGTGTGTGTGTGTGTGTGTGTGTGTGTGTGTGTGTGTGTGTGTGTGTGTGTGTGGTGTGTGTGTGTGTGTGTGTGTGTGTGTGTGTGTGTGTGTGTGTGTGTGTGTGTGTGTGTGTGTGTGTGTGTGTGTGTGTGTGTGTGTGTGTGTGTGTGTGTGTGTGTGTGTGTGTGTGTGTTGTGTGTGTGTGTGTGTGTGTGTGTGTGTGTGGTGTGTGTGTGTGTGTGTGTGTGTGTGTGTGTGTGTGTGTGTGTGTGTGTGTGTGTGTGTGTGTGTGTGTGTGTGTGGTGTGTGTGTGTGTGTGTGTGTGTGGTGTGTGTGTGTGTGTGTGTGTGTGTGTGTGTGTGTGTGTGTGTGTGTGTGTGTGTGTGTGTGTGTGTGTGTGTGTGTGTGTGTGTGTGTGTGTGTGTGTGTGTGTGTGTGTGTGTGTGTGTGTGTGTGTGTGTGTGTGGTGTGTGTGTGTGTGTGTGTGTGTGTGTGTGTGTGTGTGTGTGTGTGTGTGTGTGTGTGTGTGTGTGTGTGTGTGTGTGTGTGTGTGTGTGTGTGTGTGTGTGTGTGTGTGTGTGTGTGTGTGTGTGTGTGTGTGTGTGTGTGTGTGTGTGTGTGTGTGTGTGTGTGTGTGTGTGTGTGTGTGTGTGTGTGTGTGTGTGTGTGTGTGTGTGTGTGTGTGTGTGTGTGTGTGTGTGTGTGTGTGTGTGTGTGTGTGTGTGTGTGTGTGTGTGTGTGTGTGTGTGTGTGTGTGTGTGTGTGTGTGTGTGTGTGTGTGTGTGTGTGTGTGTGTGTGTGTGTGTGTGTGTGTGTGTGTGTGTGTGTGTGTGTGTGTGTGTGTGTGTGTGTGTGTGTGTGTGTGTGTGTGTGTGTGTGTGTGTGTGACAGGATTGAAAAAAACCCAAAGATAATAGACAGTGAGCAATTTCGTTGTGAAGTCCTGTGCATGGTGAGACATTTTGTGTGTGTGTTGAGGAGAACGCACGGTGTGGTCGCAGGTCGACAGGTTAAGAATTTCACCACAGGTAACACGACGGGTGAGGACGGTGGAAATTGTGAGTCTCCACGGACAAATCGGGTTGACAGAGGGTCAGCGCTGTTTTGGAGGTCGGTGTAAAGTGTGATTTTCCACGGAGTTAAAGAGCAGCCGTGTTGGGGCTGAGAAGGTTGTGTGGAAATATTTACTGAGGATTTTTCCACTAATTGTGATAAAGAGTACTGAGGTACTGACTGAGATACTGACTGAGGTACTGACTGGGGTACTGACTGAGGTTGACTGCGGGGTCAAGGTCACGGGCGGCGATAAAGAGAAATTGAGATGACATTGTGAGGCGAAGGTGGATAGGGAGTAAAGGTACTCAGGAAATTTCCACAGCCTGTTGTTGTAAGATGACTCACGTTACAGTGAAAGTGAATCGCGGGTGAGGAACAAAACAAATTGTTTTGAACGAAAACCAGACTTTATGTTTCGACTTTGTTGAACTGTTCTACTGTCGTCATCATATCACTAAGCAAACATGCTTAGAGATCTCAGGGTCGGCCTCTACTACGATACAAAGATGTGTGTAAGCGGGACATGAATGTTTTAGTCTTTGAAGAGCAATGGATAGTCGCCGTTTAATTTCTTTCATTGTGTCACCATTATTGGTAATCAATGACCCAAAATATTCAAAATTTTCCACCACCTCCAATTTTCCCCCATTAACGTATATTTCTTTCTCCATAGTAGTTTTATCTGCATGCATTATCATTGCTTTTGCTATGTTAAGATATAAGTTGTGATTTTCACTATTATATTGTGTTGAGGCTATTAGGTTTTCAATGCCATTCTGTGTTGTGGATAGTAATACTGTATCATCAGCATATCGAATCTCTGGTACGTCATGACCGCCGATTTTTAGGGCATCATATAGCTTCCTATTTATATCATCTCTTACATTTCTCATTATATTTTCGGCGTACAGGTTAAACAAATAGGGTGACAGCACGCAGCCCTGACGGACTCCTTGCTTGATGTCAAACCAATCTGATGTCTCGCCATCTATTTTAAATGCTGCTTGTTGGTCTAGATAGAGCATTTTTATTAGTTGTATTACATGTGATGGAAAGCTCATATTCCTCATGATTTCCCAAACTTTCTGATGTTGTACACAGTCAAATGCCTTTGAATAATCCACAAAACATGAGAATAGATTTACATTAAATTCTCTGCACTTCTCTATTATTAAACGCATTTTGAATATGTGATCTCTTGTTCCTCTTCCTTGTCTAAATCCAGCTTGAACCACGTTAATCTCTTCTTCCATTTTCTTACGAAGTCTTCGCATTATGGCTTTTAGTAGAATCTTACTTGCATGACTGATCAGGGCAACAGTTCTATAGTTGGTGCATAATTTCAGGTTGCCCTTTTTTGGTATTGGAATGAAGATAGTTCTCTTCCAATCTTTTCGCCATATACCATATTTCCAAATCTTTTTACATAATGCATGACATATGTGTATGCTTTCTTCTCCTCCCGCTTTAATTAGTTCAGCTGGTATCTCATCACATCCAGGTGATTTACCATTCTTCAGGTTCTTTATAGCCCAAGCAATTTCATCTAATGAGGGTTCAGGTTCTGTCTCTGCTGTCATTGGCTCTTGTATCTCATTCATATCCTCACTGTCACTCATATCATACATTCCACTGCAGTACTCCTGCCATCTTTCTAGAATTTGTCTAGATTATGTTAAGGTATTTCCCATCTTGTCACAGATAACATTCAATTGAGGTTGAACATTTCTTGTCAATAACTTAATTTCTTTGAACATTTCATAATCCCTTCCAGTCTTATGATATTGCTCTATTCTGGTACAGCAATCTTGTATTTATTGATTTTTGTCCTTTCTTGTGTTCTTTCTTATTTCTCGAGTTAAAGATTTATACTTCATCCTGGTGTTATTGGATTCATCTCCTTTCTGTTTCAGCTCCCTTCGTTGTTTTATTAATTCTAACGTGTCTGATGTAATCCATGGCTTAAGTTGCTTTTTCTTGGTCGGAATGAAATCTTTGGTTGCAGTTATCAAGATATCTCTAGCTTGTACTGCCAGTTCATCAGGTGTCATTTCTTCTTGTAGCAGACATCAAGACCCCAAAGCGATTCCTAACTTCTATGTTGTATGCATCTGGTATTTTTGTGAGATCAAAACGAAGTGGCCTTGGTCCTCGGGTAAACATTTTGAGTTTTAATTTCAGATCTGCTTCTAATAACTGATGATCTGTATCACAGTCTGCACTTCGCAGGGTTTTTGCAGATGTTATGCTTGATCTCCATCTTCTTTATATTAAAATATAATCTATCTGATTTTTGGTAAAACTGTCTGGAGACTTCCATGTGAAGAGTCTTCTTGGATGTTGTTTAAAAAGCGTGTTGGCTATCGTTAACTCATTTTCTGTGCAAAATTCAATTAACTTGTCACCTGCATCATTTATATTTCCTAATCCAAATTTTCCTAAAACGTGTCTCTCATTTTCAGCTCTTCCTGCACCTACTTTTGCATTAAAATTTCCCATTATTATTGCTATATCATTATGACCAGTCTTATTTAATGTGTCTTGTAGTGTGTTGTAAAAATCTTAAATTTCGTCCTCCTCTGCTGTTGAAATAGGTGCACATATCTGTATGAGAGTTGTGTTTTTGGACGGCCTTTAAAGTCTAATAGTGAGGATTCTATCACTAACTGGATTATATCCCATTAAAGCTTTTGCAGTTTTCTTATCTAAACAAAATGCCACTCCACTCTGGCCTCCGACATCTCTACCAGAATAAATGAAAATACTTCCATTTTCAGTTGTAAAATGTCCCTTGCCGCTCCAGCGATGTTCACTAATTCCTAAAATTTGAATGTTTAACCTCTCAATCTCATCACACACTACTTTAAGCTTTCCCTCATACAGACTTCTCACATTCCACGTTGCTATTCTCACTCTGTTTCTTAGTCTGACACAGGGGATTTCCTTGGTAACACAGTTAGGATTAACTCCGTCATCACGATTACTAGTACTGGTCCCTGGGTCACACTCTTCCCCAGTGTTATCTGATCTGCCTGGCCTGGGGGTCTCGCAACCAGATCTCTTTCTTATTATGTTTTCTTTCATCGTTGTTATGGTTTCTTGGCAAGTTTTGCAGAAGGTAGTTTGCCATTGCTTTCCTTCTGGGCAGTGACTGTACTAGTCAGTGGCCATAGCCATTGTCTCTACTGATGAGATCATCTGCCTATCGCCGCAGAGTGCAAGACCATAACCAACAACAATCTGTCGGCTGCTCTCACACTCCATCCACCACCTGCTTCCATGGCTTCAGATAACCCTGATCGGGGGGCTAAACGGGTACTCCACCTTGCCCAAGGGTGTCCCGTAGACTAACGGAGGAAAGGAGGCGTTTACATCTCCTTTGATAGGGGATACCCCTACCCCGCTAACCGGGTTCCAAGATTACAGTTGGGTAATCTAACGGTCTCCTGAGTTTTTTTGTTTTTTTTTTGGTTTCTTCTTTTCTCTTTCAATCCAGCACCTTTTGAATTCCTGGTATCTGAGTTTCTCCATCCTTGCCGACTCTCGTAGATCCTCCAAAGTAAGCCTCCGGGGCCACTCCGTGTCGTCCTCAGAGTGCTCGTCTTGGTTTACTTCGGATGTCTGGCGGGATATCTTGCTCCATGTTTTCCCAGGCAGTTGGCGCACTTTCTTTTGTTGTTGGGTGCTCGGATGTCCGTGTCCAGCTTAGCCAGCGGGCACTCCTTGAAGGCGTGATGATCGGCGCAGTATCGGCAGATTTTCGTCTTACTGCGACACCTAGCTCTGCTGTGGCCGGCCTTCTGACATCTGGAACATTGAGTGATACTTGGTATGAATCTCTCTGGTTGCTATATTCTCTTGTTGAATGATACTGTGGTCGGCATTTCGCTGCCCTCCGTTATCACCACTGCCAAGGTTGTAGGTGTCTTGGAGTAGGTGAGGAGCCTATCCGCCTTCAAGTATCGGATGTGCAGATTCTCTTCTCGTAGCTGCTTCACGATTTCTTCGTCTGTCAGCTCTACTGGAATCCGCTTGACGACCCATCCAACTGTTTTTGAGTCGGTGTTTCCGACTCTGGTGTCTTTCTCCTCCTCCTTCTCTGCTGTCTTGGTTCTTGACTGTGTTGGGCTGTCGATCTTCTCCCTCGTAGTAGCTTCAGTAATAGCTGTAGTATCAGGCTCTTTGATGCAGCTAGCAGGTAGGCTCTCCACGTTCTTCTTCTTCTTGTCGGCTCCCATGCTGCACATCTTGGTCACCGCGTGTTTTTTGTTGTTGGACTTTCAGCGTGACATTTTCCCGCGTATCAGGCTTCTTGACAGAATAATGCGACTTGACTTGTTAGCGCTCGCAGTGCGAATGACGTTTTGCAATTCCCAATTCAATTCAATCAAGACGTTTTCCAATCAATGAAAATGTGTAATATAGCAACAAAATTACGTTAAGTCACGTGACTTGGCAAATCACGAGACCAGCCGGGACAGTTAACTATGTATAGAGGAATACTTTATACATAGTGCGCTATGAATAGACACTTTGTTTATACATAGTGAGCTATGAATAGGCACTTCGTATTTATTAATCCTATCATAAATGGACGGCAGCGCAAGTACATGCTGCACGCACACATTGGGCGTGTCCCTTACACAGCCCAACATTGATTCAGTGTCGTAGGATAATATCGCCACGTGTCACCTGCCATTTGCATAGAAGGACGATACATCACCATATACTGTGGGTCATCGTGTTATTTGTTTTGTTTCGTGGCATCTTCTGCAATTTCAATGTTCATCATCATCATCATCATCAAGTGCCGTGCAGGCTGGCGTAGGCGTTCATGGCTCTCCACAGATCTCGGTCTTTGGTTTTCTGGATCAACTCTGCTGCTGATATTCCTCCGTGCCACCGTCTCAATCCATCCAGCATCATTTCTCTTGGTCTTTCTTCCCCTCGATGTTTCCAGTTGTGATGATGTTCTCCAATGCCTCTCTTCTCATTACATGACCAAAGAAAGCTGTTTGTCTCTTTCTTATTGTTGTTGTTCTAGTTTCATTAGCCTGTTTCAGAGAGTCGTCGTTAGTTACTCTGGTAGTCCAAGGAATTCTCAACATTCGACTCAGGAACCACATCTCTGTTGCTTCTAATTTCTTCTTAATTTGTTCATTTACATTCTAAGATTCACTGCCATACAGCAAAACTGGTTCTACATAGCATTTCAGCACTCTCTTTCTTACACTCAGTGATAGTGACCTATTGCACAAGATATTCTTCATTTTCTGAAATGCGGCCTTTGCCTGCCCTATTCTGCTCTTAATCTCTGTTGTACATCTTCCATCTGATGTTATAAATGTCCCTAGGTATCTAAAATTATCCACTTGGTTAAGAATTTTTCCTTCTATTTCTATGTCACATTTTGGTGTCACCATTTTCTTTGGTATCACCATTGTTACTGTTTTCTTGATATTCAAGGAGAGTCCTTTCCTTGCACTCTCTGTTACTACAGTGTCCAACAATTGTTGTAGGTTTGTTGATATATCTGCCACAAATACTGTGTCATCTGCATAGCGTATATTATTTATATTATAACCTCCAACTAGTATTCCTGGCATCTCTTTGATCTCTCTCATTATTACTTCGCTATACAGGGAGAAGAGATCTGGTGACAAGACACATCCCTGTCGTACACTTAGCTTTATGTGTTCGTAACTACCCTCTTTATTTCCAATTTTAATGCTGCTACTTGGTTCCAGTAAATATTCTTTATTATTCTTACATCTTTCCCATCAATGTTGATATCTTCCAACATTTTAATCAGCTCATAATGTTTTACTTTATCAAATGCTTTAGTATAATCTATGAAGCATAATTATATGTCTTTCTGTTTCTCTATTGACCTTTCTATTAGTGTCCGTAATGTATATATTGCATTGTTTGTGCCCTTTCCCTCCACAAATCTATACTGTTCTTCACTAATTTCCATTTTTATTTTCTTTCTGGTTCTTCTCATTATTTCAATGTTCACTGAATGGAAAATGTGTATGGAACATAACATGAAATAAGCACGAAGTAAAACAGATTTAATGACTACAACTAAAGAAGAAAAAACAACAACCATTCACCTAAACGAACATCCCCTGAAACAAGTAAAGAGTTTCAAGTACCTAGGAAGTATAATATCATCAAATGACAAATCAGAAGATGAGATCGAAAATAGATGCAATAAGGCAAACCAACTCATTGGACAAATGGAAACAATACTGAAGAACAAACATGTATCAATATTACTAAGAAAGCAATTTATAACAAAATCTTCATACCAACTCTATGCTACCAATGCCAAACCTGGACAATGACAGAAAAAGGGAAAAGAAAAATCACAACAACAGAAATGAGATTCCTGAGAAGAATACTCATTGTATCAGGAAAAGATAAGATCAGTAATGAAGAAATCAGGACTAAAGTCGGGGGTTATAGAAGGTAGCAAGTAAAATGGTTTGGCTATGCAAGTATGTTACCAACTAACAGTATACCACAACAAGCAATGATGTACAGACCAATTGGAAGCAGGGGAAGAGGTCGACCACGTAAACGATGGACGGAGGGAATAGCAGAGTCCATGGGAATATCGATACATGAAGCCCATAGGCGGGCACTCTCCTACTGTTTATACTTCACATCGACACCGCAGGGTAAAAGAGGAACATGATGAGATGAGATGAGATGAGACTGAATTGAAATTTACATTATAATACTTGATCAGAACACAAAACGGCTGTCCGTCTTCTTTCACTCGCTTGAAATTTGTTTATAACGCAATGCCTCTGGTATATATTTCACTGTCTTTGTTTTAGTTCACTTAGTGGTTTATCTTCCGCTGTTGTTTCTCTAGGCCAGAGAGTTTGCCTAAATATGTCGTATGTTTGACAGTTTTGGAGTATGTGATCTGCTGACTACGGCCCAATCCACGTGTGCACATGGTTGATTCCAATTTCAATTCTTGAGACAAATGGCCCCGTTCAACCGTCGACTTATCGATTTGGTTATAGTCCGGGTCCTTATGATGTATCTCGTTCTCCTTCTTTCATAAATGGAGTTGCTTATATCTGCTTTCTTGTTGCTGATTTGTTGTCATTGTGTTAATTTTATCCTTGTGGTTTTACATGTCTGGATAGAGTCGCACAAGGCCTGGCGTCTTTGTGTACCCACCCCTTCTTATGGTGTTGTTTCCTTCAGGGAGTTTTACCAGTCGTCTATCCAGGGATTCGATCTATTACCCCGTCTTGGTCGGTCTTCGAATCTTCTTGGTCGTCTCTGGTACCTTGTGTCGTGGGCGAGTTGATAGCTCGATCTTGGGGAAGAGTAATTTCTTCTCCTCTTGGCCTCCGTCCAATTTTGGTCTTGGTCGCTGTCGTCTTCCTCCTCTTCTACTTCTTTCTTCTGTTGCTTCTTCTTCTCTGGGACTTTGTATCTTCTGCTTCCGATGTCTCGGTCTTTAATTTGAGTTGTTCTATCTGTTCTCTTTCTTCTAGGATTTTTGATAGTTTCTTCAGTCTCCGCTTTTATTGCAGCCATTCGAGCGACATCCTGCTAAATCTTCTGCTAAATTTGCTTTAGTTAACATGTGTCAAACTCAAGACCCGCGGGCCACGTCAGGCCCGGCGTACAATCATATCAGGCCCGAGAGGTCTCAACCGACGTACAAATATATTCGGCCTGAGAGAGAATTTTAAGCAAACATATTTATTAATGGCCACGATATAAAGTGCCAATCAAATTCCCTATTTAATATTCCCTATGCTAATTTAGCAGCCTTGCCGGATGATAGGCTACCAGACAGCGTTCTCGCTTCGATCAGAATAAGCGAAAATAAAAGTTGTGTAGCTAGTGGATGTTCGTCGTTATAGTGACTATAATCGCAAGGTTCAGTTGCTCGTTTTGCATTGACGCATAAGAAATGAAAGTAGTGTATTGCCCGGATATTACATCACCCGTTTTCCGCTACGGCTAACCTGATATCAATCAAGCGTCTGTCGGTAGAAGTACAATCTTTTTTAAATTAAAGCTAGCCTGTAAAATGACCAAGAGAAAAGTTGATTCTGAAAACAAAGCCTTTCAACTCCGCTGAGAGCTGAATATATGTTTAATGATATTGGCGGTAAACCTTATGTGTCTAATTTGTGGACATAATAATTAATATGGCTGTGATCAAAGAATATAATCTGAGACGGCACTACGAGACTAACTATCAAGACAAGTTAAACAGCCTGAATGAAGGGCAGAAGCTACAGAAGGTAGAAAAATCGAAGAGGCATCTAACATCACAGCAGATGTTTTTCACCAAAGCAAAATCACAACCTGAAGCTACTATGAAAGCAAGTTTTATTGTGGCGGAGGAGATCGCAAAATCAGGCCGAACATTTACAGAAGGAGAGTTTCTGAAGCGATGCATGATGAAAGTGTGTGATGTCTTGTGTTCAGACAAATATGAGATGCTTGCAAAGGTAAGCCTTAGCAGAAATACGATTGTTGATCGGGTTTGTGAGATGGC